>VZSE01013402.1:31955-59870 GCA_013398275.1 Promerops cafer
TTTTTTGGCACTTGGCAAAGCATCCTTGAAGAACCCTGAGCAGTTTCGGTCCATGGACGGTGGTGAGAGCACTGTACATGGAAGGAGCATGTCACCATGGCGTGGGGAGGACTGTGGTACAAGAGAGACTCCTCTCTCCCCTGATGGACTGAGAATTGATTACTTGAGTGAGGGTAACTTGATCAGGACTCCAAGATTTTTGTCTCACTGTGCTTTGGTGAAATTGGGTGGGAGGAGGAGGAATGGTTTAAAAGGTTTTCATTCTGTTTCCTGTGTGTTTCTGATGTTAGTTTGTAGATTAATAATGTTTTTGTTTTCTCTCTTTTTCTAAGTTTGAGCCTGCTCTGCTCTGCTCTGTTCCTGGTCACATCTCACAGCAGTTAGTTAAAGAAAATACATTTTCGTGGGTGCACTGGCATTGGGCCGGCACCAAACCATGACACTGTGCCAGGCTGAAGTCAGGTCTGGAGTAAAGTAATGGAAATACTATTGACACACACTGAACCATCTATTCTGTCTTTCATATTTATCATGTGAAAACAGAGGAAATAGGCCTAAATAAAAAGAAGGGTATAGTGATGTAATTTTTGACTTGGTAAGGCTTTGAGGAGGGAACCAAACATGACACATAAAAATTGGAAATCTGACAACATGCATTGTTTTGATGCAGCAGATTGTCAGACATTGCAGAGGTAAATGTTAAACTGTATTTATTGTTCTCCTCTGATCCTTCATTGTGACTACGCTGTCTCTCCACATGAAAATTTTGATATAAACAGTCACAGAGCTAGTGTAGATGATTCTAGTTGATTACTGTTCACAGATGAGTATGCCTAGCATCACGGTATTATACTTATGAACACAAGTTATAGCTCAATAGAAAAGTTATTTGGCTAAGATTTTATGTAAAGATTTAATCTGTAATGAACAGTACAGAAAGATTGAAACTGTACATTAACAGTTGTTTAATGCAGTAGACCATCTAGACCTCTTACATAAACTTCATAAATGTCACATATGTAACAAGTATTAAACAAGAAATATTGACCTTAAGTTAATGTCGTGCTCTGACTAAAAGAAAAAGGAAAAAGAAACATGTCATCTCCATAAGAAAAAAGGGGGGGAAAAGCCTGAAAACAAACAAACAACCCGCCCCCCAAAACAAATAGAAAAATTTCCAAAACAAGCAAACAAACAAACAAAACCCCATCTTTGTTCAAATACTTCCCTTATCATACTTTAAGTGGAATATCTTTCAAGCTAGTTTTTGTTACTGCTTCCTAAACCAGAAAAACTTTCAGACTCTGATTTTTAAAAAGTAAAAATAATTACAACTTTATCATTATGGAAAATACAACAAAATTATAATAACTAATACTTCAAGAAAAAAGAAGAACTTTGGTTAAAGTGAAAATTCATAGAATCACAGAATTATAGGATTGCTTGGGCTGGAAGGAACCTTAAAGATCATCTTGTTGTAATTCCCCTGTAGTGGTCACAAACAGTTTCCACTAGACCAGGTTACTCCCAGCTCCATACATCCTGGCCTTGAGCTCTTCCAGAGAGGGGTCGTCCACAACTTCTCTGGGTAACCTTTTCTAGTACCTCACTACTCCCACAGGAAAGAATTTCTTCCCAATATCTGATATAAACCTACTTTCTTTTATTTTGAAGCCATTCACCCTTGTCCTGTCACTCTATGCCTTTTAAAAAACTCCTTCTTCATCTTTTTTGCAATCTCTCTAGATGTTTTTCCCATGCCACCTGGCTTTGTCATATACCTTCCTTTTTTTCCTTACTTCAAAGCGAAGATAAGTGTTCAACCATGCTGGCCTTCTGCCTCATCTGCTTACTTCTAGCATTCTGGAATTGCCTGCTTATGTGCCTTAGGAGGTGATGTTCAAAAAGTGGCCAGCACTGATGATCTCTAGATTTTCCCAGGGGACTTGACTCATTAGTTCCCTGAGCAACCTGAATTCTACTCTCCTTATGTCTGGAATTGAAGTGACGCAACATGTCTGAAGTTTTGCTGGCACTTTTTACAGTCAAACTGTTTCCCTGTTGGGCTCTGTTACCTCAGGGGCCTTTGGCTCATCTCTGTAAGACTGCAAGTGTATTCCAGGCTGGCTAGTACATCTCATAGTCACCATCAGAGGTCCCTTCCATCACCCTGTCCCTCTAACCTTTGTGTATCGTCCCACAGCTTGCCAGGGATAAGCCTGATATTTTCCCCCTTCCCCATCACATCTAGTTTTAATCTCTGCCAATGACTCCTCCTAGTTTCTGAGCAAAGACTCCCCTTCCTGGTAGAGAAAGGTGAGCCCAATCTGACACCAGCATGCCTGATGCTGTGTAGGCAAATTATAACATTATGATTGCAAAACCAATCACAAAACAGCATATAGCACCTAAAATCAGCACCAAAACATTATAAAGTATAAAAAATCAAAACAAACAAGAAAATCCTGTTACCCTCAAACCCTCTAACAGATGGGATACCAAATGTAGCATGAATACTTCTCAGATAATTTAGAAATACGCCATTTTGAGTAATTATATTGACCTGAATTTGACTGGTGATCTATGCAAATACATTGTCTTTTCTTTGATAATCTTACAAATACTGAGAAGTGTTTTACTATGAATGACATTTCAGAGATGCAAAAACAGCTACCAATAAATTGGATTTGATACTTACATTTTTGTCTATGGCTCTGGGCTGGCTCAAAATTTGTAAGATGAATGAATTCTCTATGTGCATTATTTCTACCTATATAAACAGGATTTTAACACTTCTGTTCATATAACGGTGTAAAATGGTATTTCTAGATGAAAATTGTATTGTGGCAGAGTCAATTGATGTACTTCAATACAATTTGCATAAAAATATACCCAATGCAGGAGCACTTTATAGAAGTGGCTACAGACATTTGAGTTTACAGTTCTGAAAGTGACTTATTCAGGTTACATTTTTCTGGATTTTTTCAAAAGCAGTAAATGGAATGGAAGTATCCCGTAGAGTTTAAGAGTAAAAGTCAGTGTTCCTTTCTTTGATATTTGGGACAAAGTTGAAAAAGACAATCAGTGTTTATTCTGAATCCTCTGTTTGCACTGAGCAGAGCTACATTTATTGCAAAATTCATCTAGAATTTTGCTGTATTCAGTAAAAGAAAATATTTCTTTAACTAGAAACACATACTAGAAAGACCTTGCTGTTTCAGCTAGTGTCTTAAACATCTTTCCAATGAATGTATCTTTGCAAAACTGCAGTAATTTCAACTATAATTATTTTCATTAAATGTTTATTTGCATAAACTGTTTTATTCATGCTATTATAATTTACCATATACTGTTAACAAAGCCCAGGCTATTTCATGTTCCATTTCATATGCAGCTATGACTGATTAGTTCAAGCACATTGCATGATCATGCATATACATTGGCATAATTTTCATCATTTTGTATCCAGATCTGGCAAGTTTTGTTTTCAAGTAGATGATCTTTACTAATGAGGTGCAGATTTCTTTATGTAAATCAAGGAGCAACAAAAGACACCCCTTCAGCTTCCTTGATCAGAAAGCTGTCTAACCATATGTAGTGACACTGCAGCAGGCAGAGTCCTAGCTAAAGTCTTAGAGTTTTGGGTAGTTTCATTTGAGATGGCAGTCAAGAGCAGTAGTCTTTCTTCAAAACAAATGTTGAACTCATAAACATTATAACATTATAAACATTACAGCAACTTCCATTGTTGCAAATTAAGAAAATTCCTTCCCTAGCTGTTACATCAATCAGTCTTTATATTATGAAACTGTATTACAGCGCAATGTAAGGTAGTAATGTAAGCTAGTGGAATTTACTGAAGACTTAGGTATTAGAAGACTTAGATGTTGTCCATGCTTAAAGAAAAAATACTAAATAACAGGCTAGTCCGTGAAATAAGGACCTTTCTTTTTGGAAGCTTAGAGCTGTCTGTGAAGGATAATGACACCCTTCGACAGCCAAGATAGCACCAGCATCCCAGTCCCTCTAACACTTCTGTCTTTGGTGGAGGGCTCAGTGTTTTCTGGTATCACAGATAAGAAACTATGGAAAGTCCATCTCCTTGGACATCTGGATCACTAGACAAGTGGCGAGAATTCTGAAAAAAATGTAATTACTTTCAGACTTTCACTATAACTTGTAGTGGGTACTGTGGTGTTACTGATTAATCAAATCACACTGTCTGTCAACCTTCAAAGGTTATTCAAACCTTATGTAAAGTCACATTCAGGATGCCTCAGTACTGCTGGCACACTTCATGTGCAAGAATAAATATTTCCTATTGTACATCAATACTTTGCACCCTAGCTCTTCTTCTTGATAAGTTCTGGCCATTTGTGAAGTTTTGTGACAAGGTACAAATCTCTATGACCCAGCTACATATTACAGGAGACAAAAAAATCTTGTCCTAAGAAAAGGAGGAAATAATATAAAGGAGGTACTTAAAAGATGTGTAGATGTGGCCCTCATGGAGATGGTTTAGTAGCAGAGTTGGCAGTGCTGAATTAATGGCTGGACTCAAAGATCTCAAATATCTTTTCTAACAATAACATTCAGGACAATGGTATTAGACTAACTATTCAATATGAAGATGGATATAATAGAAAGCATTTGGAGAGACTTCTAGATCAAACATGTTTTGTGATATTCAGAGGGAATATGATTCACCTCCTCTCAAATTTGACTTTTTCTACCGTAGCTTCAGAACTGGCTAGCTCCTTGGTTTTCCATTTGGATTAATTTTTTATGTCCCTTATGCAGTATTGTAACATTTGTATTTTCAGGAAAAGCCTAATAGCTTAATGTATTTACATTTCTCAGAAATTTATTTTAGAAAAATATTGAAGTCTTGATCTCTGGATTGATTTTCTGTTTTGATTTGTTTGGTTTGTTTGGTTTTGGGTTTTGTTTTTGTTTTTTAGTCTACCTGTCTCAGGTTTTTAACTGTTTAAAATGTCACAAGGTTTTTATATCACACATTTTTATTAGAATGACTTTGAGCTACAGAAATGGTATTCATTCTAAAATCACTGTTATAAACTGAAGATCATATATGATATACTCAGACTAAAGCTAGCTATCCATTAGGATAAAAATATAGATAGAAAAATCAGGTCATAACAACCAAAATTACAAGTATATATCTTCAGAAATATCAAGCTATGTCAGATGTATTGACTTAGCTTCTTACCTGGTTTTCAGCTTTCAGCTTAGTGTTGTTCTGGTTATGTGGTGATTATTTCTCTGTTTATTTTCTGTTTCTATTTATCTTGCTTCATCACATTTATGTGCTGGAGTCTGATCACAAGGTATTTCTAATCAAATAAGCCTAGTAAAATCAAAAGCTATTACCTGACTCCTTTCTCATCCATGTCAAATACAAAACCTAATTCATTGAAAATATTTAAATTAGCCTAAAAGTACTTAACATTATAGTTCACTAGTCCCTCATGGTCAATACCTGTCATTATACCTTTAAAAGAGACCTTTTCTGGCAAAGTCACTTCAGAAGGATCAAGCTAACAAAGTAGCTTACATATTCAAATCCTCTTTCCTTGTGTTTCAGTAAAATATAAAGTTTGAAAGATAGGAAATTTGGGAGGTAAGTGTGTATGTATATCTGTGTAATTATATGGTAAGGAATTGAAGTATAAATGGAGAGTGTACCACTTATGCATTAAGATATTCACAAAATCATTTCTGTTGCACAGAAAAATTTGGACACAAAAGTTTTAATCAGTCACTTGAATGAATTATTTTACTACACATAAATTCATATTTAATCTGAAAAGTAACATTTCAGGAATTTCAAACTCTAAAGTCGTACTTAATTTTTATGAAGAGATACCACATTCTGGAGAAAAGCAACTCACCTCTGCACTGTAAGTTTTATTTTGAATGGAAAGTGGCTGTATTAATTGTCACTAAATTCCCTTTTTAATACAAAAGAGAGTTTGAACATTGGGACAGTAGCTATTGTTCTAGAGTTTTTCCTCTTGAAATTGCTATCAACTATACAATGCATTTATTATCAACATTAGCTTTTGAATCACTTTTCTGCACATCCAATTAAAAAGATTTGTAGTGTACTTTGCATTCGCAACTTGGCTGATGAATGTTGGTTTTCATTTATTTTGTTTTCTCACCCATCCCTGAAATTTTTACTTTAGTTTAAACAAAGGGTTCAGGGATTACTCAAAGCTGCTGCTGGATTAGACTTGGCTTCACACTCCAGCAATTTAGTTTTTTTCTTCCTAAGAGAAAATTAAATATTAAATTCTAAGATCTGGCATTTTGGGGAAGATAATTCTCCATCTATAACCCAAATTAATTAGCTATTTATTCATGAAACCAAGGAGTTCCAGAACTTTAGTTTTACATGACAATATTAACCAAACCATGAATAAAGATAAAACATTAAAGCATTTAAATGGTATCATTAAGGTTATTTGATGACTGATATTAGAATTAGAGATAAGCTTAATTATTTTGATGAAATAGATCTCAAGCCTTTATTTCTGATGTCAATAAATACACTATGCAAACTCTGAAACAGGGAGATTTGCAGCCAGGAAAGAACTGATGATGAATTTTAACCTATTATCCTTGCTAGGCTTCACTAGTTCCTTAAATACTGGAACCTCAAAGTATAATGCATTTTTGGGTACTTTATTTGCAGAAAGATGATGTTCCACAAAGCACATTTTTTTTCCTATATTAGTGAGTGTAATAAAAATACTACACAATCTTACATTATTTAGAAATGAAAGAAAAACCATTTTCAATGGTAGGCCACCTTCTTTCATATATATCAGTTTGAACATAACTAAAGCTTTTGGACAAGTGTATAAACGATTAGCAATTTTGTTCAGAAATTTAATTTCTTTATTTCTTTTGTTGCATTATCATCTTCCTAGCATCTATGATGAGTCTGGAGTAAAAAAGTATAAAGGCAGTGGATAATTTCTGCTAAATTTGTGTTTTGAAAAACCCCCCAAACTTAACAAACCCTTCAATTTCTGTTGCTTCCTCTGACTTATCATCCTACCTGCACAGTAATGTTCTATCCAGGACTCCTGGCTTTTGGAAATATTACTGCCCACCTGCAAAATCTACTAAACCTGTAAAAGTGCGTTTGACAACTTTATGCCTCAGGACAACACTTGATATTTCACCAGGTATTCTTATATTAATGGTAACTCGAACCATTTTGGTTTACTTTTATTTTTTAGTTATGCTTTGCTTTTTGGGTGTGGTAACGATGAAGGGAAGGACTTCATTTACCTATTTTCTTTGATCACTAAATTCCCTTTAATTCTCTGTTTGGGAGAACATTATCAATTTTTTATGTTTGAAGCCCTTTTAATCTTAGATCTTTTCAACCTTAGGTATTGGTACTAATCTGAGAGTTGTGTTTAATTCTGACTGCCCTAGTAGCATTGACTTTTCTTTTAATGCTTTTGAAACCAGTACAAGATATGTTTTTTGGAGATGAGATTCATTTCCAAGGTTGAAATCAACTTTCATGACCTACATGAAGTTCAAATCACTAAAATTATTCTCTAGAGTTAATGATTGCATCCATCCTGTTCTTTCATTAGAACTCTTTCTTCATATGAATGTGTGAGTAGGGGGAAAAAATAACAGAAGGATATTGAGAAGACTGAGCATGGAATAGATTGTATTCATGGATCATGTATTCATGAACCAAGAACATGAAAAACAAGTCTCTTTTATTAAATGAACCATGTTAGAATTCAAAAGAAAAATACAGAAGTTTATTGCAGTCATGACATATTACAGGTGTTTAGCAAAAGGGTTTTTTTAAGACAAGACATAGACAACGACACTTGTGTTTTCAGAAAAGAAAGTTCCAGTTGTCTTCCAAAGTAATTTGGTTAATGTTTTCAGGGGATTTTAATATCAAGTAGCTCAAAAAGATACTAAAAATAAATAAATGTATTTTTGATAAACCCAAATAATACCACTGGTCCATGAACAAGCTCAAAACTTGTCAACATTGGAAGAATTAAAAATTCTGAGGTTTTTGTTTGGTTTAGTGGTTTTGATTTTGAGGGTTTTTTTGCATTGAATGTGTATGATGCACACTTTTCCTCTCTTATTAAACTCTAAAATGACATAAAATGCCCCACTATTCACAAGGAAATTCTAATGGAAACATTTTAATTTTAATGATTTTTTAGCTGGGAAATATGTTAAGGATAAATATGAAATATGTGGAGAAAACCCAGAAAGAGTAAAAGAAAAAAAAAGCCAAGATGATGAAATATTGTCTTGGCAGAAGAATATGGTTGTATAGTTATTTTGGGGTTTTTTTGTCAAGTAAATGTTGTAAATATAAAAATGTTTATTCATTTGATTTCTTTGTTGTTCATAAATGAAACTGAAAGATTTGAATTTTATTCTAATATGGAAGGGAAAGGTTTCTGAACAGAACACCAATTAAAATCCCAGATTCTGATGACTCATAGAATCATTAAGGTTAAAAAAGGCCTTCAAGGTCATTGAATCCAACCTTGCATTGAACACCACCACATCTACTAAATCATGGCACTAAATGTGACTCCTACTCATCTTTTGAACACTTCTGGGTATAGTGACTTCACCACTTCCCTAAGAAACCTGTTCCCTGCTCTTTTAGTGAAGAAATTTTACCCAATATCCAACATGAACCTCCTTTGGTACAGCTTGAGACTGTTTCCCATGTAGTTATCACTGGTTGACTGGGAAGAGAGACTGACTCCCAACTCTCCACATCCTTTTTTCTGGTAGTTGTAGAGATCAATAGCATCTCCGCTGAGCATTCTTCTCTCTCTTTGCTAAAACCCTCCAGCTGTCTCAGACTCTCCTCATAGGACTTATGTTCCAGACCCTTCACTAAGTTCATTGCCCATACTGGACACCTTCCAGTATCTGAATATTTTTCTGGTACTGACAAGATCAAACTAGAAGGGCAGCCTCTCTAGTGCTGAATACAGGGGCCTCTCCCTTCACTGGTCCTGCTGGTCACACTATTTCTGATACAAGCCAGGATGCAAATAGCTGTCTGGAAACTGCTGGCTCACACTCAGCTGGCTGTTGACCAGCAACTCCAGGTCCTTTTCTGCTGGGCAGCTTTCCAGCAACACTTCCACAAGCCTGCAGTGCTGGATGGGGTTGTTGTGACTGAAGTACAGGACCCTGCATTTTACTTCATTGAAACTTCTGCAACTTGCCTTGACCCATAAACCCAGCCTGTCCAGAGCCGTCTGAAGACCGTTCCTATACTCCAGCAGATCAACATTCTCCCCCAGCTTGGTGTCATCTGTGAACTTGCTGAGGGTGCACTTGATCTCCTCATCCAAATAATCAATAAAGGTATTAAACAGGACTGGTCCCGGCACTGAGCCCTGGGGGAGACTAGTTTGACCAGCCACCAACTGGATGTAACTCCACCACTCTCTGGGTCCAACCAGATTTTTTCCAGTGAAGAATACACCCATCTAAGCCATGGTTCACCAGCTTTTCCAAAAAAATGCTGTGGAAAGTTGTGTCAAAAGCTTTATTAAAGTCCAGGTAAACAACATCCACAGCCTTTCTCTCATTCACTAGTCAGGTGCTTGTCATAAAAGGAGATCAGGCTGGTCAGGCAGGACTTGCCTTTCATATGCCCATACTGACTGTGCCTGACCACCTCGTTTTCCCATGTGTGCTGCATGATGGCACTGAAGATGACCTGTCCCATAACCTTCCTTGGCTCTGAGGCCAGAATGACAGGCTAGTAGTTCCCCACATCCTCTTTCTGGTTCTTCTTAAAGAATGTCTAGATTTCGTGGACTCATTTGCCCTTCAGGACTGCCTCCCATGAGAATTTGTCCATGAATCTCCTAAACAAAGTGGTATTTCTGCTGGTCCCATTATTACTTTTCCAGGATTGAAAACTGTCATTTCATGACTGCTGTGCGAAATACAGCCTCTGACCACTGCATCACCCACTAGTGCTTCTCTGTTCACAAACAACAGGTCCAATGGGTCACCTTCTCTAGCTGGCTCTCTCACCAGACACGGAGATAGCTGTTAGCAGAACAGACTCATCTTGGGGAAAATTATCTTAAATTATTGCCAATTAAAATAAATAACTATTACTCATTTGCCTGATGGGAAACAGAGAGAAAAAACTTAAAACAATCCCTTTGCCTCCCCTTTTCTCAAGCTGATCATTAATCCTGCACGCCAAAACATCATTGTCCTCACAAAGTGGTTCAGGGGCATACAGTAGGTGGGATTTAAAGTCAGTACACTGTACTTCCTTTCTGCCTCTCCTTTCTCCTCACACTTCCTCTGTTCCAGTGTGGCCCCTCTGTATTCTGCAGTTCCCTCAGAAAAACCCAACTGCAGCTTGGGTACAGACAGTATAAGTCTTCCATGGGTTGCAATATGAAGATCTTCTCCAGAATGGTGTTCTTCCCCTTCCTGTTTTGACCCTGGTATTCCCTCTGGTCTCACTCTTTTTGTTCTTTCTATATCTGGCAGTTTTTAACCTTATTACACGTATTTTTGAAAGGGCACCACATGTGACTGATGCGCTCAGTTGTGTCCTTGGTGGGTTTACTGGAGCCAGTTGGAACCAGCTGTGGCTTGAATGAGACAGACCATGATGTCTTTCCACAGAGGCCTTCCTGCAGCAACCACAATGACAGCATCTTGCCAATATGCTGCCAAGAAAAGAAAAGTTATCTTGTCTTCTAGAGAAAATGACTGTAAAACTGTTTCATTCTCATGATGAAGTCGGTTACTGGGAATTGTAAGCTATTCTTAAACTCACAGTGATTTGATGAATACGTATTTGAAGTACTTCATAATGTTAATAATGATAAAATAAAACTCTTTGACAGTGATTATATTTAGGGTTTTATGAGCTTGGAAGCACACTGTGATTTCCTTCCTTCGGCTTGGCTGGAGGGAACTGGCACAATAAATGAGGGATGGGAACAACGGAATAGCCCGGAAAATAAAAACTTTAATAACGAAAATAACAAAACGTGACGACCACAGGTAACAGAGGCTAGATTCCAAAGACACCGGGGTGCGGCAAACACAGCCAGGTATAGGGGCACAGGTCCAATCACAAAGGTGAACTTGGATCCTGACCTTATATGAACTAAGCACTGAGCCATCTGAGAATAAGAACTAGAAACTTGACCAAATATGGGATGGTTCTATTAGCATACTACTAATTCCCATGGCCTCACTCTTCCCACTCTGGCCTGGCTAGGTGCCCCCTCCTCAGTATACCATTTTCCATGGTCTATGGTCAAACCCTCTGTAAAAGCATCTGAGGCAGGAATCCCAGTTGGACAAGATTCCACAGGGTTTCCTCTGAACTGGTCTATTTTTAGAAAGAGGCTAGACAGAGGTACTCTTCATGTACTTTTCTACTCTCCATTTTTAGTCAGAACCACGAGTTTTAATGTCTTATGTATTATTCATAATTAGTTGGCTTGTATACTCTCCTTAAGGAAACTTGTCAAATTTAGTCACTACCGTGGGACATGATTCCAATGATGTGGAATACCGACACATACATAAATGCCTGTGTTCAAGTTTAGTAGTATCATTATGCATTTAGGATTTTACTATGTTATGTGCACCAAATATTTTACCACTGTGAACATGGCTTTCATGTAATGACATCAAGGCAAGATGCCTTCTGAGCATCTGTTGGGAGTACTGGCATAAGCAATTGCATTATTAAATAATTCAAATTATATAATTGTGGAAGAACGCTGGGATCAGTGTTTTTTTTTAATCTCATATAATCTGCTGAAAGAAAGATTTTCTTGTATTTCAAGGCTGCTGGAACATCAGTGTATCATGGTTCCCAGAGACTGGTGTGCTGCTCATCTCTTCCTCTTCCAAGGGTTATAAAAGATGAGCAATTTAATGTCCCTGAGAAATAATGTCTTCCCTTTTTAAAAATTTTTTAATTAGGCTTAATTCAGAGTTTCCCAAGCTGGTACAAAGATGACTTATGTAGTACTTCCTAATGTTCACATGATGTGCTGATGGTGTACATGTAATAAATTATGTTAAAAGAGGGTGAAACAGTTCAGTGCGCTCACTCATAATGTCACTTTTCCACAAATGCAGTTGATATTGCAAAAATGTCATGTGATCATAACAACAGGCAATAAGAGAAGCATGAAAATTCATTTTGATAATATATTAGCTGTGTGAAAATATTGGAATATCATGAGTGAATATTGAAATGTTGATTCAGACTTTGTCCATGAATCAGTGTTGCTGGGCTGTTATTCTATACAGTTTGAAATTCATATGCAGCAGTGGTACATTTTTTTACCAAATAGAGGCATTCGAGGAAATTATGGTATATTTAAATGTGTGCAAATATAATTTGTTTCATCTCAACTGTTCTGAGACTGTGTTATCCTTTGAACTGTGAGCAGATGACGTGTCTGTCACAAGGCATTTTTACTTTTCACATTTGGTGAGTGAAATACTTAGGTTAAAATATGCTGTTATATATGAAGTATGAGTTTTCCCAACATCTGTTCTCATAAGCCTGTAACATACTGTTCAAGCAGGGTTTGTGACTTTTCCTAGAAAGAGAATAAGATCAGAAAACAGTCACTGAGAATAGCGTCACAGCTGCTTTGATAGAAAATAGCAACTTTAGCATACAAAAAAACTAATGTGGATTTTGTAAAACACACAGTAATTACTAAGAGTGAATAATTATAAAGGTTTCCTGAGGTGAAGAGGTGAAGAGCCATTTTAAATAATGGTATATAAAAAATGTAATTAATTCTTTTATGGTGATAAAATATTTTTGTTTTCCCCACAACACTTGTATCAATTTTACTGTAGTTTCATCATGTAACATTATATGCAGTAAGTAGAGTAAAAGAGTTGCAAAGAGCAGTTTTAAATTAAGTTCACGGATAATTTAGAAGGAACATTATATTCTCCTCCTGTCCTTAATGGCACTCTCAACTGCACTGATGAAACACAGTCATTGATGGTAAAGCAAAGTCATTAGGAAGCAAATCCCTGATTGAGAATTTTAACTCCATAAATGAGCTGCATAGGTACTTAACCTGGGAACTCCCAGGGTATTTTAAAGCATATTTCCAATTAAATCTGTCTTGAGGAACAGTAAGTAGTATGGTACTACATTTTCTTTAGAGTTGATGGGATCATTATTTTTCCTTTGACCTGCGTGTGTACTCTTGATCCGCTATGAAGATGATATTGGTAGATGTGTAGAATGTGGGCTGGAGTTCTGTAAGTGCACCTCTACAGTTGCCACACACTTTTGAGAAGGGCCACCTGCTCTAGTTGACATGGCTTTGTGCAAGGAGATTGGACCAGATAATCCCCAGACATTCCTTCAACCTCAGCTATTCTATGATTTTATAGGATGGGATGGGATGGGAGGGGAGGAGAGGGGAGGGGATGGGATGGGATAGAATGGAATGGAATGGAATGGAATGGAATGGAATGGAATGGAATGGAATAGAGTAGAGTAGAGTAGAGTAGAGTAGAGTAGAATAGAATAGAATAGAATAGAATAGAATAGAATAGAATAGAATAGAATAGAATAGAATAGAAATTATCTTAAGCATCATGATAGCACTTTGACTTCCTCACATGTTAAGGTAAGCAGTGTAATGAATGCCAAAGCTATACAGTGATCATACTGGACATTCTGTGTTTGAATTGAAAACTCCATAAATACATTGACATTTATATTTGCTCCATAAATTATATATATATCTACAAGTGGTTCAGTGTTGCACATTCATGGTGGCAAGAAAACTAAACATGGAGAAAAATTTTTTCGGTGATATTTTTAGCAGAGACTTATATATATGAATATTACTGTATTTTGACTTAGCTTTCTCTTCTTCTAAAAAATCTAGACTCCTTCCAGGAATGTATCTCGTTGGTTTTCAGTTCACGAGTCTTCAGAATTTGTAATTCCTTTTTTAAAATTGTCTTCCTGTTCAGCTAAATTAGGATCAAATACCTGTTATGATCTATGTTTTCTTTCATAGAACAACCGTGCTTTTGGATCTGCATGTTTTTTGTTTGTCAAAAATGACAGAAGCCTAGATTACAACTATTTTAGAATAACATCATATTTTATTCAATCTTGTAATGAATAAAATAGATTATACTCTATTTAAACACATTTATAGTGTAAATGTATTCTTTAAATATCTTAATAGCTACTTTCTTTTGGAGTTATTCCCTATTATTCTAAAAGATGCTGATTTTTGAAAATCTTGTTTCCTTTACCTTTCTGATATATACAAGGCCAAATATAAAATTGTAATTGCCATATGATGACCTCAGAAAACCAAAACAACAATCCTAATAAAAGTTCTACAGGTCAGAAACTCCTCTGTCAGAGTATGCCAAAGTATTAAAATTAAATACCTTGTAGAAATGTGTAATTTCTGTTTATTTTTAAGATGGAAATTCACAAGAAATTTAATAGCAGGTATTTTTAAAGTAATATTACTGCGCAGTATTCTATTTTGGCATTTTAAAGGATATTTCAATTTTTTTTTTTAATTGTGGAAAACCAAATAAATAGATTTTTATGAAATTCATATCCAACTATGACCAACTGCATCAATAATATGTGACCTGTTAAAATCTAGTTCAGCATGAAGTTTGTTAGGCCTTTACCTTCTACAGAGCAGAAGGGCTAAAGAAGCTATGGTATGATTACATTCCTATTTAGAATTGTGCCAAAACAATTCTGAACATTTCAGGCTATTAATTACAAAACAGCTAACACATTATTGTGAAAAAAAGAATGAAGAGGGTGGCTGCCAGAGACTGTAACTGGCTTCCTCAAGAGACTGACGTATTTCAAAGTAGACCAGAAGTAAAGTATACAATGGACATGTTTTGTTCTCCAAGACCTGAGCTTTAATTTTCTCTGTCATTATGGCAATGGCAGTTTAATGGCTTAAAACCCTGTTGACCTTTGGTGAATCCCGTTTCCATGAAGTATGTCTTGAGGTACAGCACTCCCAAATCTTAATGATGTTTCTTGATGTTTCTTTCCTTTCAAATAATGGAATGACTGGGATGGCATTTTTAATGAATAATTATAGAAATTTAACTATTTCTGTCTGTCTTCTCTTAAGATAATCCCATTTTTTCATACAGAATTATTTCAATTTTACCTAAATATGTCTATCATTGTCACTTTTAAAAATATTTTGCAGAAGTTTCAGATTGCAATTTTTTCCACCCATTATTAAAATTTTGTTCTCCTGTTTACCTTTTTAGTACCTATAACTCCTATTTTTTCCAAGGAAGGTAAAAATCAGTATATTAAAAAAAAAAAAAGAGGTGGTCTTAAGATTTCCATTTATTATTGCCAAGGTTCAGGCCATACACTTCAAATTTCATCAATGAACCCACACAACGTATTTGTATAGATCCTTTTGCTTCCCAAGTCAAAAACTTATTTAAAAGCATCTATTTGGTAGTAACTAGAGATTACATGGTTAGTTTATTTAAATTCCATTATCTTTTAATATATATTGAAGAACCTTAAAAATAATGAGAGTAAAACCTAAAAAATTAGTCCTGTAACCTAATGTTGAACTTCCATGAGATTCAATGATGCAAAAATTCAACATATCCTTAGAAATAAAGAATTTTGGGTCCCTCACAAGAAAAATAAACTCTTTGAGCATATCTCAATTTATATTTATTAAATCAGAGGTAACAAAAATAAGTGTGTGTTACTCTTTTTATTTATCTAATTAACCCCCCTGCTAATATAGTATTTAAACCCTTATAATTATTGTAAAAAAAATATAGTTCTTACAAAATTGCAATCTTTTTACAGGCATCCACTTCATGTAGAGATGTATTCATGTGGTCACATAAATATTTCTTAAAAGTTAGTGGGCATTTAACAGTGTTTAAAATAATGTTGTACCATTTGTGATGAGCTTACAATATGATTTGCTGTACTTTAAGAGAATCTCTATACTAACCCATAGAACAAATACCATACTTTTGTGTTTCAATGATAATAAATATTGTATCTTTCAGAGTTTTGTAAAAAACGTGCAATCTATTCAAGTTCAATATTTAAGAGAACATAACATGCATTTGATATTCAACTATAATTAATGAGGGTATTTTGACTTCATCTGAATGATAATTATTATTAATGTCTATTATGAGTTTTCAAATTAAATGAAGAAAGATACTAAAGCAGCTAAAGGAAAATATTGTTTTCCTTCAATATTTAGTGTACTGTTAACATAAAATAATATATGTCACTGTATTCAGTTTCTTTGAGCTGCAAGCAAGGCATCCTCATCAGTAAAATATATAAATATTTAGGAAATACTGATGATGTTATTTTTTGTTGTGTTCGGTGTACTTTTAAGCATTGTAATAAGGTTTTATTTTGTAGAAATCTTTCAGTTGATTTACAACTATGGCATGAGAAGTGGAGTTTTCCGTATGGTGTCTAAAACTCTTATGAATCCTAACTGGTTAGGCAAAAATATTCTTCTGTCCAAATAGTACATACTGCATTCATTAAACTTTTTTTTTTTTTTTTTTTTAAGGTATTTAACAAAAATTGTGAAAACCTAAATTCTTGACAATAATCTTTCCAACATTCAATCTATAATTAAAATAAAATTGTGATGCTATCTTTTTCTGACTGCATTTTTACTTTGATAGATTCAAAATAAAAGATGTAAATATTATTCCTAGTAAATTATATTTACCAGAAAAGTATAATTTCTTTAGTTAATATATGTAGAAACTGAAACATAAAAGAATGAAGTTAGTCATGAACACTCATTAATTTTTTCTATTATATTAGAAACTTATTAGAAATTTGGTTATGCTAATGTCATTAAGAGTCAGCTTCTGTTTAGGATATGCAAGTAGAGAGGCATAAGAAGCACTGACCTATTACAGAACACTAAGTATCTTTACATAGGCATTTGTGTAGAATTATTTCAGTGCTGACAATATCCCTCTAGGGCAAATTTCAAGCTCTGGTTTAGGTATTTTTCTTGATTCAGGGTATTTTAAAACTGAAACCTTAACTGTGTCTAAGTAAAATCTGTAATTCCATTTTGTCCTGTGCTGAAAAGAAAATGCTGCAGGAACTCACTATTTTGATGTAAACCATCAGTTGTCTGAGTTTAATGATTGCAGGATGCTGTTACTATATACAGCTGAAGTCACATAATTCCTTTTTATGAGAACAGAGAATACTTTTATGAATATATTGGGCTGTCATGAATTTTTGGGAAAGGAAATATGATCAATTTTGACCAGCCCCATGCACAAGTGGCACAGTAAATCTCTCAACCACCCAGGCTGGGAAGAAGAAAATTACAAAATCCCTGTTTTGATTGATGTTGCCATTTGAAGTCATTTTCAGCAAACGGTTTATAGATACACCTTACCCTTTCTCTTTTTTCTTTTCTTAAACATTTTTATTGAGAAAATGTTATACCACAGCTTTGAAAAAACAATTTATTCAAAAGCAAAGCATATCAATAAGAAGATAGAGTATTATCAGCTCAAATGGCACATGAACTTGTAGGTCTGTAAGTAGAATCTGTGAAAAGTATAGCAGAAGGAATACTATTCTAATCTGCCTCATTCATTTCCTAAATCAGATATGAGAAGATCCATTATATGCTGTGTATTAAATATTTCAGAATGAATACACCTATTTGAAACTGCTGCAGTTATATGGCCAGAAGTGATATTATTTTAGGGCTTCATCCTGCTATCATTTACATAAATAGTATTTTTGCAGTGGAATTTCCTGAGAGCAGGATTGAGCACAGATTTGAGCCCCATCTCCTTGCAATTTCATGTGCTTTTAATAATGAATACTGAATGTATTCCACAGTTGTATGCATAGTGTTGATAACAGGTAAAGACAGAAATACAAAAAAAGTTGTCAATAACACATCCTCGTGAATCTGAATGTTGATTTGAATGAATCAAATTATATTCCAAGCTGATATTTTTTCCTTTAGAGCTCCCACAGATTCCTGTGCTGGAAACCATGTGATGGAAGTTGTAAATGGTAAAAAGATATCTCCATAGCCATACTTAAAGCCATAGAGCCCTGGGTTATTTCTTCTGTGTGGTTTTGTTTTTTGTGGTTTTTCCTGGGGAAGAGGTATAAAAAGAAAGTAACTCCTGGAGAGATATGAAATAAAAAAGTTGTCCTTCAAATTACTGAGGAGCAGGTGCTGTTTATGCTTGTCTTCTCAGAGACTTCTCAGTCAGTACTTCATGAATGACCCCTACATGTCAGTGCTCTTCCAATGTTGTATTCTGTTCCAACTTATAGAACTAAAGGATGGAGACTAACTAATTTTGTTTTGTTTGATTCAAGGCAAAGATTTAGAAACTATTTTGAATTATATTGTCCTCAGAGCTCCTGCTCCCAGACACATTGCTGTCAGGCCTGTCAATAAAGTATTCATAAATATCAGTGTATATTGATATCTGGATGCCAGACTAAGAATGTCAGGGAATTACTAAGAGTAATTACCTCTCTTGAATATCTTTGGTGATAACTAGCTTGATAGACTCACAACAAATACTAGTGTAAAATGCCTGACCTGTTCCAGTCTTGGTGAAACTTATCAGACAGTGTTTGTTCGGGGATATTTTTGCGTTTGCATTTGGTTTGGTTTGGTTTTGGGGGCTCTTTTGTTCATTTTTGCTTTTGTTTTTGTTTTAAGTAGCTACAATTTTTTAAAATTTATTTTATTTTCATACAGAGTGCACTAAAAATTCTCTGTATCCAAACATTCTCTTAAATAATGGATATTTAGAGTGTCTCCACTAGCCTGAAGGACACCAGGGAAATATTTCAGGTTTTATAAATATCAGCCTCCAAGTACAGGATGTCTAGTTTACAGATCTATGTCCCAGCAAGACAGACATGGTGTAATGGGCAACACAAATGGTGATATCATTACAGAATAAGATAAGATAGCATAAACATCTGTCGGAGATATTGTTACCTGCTGACTTCAATTGTTGTTCTGTCCAGTGCCACTTCTCTTGTCCACTCTGTTCAGCCCTTGAATTTTGCCATATTTCAGAGAAAACAAAATTTAATTGGCATGATAATTATTTTGTGACTATTAAGAAGACAATTCATCCTATACTCCTATTTATTAAATAGGATCAGAGGAGTTAATAATAGTTTTTCATTACTTCTCAGCAGCTCAGACAATTTTGTTTTAATTTTATTTTAAAGGATTATATTTTCATTTTAATATTCAGCTATCAAATTTCCTCTGATGAAATAATAAAAGAAATTTCTAGAAGCATCCCCTGGTGTGATGAGAATTTAAGAGTTGAATTGCTCTGATTTATTTATACTTCAAAATGTTCTTTCAGAAATACCTTAGTAAGAAAGAAATACATTATCACTAGAATTTCCTCTGTTTTTTAGACAAATTATAACAGGGATTTTTTAATGCTTTATTATTTGTTGTCAACTCTTTCCATTGAAATATTTTTTGAGAAACAGGGTTAGAGAAATGCATCTAAAGTAGAAAGTTGTACAGGATAAAAACCCCATGCATCTTTAAAGAGTACAAATGAGATCGTATGATAAATGATAGAAGTGGGTTTTAAGGAAAAAATATGTCAGAAAATGCACCTTACAGGCACTTTATTTTCTTTTTCCTTTTTTTTTTTCTGGACATAGTTACGAAGATTTTGAAGACTGACCATACTGAACACTTCCTTACTTTCTCAGTTTTGCTTTTCACCTTGAAGAAATTACAGATGCGCAAATTCATATTCCCTTATTGGAGCAGCATTGTTGTTTGGGATGATGAAGGGATACATAGAAAAGTATTAAGCATTAATTTGCAGTAACCAGGTTAGACCAGAGTGAAGTACAAAACTACTTGTAAACTTGGTTTTAGCTTTATATACATAGTGCAGAGAGCAGGGTTTGTGAAACTATGTGTATGGTACTTTGGGAAGGAAGAGGAGAAAGATAAAGGGGTACTGGTTCCTGACACAAAAGAAAACTAGGAGGGATGTAAGGGTGGTGTGGGGAAGAGGTTGTGACTGTGGGTGCTGGCTGCATATCTAAGAATCACTGAGGTACCAGAGGGCCCCCTGAGGGCTTTAGAGCCATTGACTCACATGGGAGTTGTAGGACAATGCCAGCAGTCTTGGCAATGCTCTTTCAAGCTCTCTCTCAGAGGGAAATAGATTGTTCAGAACAAGGAAAAAAGGCAGCAGCTGGGCAGTTGAGGAACACATCCTTAAGCTAAAAAGCTACAGAGAGTTCGGATCAGCTTGCCTTTTGCATTGTACTGTCTTTTTATAGGTAATGAATATTTTTTACCATTTACTAATTTAAATAATAAGCACAATGCAGATTTAGAGAAGAACAGATGAAATAATTTCTTCAAAAGAAAAGCTATATGAACAAGAACATCCAAAAGAGATCTCCAAAACATATGAAAGTCATAGAAGCTTCCCAATAAAATGGGACCAAAGAATCAAGGTCTTAAATTAAAGTTGTAATAGAGAGTTTCCAGTCTTAAATATATAGATTGAGACTGAGGACTGAGGTCTAAAGACTGAGTGACTGTGCTGATTGTGAAGGCAATTTACCTTAAGAATTATGTATACCAGGCACTTGGGGTACAGGAGAAAAGCTACTAGTCACAGTACATATGTTACAGAGGGATATTCTGGAGTTTTATCTCAGAATAAGAGAGACTTTCATAATGTGAAATACTATGAAAGGTGTAGGATGTATAGAGATCTTGAATCTTATGCATGGAAGAGATAATCATGCAAGGAGTAAAGATTCAAGTATGTTAGAAACGCTTGAACTCTATTGAAAGATTTGATCTGAGAGGAAAGCTTACACCTTAATTCCAATGGAACCAGACTGTTATAACACAAAATTAAAAAGGTCATGGAAAAATGCTGCTTGAGAAAAATTGTCAGGCACAGAAAAACATCTGGTTTGAGTTGACAGGGCCAGAGCATCTCTGACTGACATTTAATGTGTTTCTGCAAATGCCAGGAGGGGAAAAAAAAAAACCAACCCACCCAAACCACAGACAAACCAATAAATAAAACAGACAAATAAGATGCCTAAATGCCAGATGACTGAGGTATGCAGTATTAAGTCAGCGGGCTAAAGTAACACTTGCTAGTGCTAAACAACATGAATTCTGGCATCCTAAAAATAAAATGGGACACTACAGTGCTTGGCATCAATTACTCTAATAAAATAGGAATGTCAAAGACCCTAGTGAAGGAAAGTAATTAGTAGGATATGATTAACACCTGTGTGGGAACTGTGATGTATCACATACTTGGAGCAGCACTGCATTTGAGGGATTTCATAAAACATTGTAGCATAAAAATAGTCTTGCAAAAGAGAAAACTCTATTGTAATATTAAAAATATAATAGTAGACTAACAGTGGTCATTGCTCAAGAGAAAAATCCAGAAACAATTGACCAGTTGAAAATTTGGGGTATTAATAGTGGCAGACATTTATCCACAAAAGAACAGGATTGATGACATATCAAGATGGGATATGGAAATAAAATTTGGGATTTAATGGCTGACTACTATCAAATACACCATCCTCATTTTTATTTGGATTAAATGCATGGAAGCTAATTTGAGAAAAATATGAGGGCAAACTGCTTAATACCCTATAATATAATAACTAATAATTTAACACTATGATGGAGAGAGTAAGTCAAGCACATCCAGCACACAAACATTTACTTTTAAGAAAGAGAACTACATTTGAGTTAACCAAAATCAAACAAAATAGACTACAAAAGCACCACGAAGATGCAGTGTAAAAGGTGCATACTATTAGAAATAAATGGTCTGTAGAAGCCAAATAAATTGAATGTAAAAATTCAATGAGAAAACAAACAAACAACAAGCTTTTGAGTTAACAGAGAATCTACCAGGAGGATATTTTGGCTTTTGAAAAATAGATGGCACATTCTAATGAAAAATGGAAGTATCATAAAAAATAATGGATGAAATAGGAACTTAAATTAGTTTTTTTTCCTGTGCTGTATTTTTCACTAACTGCATTCAGGTCCACAAAGTACTTCTTTATTTACAGACTAAAGTTAAAGAAATTGATTTCTTTATAGTTACTCAATTGCACATCAAATTGTGCTCAACATTTAAAATTTGTCTAAAGGACTTCATTGCAGAGTAAGCCTAGAGCATAGTGGTGGCTATGGTTAGGCTTTGATATATTAATGGTATCAGTGGGGAGGCATACTTACTTCTTGACTCTTCTGTCACTGAATCAACTTATGGATGCAAAACAGGATGTTTCACCTGATGTGACATTGGTGCATTGTCAGGGTATTAAATGGCACCTCCTGTTCTTTAACTTGCAGCAATTCCTCCCACCCCCAGACAGGTGCTCTGAGAGACAAGGAGACCTATAAGCTGTTTAATCTTCTCTCTTCTCATGGCAGCTATACCTAAAGCTCCCCAATACCCTCTCATTCTTGAAAACTTTTAACCTGATTTAGTTGAAGGTATCTGTGCTCATTTGCTGGACAGTTTGTTTAGATGACCTTTAAAAGCTCCTTCCAATGCATGCTTCTTATGACTGCAGCTAGCAATTGAATTGTGCAGTGATTTAGTAAAAATCATGACCAACTTAGATTGACTCTGTGATAAGAAAAGGTTGTCAGGATCATTTTCCTAGCAGGCATCTCAATTTACTGTCTTTTCCAAATAACATGAGCAATTTAAGAGAAAAAGAGCAAATGTTAAAATAGAGCCTCTCTGGACAACTCTGAACTTTTACTTTCTCCTTCTAAGTAAACTTAGTAGTAGGAGTCAAGGTGGGCTGAGTGTTATTTTCTTCCTCTCTTTTATGAACTAAGGCATTTTCAGCATATGTGCTTGTTGATAACTTTGTGAATAGCTTCAAATAAACTGTATTATTTTTAATAACCTAGGAAGTGTTACCAGAAACTTGCACTGAATTCTGTCTGAACGACTCTATCTCTTTTCAGGGTACATTTTATTTTTCAAAGTCACAGTTAAAAGTTAAAATGCTAACTTAGAATATATTTAATCACATCACTCCATCATTGCCATTTAAAACAAACCATATAATAACTTTCTCAACAAAAAATAAAGGAAACTAGCCTCATTTTTTGCCCTGTTTTACATTAAGATAAGCAGAATTTTATATAGGAAAGAAATACATTTTCTTCAGGCTAAAACTTAGTGATTCATTATTTGCCCAATAAGGTAGCAAAAAAAAAAAATAAATTGAAAATTACCAGTGTGATATGCACGTCATCAGCAAGCTGTGTGCTGTAGAAAAAGAATGCCTTCCAGAGGGACCTTAACAGGATTGAGGGGTGGTCCCATGCAAACCTCATGAAGTTTAACAAGGTGAAATGCAAGGTCCTGCACCTGGGCTAGGGCAACTCCAAGCAGAAATATAGGCTGGGTGGAGAATGGATTGAGAGCAACCCTGGGAAGAAGATTTTTGTGTTGGCACATCAAAAGCTTGATATGACTTGGCAATTTGTGCTTGCAGCCCAGAAATCCAACTACATCTTGAGCTGTGTTTAAAAGCAGCATTTCCAGCAGGTCAAGGGAAGCGATTCTCCCTCTCTACTCTGCTCTGGTGAAAGCCCACCTGGAAAACTGCATCCAGCTCTGGTGCTACCAACATGAGAATGACATGGGCTCGCTGAAGTGAGTCCAAAGGAGAGCCATGAAGATGATCAGAGGGCTAGAGCACCTCTGCTATGAAGACAGGTTGAGAGAGTTGGTGTTCATCCTGAAGGACAGAAGGCTGTAGGGAGATGTTTCAGCAGCCTTCCAGTACCTAGTGGTAGTCTACAAGAGAGCGGTACAGGGACTTTTCACAAGGGCAAGAAATGATAAAACAAGGGACATTGGTTTGAAGCAGAAGGAGCACAGGTTTGGATTAGATTAGTTAGGAAGAAGTTCCATATTGTGAGGGTGGTGAACTCTGGAAATATAGAATCATATCAAAGATGCAGATTCTGAAACATATTTTAACAACTTTTTTAAAAGTATGTATTTCCCTATTGCATTATGTAGATTTTAATGTAATTCTAAAAAAAAAAAAAAAAAAGTTTTACTAGAAGTCTTTAGTTAATACACATTACCTCAGAGTAAATAATACTTTTCTATAAGTTAAACATAGATAATGTGAGAAGTTCCAGGTAACACAGAGCTAGGGAAATGCCACCATATTCTCTACATTAAATATATACTAAAAACTGCACGAAAACACAGATTTCCTCTCCTCAAACCCAAACATTTTTAGTCTTTTTAGTCACTTTTAGAGCCAATTCCCCATTCCTCTGTGTCAGTCAAAGGGAGGAGGAAAAGAACTCCTTAGTAAAGTTCAGTCTAGAAGAAAGCAAGGGGTGAGGTGAGCAGAATTCTTTTTAAGATTTTGTTTTGTTTTTATTATAATGTTCTGATTTGATTGAATTGTCTCGTTGCTCCATCCACACCCACACGGACACGCAGTGATTGTGAGGAGTCGGTGTGAAAGAAAAGTGGGTGACAGGTCTTAGGTGGAAAATCCAAGGGTCCTTTATTCTTCTGCCGCAGTAACAGGGGCGCTCCCCAATACAGCCAAGCACTAAGACCTCTAACAAGGGGCGATCCCAGCTTATATAGACTAACATGGAACATTCTAGCAACATTCTAACCAAGCACAAAGGGCAACATAACCCATATTAACATAGTAACTCCCATGATCCTGTGGAACAAACTTTAACTCTCCCTGACTTGAAACAGTGTCACCGAACTTAGCTTTCCATGGGCTTGGGTTGGTTGTGGCTGTGGCTGGCTAGCTGGTCAAGTCAGGCCACTGGACTTCCACATGATGAAAGAGCTCTTTCTTCCCATTTTGACTCCTGAGCTTTACTTTATATCTTGTCTCACCTGTTCACTGAGGAAATAGAGTGATAAAGTCGGTTGCTGGGAACCTGGTGGATAGTCAAGGTCAACACACCACTTAATCTGATATTTGCACTACTTTATGCCAATAAATAAATAGGAAGCAGTCCAAATCAATAGGTAAATCAACAAGCATTGTAAGTTTATGACAATAAATGGAAATTGTTTAAAGCTGAAGGAAAAAAGGACATATTTATCTAATTTCTCTAGCACAGAACTTTTGCTAAAAGAAAAAACAAAACAACAACACAACAAACAACCTATAAAATAGATCTAGTGTATAAATTGGTTTGGACTTCTGGTTCTTTATTTTGGTGTATTGTTTTTAATATAAAATATATTATTTTTTTCTTAGCCTTTCTTCAGTGTTTTTTGAACAGTAAGTTCCTATGGACCTTATATATTTTAATTGTATTACTCACTCTTTTCCTTTGCCCTCTCTCTTCCTTGTTTCCCTGAATTGCATTCGTAAGTTTCAGACCNGTGTGATATGCACGTCATCAGCAAGCTGTGTGCTGTAGAAAAAGAATGCCTTCCAGAGGGACCTTAACAGGATTGAGGGGTGGTCCCATGCAAACCTCATGAAGTTTAACAAGGTGAAATGCAAGGTCCTGCACCTGGGCTAGGGCAACTCCAAGCAGAAATATAGGCTGGGTGGAGAATGGATTGAGAGCAACCCTGGGAAGAAGATTTTTGTGTTGGCACATCAAAAGCTTGATATGACTTGGCAATTTGTGCTTGCAGCCCAGAAATCCAACTACATCTTGAGCTGTGTTTAAAAGCAGCATTTCCAGCAGGTCAAGGGAAGCGATTCTCCCTCTCTACTCTGCTCTGGTGAAAGCCCACCTGGAAAACTGCATCCAGCTCTGGTGCTACCAACATGAGAATGACATGGGCTCGCTGAAGTGAGTCCAAAGGAGAGCCATGAAGATGATCAGAGGGCTAGAGCACCTCTGCTATGAAGACAGGTTGAGAGAGTTGGTGTTCATCCTGAAGGACAGAAGGCTGTAGGGAGATGTTTCAGCAGCCTTCCAGTACCTAGTGGTAGTCTACAAGAGAGCGGTACAGGGACTTTTCACAAGGGCAAGAAATGATAAAACAAGGGACATTGGTTTGAAGCAGAAGGAGCACAGGTTTGGATTAGATTAGTTAGGAAGAAGTTCCATATTGTGAGGGTGGTGAACTCTGGAAATATAGAATCATATCAAAGATGCAGATTCTGAAACATATTTTAACAACTTTTTTAAAAGTATGTATTTCCCTATTGCATTATGTAGATTTTANTTTTTAGATTTTAATGTAATTTTAAAAAAAAAAAAAAAAAGTTTTACTAGAAGTCTTTAGTTAATACACATTACCTCAGAGTAAATAATACTTTTCTATAAGTTAAACATAGATAATGTGAGAAGTTCCAGGTAACACAGAGCTAGGGAAATGCCACCATATTCTCTACATTAAATATATACTAAAAACTGCACGAAAACACAGATTTCCTCTCCTCAAACCCAAACATTTTTAGTCTTTTTAGTCACTTTTAGAGCCAATTCCCCATTCCTCTGTGTCAGTCAAAGGGAGGAGGAAAAGAACTCCTTAGTAAAGTTCAGTCTAGAAGAAAGCAAGGGGTGAGGTGAGCAGAATTCTTTTTAAGATTTTGTTTTGTTTTTATTATAATGTTCTGATTTGATTGAATTGTCTCGTTGCTCCATCCACACCCACACGGACACGCAGTGATTGTGAGGAGTCGGTGTGAAAGAAAAGTGGGTGACAGGTCTTAGGTGGAAAATCCAAGGGTCCTTTATTCTTCTGCCGCAGTAACAGGGGCGCTCCCCAATACAGCCAAGCACTAAGACCTCTAACAAGGGGCGATCCCAGCTTATATAGACTAACATGGAACATTCTAGCAACATTCTAACCAAGCACAAAGGGCAACATAACCCATATTAACATAGTAACTCCCATGATCCTGTGGAACAAACTTTAACTCTCCCTGACTTGAAACAGTGTCACCGAACTTAGCTTTCCATGGGCTTGGGTTGGTTGTGGCTGTGGCTGGCTAGCTGGTCAAGTCAGGCCACTGGACTTCCACATGATGAAAGAGCTCTTTCTTCCCATTTTGACTCCTGAGCTTTACTTTATATCTTGTCTCACCTGTTCACTGAGGAAATAGAGTGATAAAGTCGGTTGCTGGGAACCTGGTGGATAGTCAAGGTCAACACACCACTTAATCTGATATTTGCACTACTTTATGCCAATAAATAAATAGGAAGCAGTCCAAATCAATAGGTAAATCAACAAGCATTGTAAGTTTATGACAATAAATGGAAATTGTTTAAAGCTGAAGGAAAAAAGGACATATTTATCTAATTTCTCTAGCACAGAACTTTTGCTAAAAGAAAAAACAAAACAACAACACAACAAACAACCTATAAAATAGATCTAGTGTATAAATTGGTTTGGACTTCTGGTTCTTTATTTTGGTGTATTGTTTTTAATATAAAATATATTATTTTTTTCTTAGCCTTTCTTCAGTGTTTTTTGAACAGTAAGTTCCTATGGACCTTATATATTTTAATTGTATTACTCACTCTTTTCCTTTGCCCTCTCTCTTCCTTGTTTCCCTGAATTGCATTCGTAAGTTTCAGACCACCATCTTCTGGAAATTCCTATTTATTTTGGAACTATCATGGCTGTTTATTAGCGCTGCTAATGTTCATGGGAAAAAGTATTTTCATCCCAGATGTACACAGGCTAGCATTACAGAGCCCTTCCTTCCTTCCTTCCTTCCTTCCTTCCTTCCTTCCTTCCTTCCTTCCTTCCTTCCTT
>VZSE01013402.1:59912-78374 GCA_013398275.1 Promerops cafer
CCTTCCTTGAATCCTGGAATCCTGGAATCCTGCCTGCCTTCCTCCCTCCCTCCCTCCCTCAATCTGGAGCCAGGGCTGTGGTTTTTCTCAAGTACATTATGAAATAGGTTTTTTAAACATTAATGAAAATTATAGTAGCTATGCCAATAGAATAAAGTATCAATATTTGTAGCTATTTTTTATTAATATAAATTGGTTTTCAAAATCACAAAAAAGCAAAGGCAAAATACTCAAACACAGAAAAAAATCCAACAAATACAGTGTTTAAAAATTCTATACTTATTTCACCTTTGTTTCTCCGTTTGCATGAGTAAACTAGTTAAATAAGTGAAATACTTTCCTTAGTATTTCATGAATCTTAGGAATACAATCTATTGTTTTCTGAGTCATTTGTCATGAAAATGGATAAACACTGAATTTTAAAGGAAAAAATGGCCTAACCTCTATGGATTGTAGTAGTATCTACCGGAAAATATATATCAGGGTCAAAAATTCAGCTTTCAATTAGTTTTAATTTCTTCACACATTTTTACAAGGTTCAAATCATAAATATACAGAATACACTTCTCTTCAGAAACTGACGTAAATTATTAGAACTTGCTGTAGAACTTTTTGGTAGTCTAATAATACTTGAGCACAAGCAAAATTAAAGATTTTATCACACTGGATTATTTCATAGAAGCAATTTTTTTTCCTAATCTCTCATGTGGTAGGACTTAATTTAGATGTAGGATACGCTATTTCTGACAAGCTAGAAATCAGGGTGATTTTAACTATTATCTGGATGCAATGAATTTGATGGTTCAGGACTAAACTTATCATCTGGGTCAGACACAGGTACACACTGATTTATTTGAGCTCTTAAAATATTGGATTCTTCATTTCCACATTTTGATCAATTTACTTCAAACTTCTCAGCTTATCTCTGTTTCAAAGTCCATGATGCTGAGTCTGCTGTACCTGAAAACTCATTTCCACATCTAGATTTCATCCTAATAGGGAAGTTCTGGTTTCTCGTGCTGGCATTAAAAATCTCTAGAGTTAATTGATTGCAGGTGAAATGAACTACAGACTTTTCAATTCAGTGTTGCATTATTCAATCTCCTGTTTGAATGAAAAATAAATATATTTGGAAGAAAGATTCATGCACAACAATTGTTCTCTAGCCCTTGACATTTGTCCAGGTTGTCCAACTATCATATCAGCTGAATAAACTGGCTATAAAAATGTTTTCCTCCAAATATAGAACATTCCTCATTCTCTCCTGTATTTCATATGTGTCAGAGACAGGAGCAGCAGAAGACTTGCTAAAGCATTTCTGCAACAGCTAAGAAACATTTTATAGAGCACCTATATTATTCTTTATCTACCATATATATAAAAGGGGTTTCAGTGTGATGGCAAGAATAGGAGCCTTTCAACTAGTATGACAACTAAACATTTCTTTTGGTTCCACTTCTGTCTCTAAAAATTTTCACATATTTTCTTCTATGTTACAATGTACTGCATGAAATGCTGATACTGTTTTGAAAGCCAATATTACAGATAGAGAAATAGGTAAGCATACATCTGTTAGTAGAACATTGGCAAGGCCCAATGAAGTTTTGATAACAGGGTTTGGGCTGTTTCTTATAATTCTGAGAAATTTTCTGTTTCTATTTGCATCCTTGGATTAACCATCTATGAAGAATTTAACTTTTTTTTTTTTTTTTTTTTCCTATCCTTGATGCATTTGCAGATCCTTGATGCATTTGCTATGTTTAGTGTCTTGGAACAAACTACAAGAAATTCTGGGTGAAACACTGAACACCGATTTCTAATTAAACTAGAAACTTGCTAAAAATATCTGGTTTACATGCTGACCAACCCATACAGTATTACAAAGGCAAAGGCTTCTTCTGTGTTTAGAGAAGACATTATTGCTGTAATTCTTCTCACTTTGAAGTGGTTCTCTAACAACACTAGAGTGGAGAACGAAGGTAACAGGTATGTGAGTAGATTCAACTCGACGTTGACTGTTCCCACTGCTTTTTCAGCCCTTTGAAGTGACTGATATTAGGCTGTATGGAAAGGTCAGGCTGGCAATCATAAAATAAAGATAATATGTACATCATCTGACTAGCACATGACAGCCATGGCTTGCATGGCTAAACGCATATGCTTTGTGCAATGTGGACGTGAATTTAGCTGAAAAATACAAGAAGCTTCAAAATGCAGACTGCTATGTTGTTCTTATTTTTTTGACTCATACATCCTAAAAATTTTCCTGAGTAATATCTTTCATGCTTTCTGTTTGTATACATGAGCACTATTGTTGACCACTTCATGCGGCAACTAGAGAACACTGCCAGTAAACAAAATAAAACTGAGTTTTAAACACATTTTAGAGAGAGATTGATTGAGATACTGATTTTTTTTTTTTCATTATTTTTAGTAAGTGTAATCTAAAAAAATCTAAAAAAATGCAAGGGAGGGAAAGAGTAAAGAGACTTTTCATATATTACACATTTTTTTGAAAGTTAGTTAGCTGTATGTTCAGCAAAAATGAGGTGGCATGTACTATGCATTACTGGATGCTATTTACTTTTTTTCAACTGAAAGGAGTACCTTTTGTTTCCTTCAAGCAGATTTGAAAGAAAAAATCCAGAAATGTTCCAAATAGGAAACAACTACATAGTACCTTGGGGCTTAAAGGACACTTTATTTTCATGAGTTAAGACTTCCTCATTATTTTCGGAATGAAACAGAGCCACAGGTCGAGGAATAGGTCACTCTAATGAGAAAAATAAGATGTGTAGGTCTCCTCAAGAGCTATTGTATTTTATTTGTGGAATATTGGTATAGTTTTATCCTGTTTCTGCAAAGAACTTTTCCATTTTGGAGCTGTGTTTATAATGTAAAAGTTGTTTGGTTTGTTTGGGGGGGGGGGTTTTGCTAGAATATTCTCTTCTCTCATGCTGCCATATAATTTTAAAGGTGGCTATACACGGAATGAGAGAATTTATGTTCAGTGTACATTTTAAGTTTTAGAGAAAGTATTGATAGAAAAAAATGACAGCAAAGATGAAGGTTCTATTTCTCTGCATCTGAAGTACAATAATTATTATTGTTACTATTACTATTGAAAGCATTGATGGGACATTGGTAATATACAGACAATCATAAATCTTGTCCTCATGTACATGGGTTATCTGGAAAAAAATCTGTACACATAGTCATGTATTTACCCTGAGAAAACAGAAATGACTAGTTTCAATGGACTGTAAATATTTTGGTATTCTGAATTTTATTGAAGGCACGGAGAAAACAATTCAGACACATCCTAATACTGAAGAGTATGTGAAATATTTCTAAAGGCATTTTGAACTAACCAGCATAAAGCACACAGATATGTAAATAATAATGCAAAATGTGCAAGTTAAGCCCTTTCTGTGCAAAGGCCTTCCTACCTGGTATTTCCACTAGCTAACTTTCTTTAGCTTAAAGAGTCTCTTTTTTCCAGGTCTTCAGCTCTCACTTCTTACTTTCCTATTACCTCAGCTACTCTGCTTCAATTTTCAATGTGTGTATACCTGAGGCTTTTCATAAGAGACAAGTTTACCTGAGAATTTATTTTCTTGATTGATATTTTGAAGAAGTTATAGATTTTCCAAACAATGGTTATCCACATGTGAAATATGTCTTTCATACAGTTTGTATTAAGACTGACTAGGAAAATGCAAACCATATGAAATGAAGCTTATATTAGTCATCTTCATTACACTGAAATGCTGGTTGAAATGGATATTTTTGGCAGACCTATGTTTATATATGCATTTTTTTATACTCATATATTTATATAGAATATATATATGTATGAATTACAGAAATAAATAAACCTATGTTTCATACATTTATGCATACAATTCATTAATTATGTTGTTTAGTATTTTTCTGGTCACTAAAGAACATTTAACAGGAATGTTTCCTGCCAAAGGAAGTTGGTAATCTGAGGAAAAATCTGTGAAAAATAATGTATAACAATCACTATAACATCCAAGAGTTTCTCATAATATTTCTAGTTGTCTATGTTACTTAAAACTCTAAAATATGAAAAAAAAATCTTATTTGTTAATATTAAAACAGTAAGAACTGTGAGTGCCTGTAACTCTGCAAAGGTAAACAGTACTATAAGGAGTTGGTACAAAACAATCCTGTTCTTTATGTATTTAAAAGAACTAGGTAGCTCCATCATGAGAATGAGGTTCTCATTCCTCAAGCCTTGTCTCGTATCTGCTGGAGCATTTTGTATAATATTACTGACGTGTAAACCTGCCACATACACTGCACTTTGGCAACATGAAGAAATGAAATTAAGTAAAACACTGAGATAAGCTTAAAACCTTTGCTTTGTTTTGTGTAACCACAAATTAACNACCACGAAACCCCTTACCAATAAATATTATCATTTTCCAATAAAAGAAATTCCATTGCATCTCAAATGACAGTGAGCCAAATCTTTAAATGAAAAATCTTACATTTCTAGAGAGAATCCTTGATGTGAAATGAAAGAATTGCTGAATTCCTATTAAAAATAGGAAATGAGGAGTCAGATTCCTTGTCTTGCTCTACTCTGCAGTGGTGGACTGTAAGACAATATCTTAATTGTCAGAGGATTGATTTGAAGGGAGAGTTCCTTTAGTTTACCCTATAAAATTGCTGTGGGACACTGAGAAAATCAAATACAGAAACACTGGATACATTAAAAACATGAAGTCAAAGTATGTGTCTTGTATCTGTTTGTGCAACTATAAGAACCAAAACAATTCTTCTCTGTGATCAAACTTTGCTCTTTTTCTTCTCTCCTCAAAAATGTAAAAGTGAATATTTGACCAGAAGCAAGGTTTATCTTCACTAAAGCAACAAAAAAAACATTCTCCAGAGAAGAAAAATTTGAGATTTTACGACAATATTGTCCAGTTGTAGGATAGAATAAATGGGAAAGATAATCATGGAATTACATGATGAATATGTTTATCTTATGTCAGAAGAAAGGACAGAGTCTGGCATGATTTGGGGGAGGACAACAGGGGGGAAGAAAATAAGTTTTTGTGTTTTTGAGGCCCTGCCAAGAGCACAGTATACACCAAATCTTATGGAATGAGAATAAAGCACTTTCTTGCAGCTGAAGAGCTGATTAAAAAAAACATGTTACATTCGGTCAAAAGTATACTAAATGTTTTTGAATTTCCAGATTTTTGGTTCCGTTTTCATCTGTATTAATCACCTAAAATTTAAAATAAAGTACCTTAAATCATGGGTGTTAAAAACCTTCAGAATTACCCAACACTTATTATTTAAAATTTTTATTGAAAAGAAATCAGGTTTTCATTGGCAAGCTATTGAAATATAAACAAAGATATTTTGCTTCCATTTTGTTTTTGCTTTTTCCTTTATTTTTCCTTTAGTATAGTAAATACTCTTCATCTTACAAATTACCAAGAATGAGACCTTCTCTAATTTTTCAATTCATCTATGAGAGAATAAGTTAATTTTCAATATCAAATTGGTACTGATTAGCAATGCTCACATGAATGTTTTGGATTTAAATCATAAAAACTGATTTTTTAAATGTTTTTTTTTCTATGATACCCACTCTAATTAAGGTATTACATTTAACTGTTGACAGAACATTTAGCAGCTGTATAGAAAATCTTACATAGACAGCAGTTGTTAGGAGGTCACTTTCCAAAAAGTGAAAGTACATGTCAAATGAAATTTCAGCCATATTAATCTTTGGTGTAATTCTAACTAAAGTTTTCATCAACATAAAGTTGTAAGGTGAATGTACTGAATGACAAGAATCTGTTCCATCTCTCTTCTATCATTATTCAATGCCAGATTATTTACAAAGCATTATAATCTAGTTGTTGGTTATATTCATTCTGGTATGGCTTGTCGTTTAATAGGATTTGTTTTCTGCACCCTTCTCCTCAGTTTGTAACTTTTTCCTTTCTCATTTAAGGATGCATTAGCAGTTACTTTTCCCATAGGTGCTTCCTGACTACAGAGGTTCTTCTGTCTAAGGAGCACACGCAGTTGGCTCTCCCTGAGAACAAATTTTCAGCCTTTCTTTGTACTTATTCTCCAAGTGTTCCGGGAATTAATGCTCCATAATCTTTCTGAATCTTACGTTTCTTTCTTCTCTTTTTATATCTTTTCCCAGAATCACAGGATGTTTGCATTGGAAGGCACCTCTGAAGATCACATAGTCCAGGCCCCTGATATAGCAGGTTCACTAGAGCAGATCACACAGGTTGTGTTCGGATGGCTTTTGAGTATTACAGGGAAGGAGACTCCAGAATCCCTCTGGGCCATCTGTTCCAATGCTCTCTCACTGACCTATTAAGATGGAACTTCCTGTTTCATTCAGGTGTTTTCATGTGGTATGAATTTTCAAGAAAATCAAAATGCCAACAGTAGGAGGCTTCTGAGAATAAAAGGAGATCAGATTTTACAAAAAAAACTATTACTATGAGGTGACAATATTGTGAGGCAGCTGAAAATGTAGATGTTGTCAGAAGTGGAGAGGTGGGGGTAGGTAAAAGGGGACACAACATGATGGAGGACAAGATCCTTTGCAATTATATATTGAATTTTATCTATTGACATTACTGGAAAAATGCTAGGCTACAGAAGCTGTAGGTCCAGTCGTAAAATTTGATAAATGCCTGAGAACTTCAAGCAAAAAATTAGACATGGTAAGGACTATGAATATTATTTTAGCAAACTAGTTATGAGCTGAATCAGTAGGATGGATGTAATTATTAATAGGAAATTGCCATGGTCAAGACAAAGGATTGGGAAGGCATGAATTAGATTATTTTTTCTAAACCTAAATTTATTCAATTCAAACACCTAAACTTTTAAACTTTTAGGTAAGAACAATCATGCATTTGTAGGTTTATGATGTCTGCAAAAAGGTAAGAGGAATCTCCTGAATCCTACTGACAGACACATTGTCTGTATTCATGGGTAGATTGAAATGCCAGGGTGTTTGTAAATGTAAGGAAGAGTAAAAGTGTGTACTGAATTGTAGACACAGGAGGCAGTGTAGCCAACTGAATGCTTGTGCAAAGGCTGTTTGTAAAGTCACACAAACCCAATGATTACAGTAAAGTGATGACTGTAAACAGAGAACTGATTTCTTTGTGAGCTAAGGTTCAGTCATTTTACCTTGAGATCTACACTTTTTCATAATTTAGAAATATTTGGTTTTTTTGTCTTTTGGTTTTTGAACTCAAAATAAAACAAATTACAACCCCAAATCTAAAGCCTAAAACTAAAACTCAGAAGCTTCAGAGTTTCTGAAAGCTCCAGAGGTTTTTACAGCTCCTTGGATATTTATGATTCTGTATATTTTCTGTTTCATGTCCATCTTTTGTTTCCATTCTGTTTTTGGCAGAATACAGCTTTCTGCAAAAATTCCTATCTGTCCTAGTTCTATACTAATATTATCTGTGATATGTTAACAAAACTGTTAGTGTCACAATTATAAACAATTTCACAAAATGTAGCCAAGAATAATGATGAGAAAGAGAAAGGTGCTAGTGGGAGAAACAATACAATATAGAGAAATCTTTTGGCACAGTGACCCATAACCTGCAGATTGGTTTTTTCCTATGTCTTATTTTGTGTAGGCTCTACAATTTTTTCATGATAGAATCATAGGATATCCTGAGCTGTAATGGACCCACAAGGATCACTAAATTCAACTCATGGCCCTGCATTGGACAACCCCAAGAATCACACCACGTGTCTTTGGACAGAGTACTGTTCAAACTCTTCTTGAACTCTGTCAGGCTGGTGGTGTGAGGAGCCTGAGGAGCCTGTTCCAGTGCCCAACCACCCTCTCGGGGAAAAGCCTTTTTCTAATATCCAACCTAAACCTCCACTGATACAACTTCAGGACATTCCCTCAGGTCCTGTCACTGGTCACCACAGAGGAGAGATCAATGTCTGTCCCTACTTTTCCTTTCATGAGGAAGTTGTAACTGCAGTGAGGTCCCCTCCTCAGTCTCCTCCAGGCTAAGCAAGTCAAGTGACCTCACTCACCTGGTGTATGGCTTTCCCTCTCTTCTTCACCATCTTCACAGCCTTCCTTTGGATGCTCTCTAAACTTTTTATATCCTTTTTATACTGTGATCCCAAAGGGGGATTTCTATGTATGTGACTAGGCTCTTTATTTAATGTGCTTCAAATTGAGAGGAATATGATTTATCTAAATGGTTGCTCTTTAATTTATACATACACTGGGGCATTTTTCTTTTGGCATTCTTAATGTAAATTCAGCATTTTTATTTTCTCACATGTGAGAGGGGAAGTAAGACCTGCTAGTGACTACTTCTGCAGTTCTCATTATGGGAGAAAGTACTTTTTAAAAGACTTGACATTTTCAAATTATAAATCACCTTGTGGTTTATTAATGTAAGTATTTTTTATGACATGCAAATCTTCTCCATCAACAAAGGATAAACATTAAACATTTTTTACCACAGACAGGTAAGTTACACAAAAACAAAGAAAAAATTATTAGATTTATTTGAAATAAGTTTTAAAAAATGTTTAAAATTTTAGAGTTACGGCATTTCAGCTTATCTCATATTATACAAGTCAACAGTCTTTTACATTACTTCATTTAAATTTATGTTCTGTGATTTTGTTAATCACTGAGCCAAGCAAATGTAAAATTGATTCACTGCCTGAAATTGATACACATAGAAAATCATACTCACATCCTGGCATAAATCCTTGGATTGTAACAGCTTAAATGTCACTGTGAGAAGGTCACTTTACTTCACTGTGAATGGTACTTGCATGTTCTTTGGAAGTGGCATTTGTTTTTATAGTTTGATCCATTAAAGTACCAGAAATAATAAAATCATAGAATCTTAAATGTCGGGAAATACCTTTAAGATCATTAGGTTCAATGCTTAACCTAACACTACCATCACTGAACCATGTCCTCAAGACATAGTCATGTGTTTTGAATACTTCAAGGACTTCACTCTTTCTCTGGACAGTCCGTTCCAATACCTAACTATCCTTCTCATGACAAATGTTTGCCTAATCTAAACCTCCACTGGTGCAAATTGAGGCCATTTGCTCTTGTCCTGCCACTTTTTACCTGGAGAAGAGACTGGCAACCACCTCACTACAATTTCCTTTTGTGTAGTTGTATAGCAAGTGATAAGGTCTCACCTAAGCCTCCCTTTCTGCAGTGTAAACAGCCCCAGCTCCCTCACCCCTCATGAGATTTGTGCCCTTTGTCCATAAGTTTTAAGACCATGGCTGTAAGCCAGTAAATTTACCACAAACAAAAAAATGCTGTCACACAGATCATTGCTTTCAGCCTGAACCACCTGGGAAGGCAGTCAGCTTGGAACAGGAGTACTCCTTTCAGTAGGAGAGGGACCTGTGGCCATCTTTAATGGTGTGCTGCCTTTGGCTGGTGTGGAGTTAATTTTTTTCACAGTGGATGGTATGGGGCTATATTTTGCATTTGTATTGAACACAGGGCTGAAAATACAGAGATGTTTACAATATTGCTGAGCAGGACTCACCCAGAGCCAAGGTCTTTTCTGCTATTTGTACTGCCACAATGGCAGGGAGGGCACATATCTGGGATAGGTGACCCAAAAAGAGCAAAGGAATATCGCACACCATATGACATCACGCTCAGTATGTAAGTTGTGAGAAGAAGGAGGAATGGAGGAACATCTCCCCACGTAACTACTATACGTGATGGATCCTTGCTCTTCCGGAGATGGCTGAATACCTGCCTACCCATGGGAAGCAGGGAATTAATTTCTTGTGTTTTGCTCTGCTTGCATGTGCGATTGTTGTTTTCCCTATTATACATTGTCTCAACACACCAGTTTTCCAGCTGTCAGCCTTCCAGCTCTCTCCACAATCCTACTGATGGAGGACTGAGCAAGCGGCTGTGAGAGCTGTGGTTGCTGGCTGGTGTTAAACCACGAAATGGCTTCACTGTGTTTAGAGGAATGTTGAAAGACGTTATTCTTTATCGTAATTAATAAAACCAGAAATCAGTATATCTTTCTAAACTGCCAGGTTATTAATGATAGATTGGCCATTAATGTCATTACAATAAGACATAAGGTTGTTACTTCGTGAGCTTGATACTCTGTCTCGAAAGAGAACATTGATGGTTGCCTGGTAAATTGAAAGCTTGCACAGCCCCAGTAAAATCACTGCTGTGTGTCCTGTGGTCACCCTGACTCTCTGCTGCAAGTGACAGAATACAGACAGAGTAGGGGCAGCATGGCTGCTGTTTCAGTCACATATACTGAAAGTATTTATTTTCTAATGTCAAGCAGCATTCACATAATCCATCTGATGTTTATCGCCTGATGTTTGTGTCAGCTGTTGTCATGGCCACATATCAGAAAGATACAGGAGGCCTCCTAGATTTCTTCTATTGTATAGATTAAGCACTTTCAAATGAAGCTGTAAAAGCTTGAACTAGAATTCTAAGTAACACAAATAGAGTTTCCAGACTTACTTCTCTTTGTAAGTAATATCATTTTCTGGATCAAATTTATCTTGCAGAAACATTTTCCATCAAGCTATAAAGATGTAGTAAGATGGACATAGAAGCATGATGAAAGTAGACTTTTCAGAATGTCTTTTTGCCTTTGGAAAGCTCTTTATGAATCAACGGGACATATTACAGTCTGGACAGGGGTGCACTTTATTATGTTCCTTGAGAAAAATCCTGATCCAGCCTACTGTTTGTTATTGCATTTGTTAAATTTAATAACATGTGGTTTTGAAAATTGATGCTCTAAAAATACAGTTTTCTGAAGTGTTTTATTTTAAACATTGAGCATCTGAAAGAGTTACAAAATTTCCATTAATTCTAAAAATTCTCAGGGAACATTCAGCAATGTGTGGATTACTCAGTTACCCTGAGTGTTTCAGGTTACTTGGTCTGTTGAAACTCAGCTGTAAATCTGTTTCAGCTATAGCTGTTACCTCCTAGTACTTTCACCACTGTGGCAGTGGTGTCTTTATCAACACTCTGGTGTTGATATGTTGAACCACTATGGTGGTTAACCACAGTTCTCTATGTTAACTATTAAGTGAAAAAAACCCACTGGCCAAATATTATGGTGTAGCTCTGATGGTGACTTGCCCAGTTTCTCATATGACCTCTGTTGCATAGGCAGTCTTTTAAGATTATTTAAGATTTCTTCTCTGTGATGTTATTTGAAAATATTCCTACTCTTGGATCAGATGAAGGATCTGAAATAAATAATTCTTCATTCCATATATTTGGTTTAATAGCATGTAGGGTACAACTCTATGTTAGAACAAGTAGAGCAATCTGGTAATTCATTTGAAAACTGAAAAGTACATGAAACAACCCCTTATTCTGATATTTCTCACTTTTGAATATATCATTTTGACACCCATTGTGATAGTGTCAGTGTTAAGATTTTTACACTAAGATCTAAGTCCAGATCTCTGATGCATGAGGTAATGGAAAAGCAGGAAGCAATTATATATCAGTTGCTGGTATGCTGTTTTTTCTATCTGTATCTTCATTACTCATATCCTATTTCTTTGTTAGCCTTATACTACTCTACTAAGTCTATCAAGGCTTCCTTCAATCAGCATTTTCTAGTCATGGCAGAATTTTATGCCTTTGCTTCCACCCTTTGCCCTAGTATCACTGTTGATAAGAACACAGATGGACCAATCTTCACTGCTTGTTGGACAGTGGAAAATTCAGTTCCATGGAAAAAAAGAAACTCTTTCCCCAGAGACCAGTACTCATCATATTTCACTTGCCAGACACAAATAGCTGAGTACAAGTCATTGGTCCTTTGCTAATTTTGGCTTGATTTTACATGGGCAGCAATGGCAGAGCTTTAACTTATGGGTAATGTCTCTGTCAGCTCTGTGACCTTCTAACCAAATTCTGCAGGGAACAAAATTTCATGGAGGGAAAAAGAAAGTGATTGTTTTGGTATGAAAGAAGTTATTTGTTTTGGGGTAATCTGTTCTCAGAATAAAGTTACACACTTTAATCAAAAGCATTGTGAAATCCAATAAAAGGAAGGCAGGTGGCTTGTACAGAATATTGCATCATGAAGTATTTTACTCAGGACTTGATTATGTCATACAATTAATAAAAAAACATATTTTTTTAAAAAAAGGAAAAAGAGTAGGAGTGTATTTTAGTCTTTACATATGAGATTTTCCTTGAACAATTATACCTGTCCAAGTTATAAAATGAGTAATATCAATTTATGATTGCTTTTGCATTAAATTTTATATATTTTGTTCCATTATGGAGTAGAAAAGGGATTTTTTCACCACTATAAACAATACGATTTCACTAGCTAGATGTGATTCCTATAGTCTACCTTTGTAACAACTTTCCTCACCTTAAAAGGTTTTGAGATGCTGTACTTTTAAGCATGACATTTGCATGTGCTGTTAAAATACTTAGATGAAATTTTGATATATTGTTCATGAATTACCTGTCTTCCTTTGTGGTCTCTAGTAATGAATTAATGGAAGTATGCAAAATCAGAAGAAATCCTTCCTAAAATCCAATCTAAACCTCCTCTGAGGCAACTTGAGGGCATTTCTTCTCATTCTGTCACTTGTTTCTGGAATTCTGGAATTTTACACACACACAGACACATACACATAGACACACACGCACGCTCGTGCTTTCAAGACATCAAACCTATCCAGTCTCTGACAGATTGAAATTGCTGGTGTGTGTGGTCAGTGCTGCCACTTGCTGCCTCCTTGCACCCGCAGGACTCCGCTGTTGTCGGTGCTGCTGTCTTGGGTCCCTGTCCCAATGCAGGGAACAAGAAGAACTGGACTCTCAAGCACCAACGGGTGGTGGCCCTGCCCTGGACCTGCTCTGGCTTTGCACTACCAAAAGGAGCTGTAAATTTCACTCTGAAATTGTTTTCCCTTGCAAAACACAGCTTCCAGAGTTGCTAGAATTGCATGGAAAGCCAAAAGGCAAGAGAGAGGCATGAGAGGCAAGAGAACTCCAACTGCCTTCCCCTACTCTTTAAAAGGACCCCTGGAAACCCCACAGCTGTGCAGTTCCATTTCTGCCCACACAGCTGGGTGTTAAAGAGACAGTGACAATTTCAGGCACAGAGAGATATGGAATATAATAAAATTTTGGATTTCCCAGGACACACCAAAATGAAGTGTCCTATTTGTAAATCCACTTCTTGCACTAGTGCAGTTATGCCACCATTATATAACACACAGCAATGGAGCAGTTGCCTCAAAAATTATCAGGTTTTGTCCTACCTCCACAAGGCCAGAACTGAAACATGTTACTTTTGGCAGCTTATGCATAGGCACCTGTGATGTTTTATGCAAATTTTGCCACAAAATGAGTGTTTAAGGCATATGCTGCAATTGTAATTAAACCTCTCCTTACAGACGCGTATTTAACCTATTTTTTTGTACTGTGGTTTTGTTCCCTTTAATGGTTCACCTTCCCTGGCCAGCATGTCCCGGTGCTTGACAACATTTTCCATTAAGAAATTCTTCCTAATATCCAGTCTAAATCTCCTCTGAAGTAATCTGAGGCCATTTCTTCTCCTTCTATCACCTGTTTCCTAGGACAAGAGGCCAAACCGTGCCTGAGTACCCCCTTAACTCAGGCTGTAATAAGATCTACCCAGACTCTCCTTTTCCCAGCACCCTCAGCTTCTTCACATCAGATTTGTGCTCCAAACCCTTCACCAGCTCTTTTGCCCTTCTCTGGATATGCTCCAGCACCAAAATGTCTTTCTTGCCATGAGGGGCCCAAAAGTGAACACTGGATTCAAGGTGTGGCCTCAACTGCGCCAAGTCCAGAGGGATGATCCCTTCTCGAATCCTGCTGGCCAAACTATGCCTAATGAAAGCCAGGATGCCATTGGCCTTCAGGTTGGTCAAGAAGGACCTGCCTTTCAGCAATCCATTCTGGCTGGGCCTGATCACCTGGTTGTCCTGTACGTTTCATGTGATGGCACTCAACGAGATCTCTGCAAAACCTTTCTCTGCATTGAAGTTAAATTACCACAGAATCATTAAAGAACATATCTATATATGTGTGTTTTAAAAAATTTGTAATTAAAGACACGATTTCTGGAAAGAATTATTAATATAAAAAATCATCACTAATGTGACTAAGCCCATTAATTTGAATGCCATTACTCAAATTCAAAGCAATGTAACCTGGAGGAGAATTGGCCCCATATGACCCCTAAATAGATAGTTATCAGTTAAATTAATTGATGTTAAATGAATGTGTCAATTAAATAAACATAAGTATAAAATCTTACAACTTTGGGCTTCTCCAGCTCTGTTTGGCATGAATATAAAAACCTTTATAGATGTTTCAACTCTGTCTAATGACTTTAATCCCTTAAAGAGTTTCCCAGAGCTGAGGCACCACTCACCTTCTGTACTTTATAATGTAAAACTTTGGAAAAATAAGTTTAATCTATATTAATTCCAAAGGAGCAGGTGGACCATTTACTTTGATTCCCTTAAAATAATCTAATTTCAAGACTTTATGATTCACTTAAATTAAGGCTGATAAAATACAGCGCTACCAGAATCATATGTATGTATGATTCAAAGTAAAGGACAAAATCTGTAGCAAGTAAAAATAAGAATCAAAAGGTTGATTTTGGATTTGAAATTGAATCTTAAACTCTATAATAGTTTGAGGGCATTTCATTGTCCTTCCTATTTCCTGCTATGAAGATTTCTTTTCTGTTGGCTTACTGGTGACCAAGATATTAACTGAACAATAAAAAGAGGTACTGGGAAAGTCAGGGTGATCTGATATGTGATCCCTTTGATTTCAAATGGTATTTTGTCCTGAAATTCTCTGTAGACTTTTTGGCCAAGTTGCCACATAGATGCTAGCTCAGGACCACACATATTGAATGGGAAACTATTAGACTATTTTCTCAGCTAGAACAAATGGCTATTTAGCACTTTATGGAGCTTAGCCAATAGTGATAGGAATGTAATCCACAGCTGGAACCATTTTAAACAAAAATATTTTTACAAAACTATTACAATGAGACATTCTGGTATTGCTACATGTGTTTTCACATGGTCCAGTAAGTTTCCTTGCTTCTTTCCAATAGTTTCTGCCCTCTTCTTGTATTTTAAAGTGTGTTTGGTATGATGTACTTTTGAGGCAAAACAATTCACATTTTCTCCTTCCATCCCACTGTATATGCAGCAATAATTTAAAATGATCACATAACTGATCCTATAAGAAAGAGAAACATTTTTTAATTTGAAAGACCTTTCTTTCTTTGTTTGAAATTTTTCCTTTACATAGCAACTTCTTTGAAAGGCACACCAAAAATTAGAGAGCTATAACCTACTGTCTTTCAAGACATAGTTTTCACCTATTTCATGGGATGATGGAAGACCTGGAGCTTTCTAGACAGTGGAAATATTACTATTCATCATAGTAAATGAGAAAAAATATATTAACTTGTCTCTTTTATTTTGTATTCTGTCAAAGGCTCAAAGCCCATACAAGAATTTTCTGCTGTTTTATTTTCACATTTTTAAAATAAACACAATGAGGGAAAGCTGTTCAAAATATAAGTCATTATAAGTCTATCTGCCATCAGAGTGACATTTTTTCATTTTTTTGAACACAAAAGGCTTTTTTTTTTTTTTTTTTTTTTGTGGGTCTATGTACATTTGTGTTTGTGTGTGTGTGTGTGTGTGTGTGTGTGTGTGTGTATGTATGTGTGAACAACTGATTGACATATATATCTGCTTCCATCTTACACTGGTTAATTTCTACTGATCATTTAACTTTTTACACACAAGGACTGCAGTTAAGACTAATATCAGACCAAAGTTTGCTAAGTACCTTTTTCAGTTATGATCTCATGATGTCAAACAACATTGATAAAATCTTACCAAAATGATCTCTATTGGAAGATGAACATTAAAAGGAACACTAATTTTGAAGGCAGCTTTCCTATAGTATTTTCCTTGCAGATCAAATCTTTGACCAACCAACAAACATTAGTTTTGGATTTAGGGGTTTAAAACCTGCTATTAGAAAAAATATATAATTTTCAAAGAAAAATCTATGGCATATTCTTATTCTTTCTGGTTAAAATCATGGTTAAGGAAGAGAATACTCCCAGTTTAATGTGAGAGAAAAAAAAAGCGGGGACACATATTTAAAAACAAGCAATAATTTCAGTTTTTTAGATTAAAAATGAGGCATTGCTGGTAATGACTGTATTATTAATCCCACTGATATATTTCAAGTTTGTCATATGGATAACATCACCAGTATAAGTACATACTTTGGAGTTCAGTGTAGCTGATGAAAATAGTGACCAGACCATTTAAAGCTCTTCCATTTTCAACAAGTTTAATTGGATAAGATCATGACTTGTTGTTTGGTTTGTTAAGACTCGTCAATACAGCCAGCAGAAGCAGTCAGCATTACCAAGTTAAAAGCTGTATTTGTATGTGCCTCTTTATTCTCTAGAGAGATAACTCTGCCCACACAAAGTTTTTGACCTCTGGTCATAAGAGGAGAAAAACTAAATCAAAAAACTGTTCCCCATGATTCTCATTCATGCAACTTCTGTGAAAAAATACACGTCTGTTACAACTATCTAGGAATATCCCGGTTTTAAGTGTGAGGGTATCACAAAGTGAATGATCCCTGAATTATATGTAATATTAGCTTGAACTTCATGGTTCAGGAAGTGAACTTGAAATTATCTGTACTTTGACCTGTAAAATATTGGGTGACTTTTTCAATAATGCTGATGAAAAATATTCCTGGATAATTACACTGTAGATTCTTTACTTAATTGATAAATTATTTCAGTTCAATTTGAAATTATGGAGGTAGTTCTGAGAATAACTTGAGAAGTTATTTTCTTCTGAAAGTTGGATACAGGGAAAAAAATGCCCTCTTATCTTTGTTAAATAGTAATTAAACTTACATATTTTTATAAGGAAAAAAAGGTACTTTCATCTCTAAATCAACTCCTAATTAGTTCACAAACATATTCTAAAAAGGATGACCTCAAGAACCAGCCACTGAGTTGTTCTGTATGTACTTTGTTATAGAGGGAAACATAAGCTAGCCATGGAAAGGAAATTCCTTTAAATTAGAAACAAATCAGAGATCATTCATGTTTTGCTTTTTCTGGTACGCAGCCATGTGGCGATTTCCTCAGGTTATCTTCTTCATCACACTCTGTGTATGTACATTTTACCATGCTTGCTACTTACGTTCTAAGCCCATAATTTTGGAAAAGTGCAAATTTATATAAATATTACATATTACATTTTATTTTATATTAAAAAATCACTAATGTCTAAATTCCAATATATCCTTTTAAAATTACAGTTTTATCATAAACAAATAATACAAATTTTCATACTAAAATAGCGTTACAACTCTCTTAATCTGGAAAAAACATAATGTCAAACAGATTTACCTAATTGTCAAATGTTACATACTGTCTGAACAAAATTGTTAACAGAAGATTATTTTGTGTATTCTTAGTGTAGGGCAATAGAAATGAATGTAGTCTTTACTATTGATTTTAGTAGAAGAAAACCAAGGGCACTAATAAACAGACTTATTACCTTAGTGAAAATAGTGTCAGTTTGATATTGCTTTTGTCTATAGCTGCCACTCCCACTTTTATTTCTAAATTCTACTCTTTATCCTTTTAAAATTGCAATGTAGGGCTCAGGCTATATCATGGTTTGACACTGGCCCAATGCCAGTGCCCCCATTAAAATATATTTTCTTCAACTAACTACTGTGAGATGCGACCAGGAACAGAGCACAGCAGGCTCAAACGTAGAAAGAGAGGGGAAAAAAAGTTTATTAAACTACAAACTAAAATCAGGAACACAAAGGAAACAGAATGAAAACTTTTCAAACCATTCCTCCTCCTCCCACTCAATTTCACCAAAGCACAGTGAGACAAAAATCTGAAAACCTGATTAAGTTACCCTCACTCAAGTAATCAATTCTCAGTCCCTCAGGGGAGAGAGGAGTCTCTCTTGTACCACAGTCCTCCCCACGAAACAGGGTTGAAACTCCCCATGTTTCCATGTCACACATGGCACCGCCCAGAGAAACTCTGCCATGGTGACATGCTCCTTCCATGTACAGTGCTCTCACCACCGTCCATGGACCGAGACTGCTCACAGGGCTCTTCAAGGATGCTTTGCCAAGTGCTAAAAAACAACTATTTTCTCATTTTTGGGACAACAGTTCCCCCCCCTTTTCCCATCCCCTGGGGCCAAGTGTCTCGAGAACAGAGTTCTTCTTCTCCCTGAAGACAGAGGGCACCACCACGCCCTCTTCATCTTCCTCTGTTCACTCCTTTATAT
>VZSE01013402.1:94338-115807 GCA_013398275.1 Promerops cafer
AAAAAAAAAAAAAAAAATTTCAAACACCCTTTTGTGTCAAATACCAAAACTTGGAGATCTAAAAGTGAATTTATTTCCTTAAATAGACAGTATTTAAAAAAAAAAAAAAAAAAAAAAAAAAAAGTTGGAAGTATTTCTTTCCTTTTTCTTTACCCTTTTTCCCCTTATGGGGATAGCCCGGCTGGAAAAAAAGGCAGTACAACATTCCTTGTGCTATAGTAATGTGGAATTTATAGAATCACAGAATCATAAAACAGTTATGAGTGGAAGGGACTTCTGGCAATCACCTAGTCCAACTCTTCTGCAGGTTCACTTTAAGTACATTGCACAGAATATCTTCAGAGAAACAACCTCCACAACCTGTCTGGGCAGCCTGTTCCAGTGCTCTTTCACATTCAAAGTCAGGAAGTTTTTCCTGATATAGAGATCAAACTCCCCATGTGTCAGCTTGTGTGTGTTGCCCCTTATCCTCTTGGCACCTCTGAAAAGAATCTGGCCCCATCTTCTTGACACTCACCCTTAAGTTATTTGTATGCATTGATAAAAATTTCTCTCTGTTTCCTCCACTCCAGGCTAAACAAGTTTAGCTCCATCAGCCTTTTCTCAAAAGAGAGATGCTATAATCATAACCAGAGTCCTACAGACCCCCTCTGGTGGTTCCCTGTCTTCAACTGAGGAGCCCAGAACTGGGCACAATACTTCAGATACTGCCTCACCCATGGAGCAGAGGGGCAGGATCAGCTCTCTCTGCCTGATGGCAATGCTTTTCCTAATACAACCCTAAGGCATCCTTGGCCTTCTTGGCCACCAGGGCACACATGGACAGCTTGCTGTCCACCAGGATCCCAGGTCCTTCTCTGCAGAGCTGTCTTACAGCAGAGCAGCCCCCAGCCTGTGCTGCTGCCTGGGGTTATTCCTCCCCAGTACTGACCTTGCATTTGAACTTCATTGGGTTCAACTCTCCGGCCTGTTCAGATCTCACTGAATAACAGCACTGCTTTGTGGTGTACCAGATGCTTGGTCAAGTTTTGTACCGTTAGCAAACTTGCTGAAGGTACAGTCTGTCCCTGCATCCAAGTCACTGATGAACAAACTGAACAAGACTGGGTCCAGTAGTGACCCTGGGGGAACATCACTAGTAACAGGCCTCCAACTATATACTCTGTACCACTTACCACAACGTTCAGGGTCTGCCATTCAGACTGTTCTCAATCCCCTTCACTATTATTCAGTTAATCTGCCCTTCCTAAGCTTTCCTTTGAGGATTTTAGGGGAGATATCATCAAAAGCCTTGATGAAGTCAAGGTAGATGACATCCACCTCTGTCCCCTCATCTATGCAGCCAGTCATGTTATCACAGAAGGCCTCTGGCAACCCTGTTCTATTGAAAATTCTTGTCTTTTTAGGCGTGTGCTGACTCTGAAGATGTCATTTCTGAGAGATGTTTTGTTTTTTCTTATTATGGAGACATGTGTCAACTAGGAACTCAACTGACAGCAAGAATATTACTATTAGAGAAGTGCCATTACCAAAGTGCCTGGTATAGCTTTTCTTCGTAGGGAAATGTCCTTTCCTAGATGTGACAATTTTTCTATTTACTGGGAAAAAAACATTTTAGTTGCATAAAACAGATGTCCAGCCACAATGCCTGGCTGAGAGAAAATTTAAAAAGAAAAAAAAGAACTGTTTATTTATTAACAGAAAGTTTTACCAAAGGTTTGGCTTCTGCACTTCAATAATAGTGAATTCAAAAGAATACTTCTAAATGTTTAGCTATGTTTACTTTTAGTAATCAATACTTTTGCTACACTTCAGCAGTATTAACCTCAAAGATTATGTCTTTCTCTAAGTGGAGCACTGGCTGCAAGATGGTGGGTCTGGGTCCTGCATGTGGCTCCAGACTCTGGCTCTGATTGTCCTTGGTAGATTATCTGTAGCCTGTGAAAAAGAAAAAAAACAATCTCAAACCAAAAAAACAAAAAGCACATCCATTCTCCACCCAGCCTGTACTTGTGCTTGGGATTGCCCCAACCCATGTACAGGAATTCGCACTTGACCTTCCTGAATTTTATGAAGTTCTTATGAGCCCACCTCTCAAGCCTGTCTGGATGGTATCCCCTCCCTCCAGCGTGACTGCACCACTCAGCTCGGTGTCATCGTGAACTTGCTGAGGGTGCCCTCAATCCCACCATCCGTGTCACCAAGAGAGATGTGGAACAATTCCAGTCCCAGTATGACCCCTGGGGACACCCCTCGTCACTGGTCTCCACTTAGACATTCAGCCACTGACAAAAGCTCATTGAGTGTGACCATCCAGCCAATTTTTTATCCACTGAGGGGTCCATCCATCAAATCCATGTAATTATTCTTTCAAATAATTTCTCAAGAAGATGAGAAAAACAGTTTGTGTATTGTATGTAATTACTTACTAGATATTAAAATATTGACTAATTGTAGCAATAAACCACTTTAAATATCAGTTCTAACTTGTTTATAAAATCCCCTGAGAGACTGGTTTAGTCCACAGTAGATCTTAAGGCAAAATTATACATTGCTTATGGAGAATAAAAGTTTTGAATAATATCCATAGCTGAAAATACATCTTCATAAGCATTATGAAACATTCTTTTAACACAGACTTTAAACATTTACTTACAGAAAATAACCTGCTACATCTTTTCAATACTACGTTATCAAAATTCTGATGATAAAGTACTGTAAAACCTGCTGCTCAAACTTTGACAAAAATAATGTCAGTATTTCATATACTTCTCCTCTAATGTTATGTTTATTAAAAGGAAAAGATTAAAGGATGTTACGTAAACTCTATTATCAGATGTCATTGTGAAAAAAAATGTTTTGGGAGTAAACAGTAGAATGACATAAAATTAATTTGTGGACAATAAGGGAAATTCATTACCCTGCAGATTGTTCCAAAACAGTGCAACAAATTCTCTGATACTTACTAATGTAGTGGTGACATTTTTCCCCAAAAAATGGATATACGAACTGAAGTGGGTACTTTTTCTGGTTTGATTGTGGCCAGAATCAAATCCAGCCACAGGAAATGGCTAAAATGATTGCTAAAAAGACAGTGCAGTCAAGAGTGCCCATAATATTTTACAGTTTTTGATGCTTAGGAGGACAACAATCAGGAACTCTGAAAACACATAAGCAATTACATTGGGAAAAGTAATAATGATGAAAATATTAAGTGAGACTTCTAAGAGAGAAATGTAGAGAAAAAAAAATTAAAAGACAGTGAACTTTCCTAAAGAAACAATTATAAAACTATATGCAATTTTTCCAGTGTTCTACATTTACACAGGAATAATTGGAATTTTTTGTTGTTTCTTACCATTAATGTAATGTTCTCTTCTGTTGTAAAGCCTGCCTCACCTTTCCTTTTCTTGGACAAAACGGTGACTAGAATGTTTCTATTGCCACAATCATTAGGGGGCTTGACAGATAAGTTAGACAAATGTCTACTTAATTACACATATGATTGTCTATGCACACTGCATAAATTGCATCCATGTATTTCTCTCACAGGCTAATGTAAATATTTCTCATTATAGTTTTACAGTTGAAGCTGACTTGTAGTAGGCCAAATTGGCTAGTTTTCCTTTGATTTTTTGGGGGGTTTGTTTGGTTGGTTGGTTGGTTGGTTTTGGTTTGGTTTCTTTTTAGTTTAGGGTTTGTTTGTTGGAGATTTTTGATTTTGGTTTTGGCTTTGGCTTTGTTTCGTTTACAAAAGAATATTTAGTTTTAAAAGGATTACTTAGAGGTATGAATTAGCTTGTCATTTTAATATCTTGTCACTTTACTGTCTTGTCACATATAAACTACTGGACTCAGAGATAATTTTCATTGTATAGCTCATGTCAGATATAGATGCATAGTAGATTTTCTCCAGACATTAGTTCACACAGTGATAAAGCACACAGTTAGCTGGTTTAAGGAGCCAATTTAATTTTGATTTCTGTCTCAACATCGTTTGTCAGAGGCGTGTGGGGGAGGGGTTGCACAAGTGCCACTTGCAGAAGGCAGCTGGGAGAAGGTGAGGGAGCAGCCTGGTCTCTGGGGAGGCTTTGCCTGGCAGCCCTTTCACTTCTCACCCGGGACAGGCAGTCAGCGGGAGACCACCGAGAACGCCGCGCCCTCGGGAAGGCTCCGCCATGGGATGGCGAAAGGTCTCCAGCACCGGACTGGGAACTGGGACCGGGCCGAAGATCTGCCGCCAGCAGGGGGACCTTGGCAAGGGCGAGGGCCTAGAAAAGGAACTGTGTCACAAGCTCTGGGGGCTTTTGGTCTTCTTGCTCCTTTTCCCGGCTTTAGCCTGTTCTTGTCCTTTTTGCTCTGGCTCCAGCCTGCCTTTTGCCTGTTCTGCCCTCGCGGGCCCTTGCTCGTCCTCGCTCGCCTTCCTTGCTCGTCCTCCGTCGGTCTGGGTGCTTGGCCGGACATCGAGTGACCTCTGAGCTTCGTGTGAAGCCTGTGCCGTGCCCTCCCGCTTTGCCTGTCCCAGCCACCGCCTGCCCTGCCTCCCTGTGCTCCTGTCCGACGCCCTGCCCGCTTCGTCCCCGCATTCCTGCCCAGCCACCGGCCTCTAACCTCGCTCCCCCGATCCAGCCACCGCCGCGATCGCTGCTGCGCCCCTGCCCGGGGTTCTGCGCCTCTGCCGAGCGCCCCTCGCTCCCCGCACGTCCGGCCGCCCGTGGCCGTGGAGCTGGGCCTGCGGCGCCGATCGTCCCTGGCGGCAGCGAGCACACGGCCCGTGCGGCCGGCACGTGGCGGGCGCTCCTCCTCCCTCTGCTGCTAAGGCCCCGAATTCTCTCTGTGGCCCCTCTCTCTCCGCAGCCCTTTTCATTTTCCTTCCTCCTTTTCTGTCTTTTCCACTCCTCTTTGGTAGGGCAACACGCTTTTTAGCAATAAACGGTTCTCTACAATATTTCTCTCGTTTAACTTAATTTTGTCCTAGAGCATCCATTTTAAAAGAACTCCCAGCATTTCCACATAGTAGAATATGACTGCTGACTAAGACCTTGATCCATTACGCAGATAAATCAAAGGAAATTCTAAATATTCTAATTTCACAGGCTTATCACAAATAACACAAATGTCACAAATTCATTATATTCTTGGAAATATTCAAATTACAGAAGAATGCCAGTCTGTGAATGATGTGAAAGGGAACAGGCATTCAGACATTGCCATGGACTAGAATGAAGAACCCTTATATATGTTTGGAAAATTAACCTTCTCACTGATCACCAGTGTATTTGGAGCTCCACTTTGCTATTATTACTGCAGTTATATATCTTACTTTCTCTAAGTTTAAATATGTTTCTGAATTCAATCTTTGTGGGGTTTTTAGCTTCATTTTAGCCTCTAGGACCTAATCAGTATTGAACCAAATCTTACTCTGACTAAGATAGTGTACGACTGTACTTCTAAAGGCACTTGTTTCTCAAAGATCACTTTTCTGTGCAGGAACTAAGCATAATTACACATTCCAAGTGTTGAAATAAAAATATATTTAGCAATGTAGTTATAGCTATCCTTAGAGTTCAATTCTGATAAGGAAAGAGTGAAAGAAAAGATTCTTCTACAATGGAGTGAAAAAGTTTCTTTCTGAGTCTTCCCGTGAAGGCTTTCCAAAGTGCTCCATAGGCATACATCATGAATCTTCCCTGGCGTCATAACCAAATCTCCAAGGATAATTATTGTGTAAGAAATCACAGTCTCCATAACAACTGTGCTGGTTTTGGAAGAGTAAAGGGCAACATACTGAGTAAGAAGGAAGAATAAGACTGTCAAAAGTGTAATGATGTTTTCTTCATTCCTTTCTTTCCCCTAACCAGACCCAGCACAAGGAGAAAATAAGGTGTTTTAGGACTGCAAAAGGACTGCAATATAATTTGACTATGTATTCTAAATTCTAAAAATTCAGAGTTCAGAGTTAGAGCTTCATTATTTATAGGTCTGCCTGTGCAAATGTAGCTAAAAAAAATCCCAATTTTTTACATTTTTTCTCTTTTTCTGAAAAATGTGTTGTGCACCTCTAGTTAGACAATGTCATGTTAGAGTTTCAATACTTTTAATATTTTATCCATGTGAATAAGTAAGTTGAACATATTTAAATTTATGATGTCTTACTACGTATATAAATGTTGATTATTCAGAGAAAGAAAATAAGCAAATCCAATTCATTTTATGACTTAGAATGTAAGCTGATAGAGGAGAGGTTTACAGTCAAATTCTGGCTCTAAAGAACATGGAAGTATTTTTTCTTAAATATGCTAGCACAGAAGTGAGTGTTACTTCTCCCAGATCAAAAATATAACTGTTGGAAAATTCATGTTCATACATGTTACTTTTCAGCTTCCAATTAGCATTTAATTATTTGATGTACAATGAAGCTCCTACAGATAGAAGATAGACTTTTTTATCCAGCTTTCCCTTTAGGCTATGTGTCCGGGTGTGTAATCAGAACACACAGAAGTCAGGTGAGAGGAAAATGAGATCTCAGATACATATTTACTCTAAATTTGAACAATTAAATCACAAAGACTGCAATTCTTAAGGTTTCAAATCTTTATAGTGCAAAATATTGACAGAGATTTCTAGACGTCATGAGAAAATAAAAGCCAGGGAGCTGATTTGAAATAGTTGATACCTTGATACCCAGAACGAATACTTTATTAAGGATATCCTGTAGAACACGTCTTTCTGTTGCTCACTAGCAGGTAACTTAATAACTATCAGCACCTAGGTTTACAGGAATTTCTGGTTTTAAGCATCAGGTTTTGTATACATAATGTAGGATCAAAAGGTTGTCTTAAAAGGCCTGAAATTTATCTTAAAAATTATTTAGAATTTTGCTGGGTTCTTTGGCTTTGGTGTTGGCTTGTTTTTCCTGTTTTTATGCGTCTAACTCTGGAATGCAAGTCCTACAAGTACTCTTAATATTAATGTTTTAACCAATTGAAGCAAAAATGCAAACCTACTTAAGCCCTACAGGCTTGTTGCTATACAATATTATATTTCCAAAGAATGATGCACAGAAACAGGTTGAAAGCTATCTACCTCAGTACAAACACTAGAGCAAATGTAGCTTGAGAATGATCTCAGCCCAATGACTGAGATGCTGAAATGAAACTAATAATTAATTTAAAAACAATAGTAATGGGACTCTAAATAACATGACTCTAAAACTGTTTTTTGGAATATTCTATTCCTTTTCCCAAGTAAAATTTTCTGAAAATTTTTCTGGCAATTTTCTCTTATCTTATGGATTTTTAAAAAAATTTTGTCCTTTCATGAAATGTTGGAGAGTTGAATCTAAATATTAATACTTTTTTAACTGTATAGGGTTTGTTTTCACATGTATCTGTTAAAATTCTTCACCTCAAAAAGAGGAAGTTTTTCTGTTTCATTATTCAATGGCCTGACCTGAAAAATGACCTGAAAAATGACCTGAAAAATTCCACAAAAAAATGGGCTTAAAATTGTAGGCTTTAAGAAATCTTCATCAAACTGCACTTCTTTTTGATTAAAAAACCAGAAATTGCAAAAATTATGATTCTTTTCTCAAAAAAAATGGCTTTTTTCTTTTTCTAGCATGTTAAATAAAGTACCGTTTTCAGCATTATCTTGGAACCTTTGCTTTTTTTCCACACCTCTGGGACTGGAGAATGCAGCACATGAGAGAAAGAGGTCTTCTAAACAACAACTAGCTTCAGCATTGAATGATATCTGAAAGAAATCCATCCCTGAACGAGATTGATTTAATTTCAATAAAAACACATTGACTAAAGTACTTTTTGAAACACAGAGGCTCAAAGAAAATCAGAAAAAAAATCAAGGAAGAATTTTTGCAGTTTTTCTTCTTCCCACAAAAATATCCCCAACATAAACAGACCTATATTTTTTCACTTATCCCCCTGTCCTTGTTTCGACCAGAACAAAGTTAATTTTTTCTGCAGTAGTTGTGAGGTGGCAGAGCCTGGACCCACCTGATCATGTCTAGGTTTTTATTCTATACCAATTCATGTCTTTGCTGGGGCATGCAAACAAGAGACTGTCTTTTCTGGGAAGAAGGACATGGCTTTGGGTGGAACAAAAGCATGGTGGGGTAGGGAATCCATTGACCACTGTTGATTGTGGTCCATGGTAAGTATGTTTGCATGTGAACCTTCTTTTTGCATGCGAATCTTCTTTTTGCATGCTTTTAGTACTAATATTTTTGCTGTTACTTTTCATTTTCTTATCTTCATTGCTGTTTCCAGTAAATTGTTCTTACCTCAACCCATGGTCCCTGCCTTTTTCTCCCACAGGAGCAGGAGAGAAAACAGCATGTGGGTTTTTTCTTTAGTGGAATATTAAATTGGAGAATACCATTCCTAAAGGACTTTGACAGCTCTGAGATAGACTCAGATAAGCAATTAATTGTGTATAGCTGGAATCAGAAGGATGTGTTAGGACTTTTCTTTATTCCTGAAAAGTGTTTCTGAAAAGTGCATGATTTCTTCGTGATACTCTGTAGAGAACACTGCAGAGCTTGATGTGAATATTGTATATCTGCCACCTTCCCGCACTAGAGAATAATCTTTTTTCTAAGAATATCTGAAAACAAGGACTTTCAATGGTGTAACTTGTTTTGTGGTGCATTTCACAGAGCACCTCTTTTAGCCTTTGCTCTGTTATCCTTCATATCCTGGGTATCCATACAAATAATTTTTAATTGATTCTGATCCAGTTTTCTTTTGTATGTACTTTGTTAAGTCATGCTTTCACAATTTTTTATGAAAACCTGCTTTTGCTAATACCTTTGAAAGTGATTCCTTAAGTGTCCTAACCATTTATTCACATCACTATGCAGCCTCAAAGTTGTTCCACATTTACAAAATCATTCCAGCCACATTAAAAAAAAATAAAAGACACAAAAATATCATGAACTGGTAATGATGTAAAACTACTAAATATATTTCCATTAAAAAAATGCAATTACTTTGCAGTCATTTTTAACAGCATTTTGAATGCTTCACAAAAGAAACCTCAAGTGTCTCAGTGTTGGTAATGAGAAGCTGTATTTTGCCTGAGTTACTTTAACTTTTGTCATAGAACTATGCCAATTTTTCCAGCAAACCAAGGACATTGACTGTGTTGGTATGAGTCCAGAGGAGGACCACCAAGTTGATCAGAGGGATAGAACACCTGTCCTATGAGGAAACGCTGAGAGAATCAAGATTGTTCAGGCTAGAGAAGAGAAGGCTTTGAGGGGACCCTAATAATGACCTTCCGGTACCTGAAAGGAGCCTACAAGAAAAATGGAGACAGACCTTTTTACAGGAACATACAGTGACGGGACAAAGGATAAAGGCTATAAACTGAAAGAAAGTAGAAAAAGATTCTTTACCATGACTGGTCATGAGGCATGGGAACAGGTTGGTCAGAGAAGCTCTGAATGCCCCATCCCTGGAAGTTTTCAAGGCCAGGTTAAATGGAGCACCTTGGTTTCAGTGAAAGATGTCTATACCAACAGCAGAGGTTGGAATGACATGATATTTAAGGTTGGAATGACATGCTATTTAAGATCCCTGCCAACCCAAAACCATTCCATGATTCTGTGAAATAAGGTTTATAAACACGTTTTTCATTTCAGTAGTGTTCCTGGAAATAAACTGGTTTGGTCAGTTCACCCTCTCCACCAAAACTTTGAGGCGTTTAAAAAGAAGGTTTAATGGAAAATGAAGGACAAATAATGTAGTTTATGTGTGTCTTCAAAGTAATTTATTAGTGGCATGAGGTATTAGAATATGGATAGGATAAAATGCCAGTCTTCTAAAAAATCATTATTTATCCATTCATTAGTTGACAGTTACTTTTACAGGTTGTTAAGTTTTATTATCTAATTAAATAATTATAGATTTTTTTTTAATAACACATTTCAAGACAAAAAAAATATAATAGGTCTTTTATCACAAAAGCTGTAGTGTGTTAGCCTGGAGAAGAGGAAACAAAGAGAAATTCTTATCAATGCATATAAATAACTTAAGGGTGGATGTCAAGAAGATGGGGCCAGACTCTTTTCAGAGGTGCCCAGCAAGAGGATAAGGGGCAACAGACACAAGCTGAAACATGGGAAGTTTGATCTCTGTACCAGGAAAAACTTCCTTGTTTTGAATATGGGAGAGCACTGGAACAGGCTTCCCAGAGAGGTTGTGGAGGCTCCTCTCTGAACATACCCAAACTTCATCTGGATATGATCCTGTGCAACCTGCTTTAGGTGAACCTGCTTTAGGAGGAAGGTTATACTAGAAGGTTATACCCCAACAATTCTGTGATTCTCTATTTATCACTGTGGCTAAAGGGATTACCTTATGCAGAAATATATTTCAGGCTTAAATGCAGAGAGTTAAAATACATTTTCACTAAGCAGTCCTGATTCTCTTGCATTTTATGAATTATGTGGAAAACTCACATCTGAAACAGATATATGTAAGTATTGTTCTATGTACATGTACATGTTACAAATTAAATAGGCTGCATTCATTTCCTGTATTTTTAATATTCCATTATAAATAGAAATGTAATTGCTTCCCCTTAAAACCACTTGAGTAGAAATTAATAGTTTAATTTAAAAGCTGAAGATGTCATGAATAGGAGATGAAATTCACAGGTTTGTCTTTCTCTAAGGTTTGCATTAGCGAGAACTTTTATCACTGAAAATGTTAATCTATTGAGGTATGATAATAACACTTGGATTCTAATATTTTTTCTTGAAATTTTGAAAGAAATGGATGTTGTTATAATCCTGTCCAGTTTTTTTGCTTTAGTGATGTTTCAGAAGTCTTCACAGAATCAAAGAATAGTTAAGGTTGGAAAGGACCACCAGGGGGATCAACTTGTCCAATCTCCCCATTCATCAACAAGGTCATCCCAGAACGTATTGCACAGGTTTGCATACAGATGGTTCTTGAATATCTCCAGAGAAGGAGACCTCTCAATCTCTCTGTGCACTCTGTTCCAGTTCTTAGTCACTAACACAACAAAGAAATTCTTCTCCACATTTCAGTGGAACTTCCTGTGCATCAGTTTCTGCCTGTTGCTTTTTATATTAATGCTCAGCACCACCGAGGAGAGTCTGGCTCCATCCTCTTTACCTTCTCTTCAGGTACTGATAGACATTGATGAATCCCCCATTCTGTTGTCTGTTTTGAGGCTGAACAGGCCCAGCTCCCTCAGCCTTTCCACATTAGAGAGATGTTCCAGCCCCTTATCATCTTTGTCACTTTCCACTGGACTCTCTCCAGGAGTTCCAGCTTGTGCTGAAGAGCCCAGAACTGGACACAGCACTCCAGATGTGGCCTTACCTGGGCCGAGTAGAAGGGCAAGATCACCTCCCCTGACCTGCTGGCAGAGATCTTACAAATACACCCCAGGAGACCATTGCCTATTTGACATGATTGGCCACTTCAGATTTACATGGGATTAGCAGTTATATGTTTTGGAAAAAAAAAATGTTCTTACCATAGCAGGACAGATAACTAACGAGTTTAAAAATAATAGTGTACATATTCCACAAGACTTACTTCTCTTAGTCTCTTCTATAGATTTTGCAAGTGGTGATCTGTTGGTGGCTGAGAAATTATTGGAGTATGTTCCAAATGAATCAGGATGACTTTTTAGCTACTTCACTTCATCCTTATATTCACAACAATCTATCCAAACACTGCAAACCATTTTTCTTCTTCAAACTAAGCACTTGAATATTTCAGGCAATTCAGTGCTTTTGCTCTGTTTTGCTCCTTGTTTGCCTGCTGGAGATGTTAAAAATTCTCTGATGTCGCAGGTGTTCCAACCAGCACTAGGTGAGAAGCTGATAATGCTTGTCACCAGGCAAAGTATGACTGCCAAAACCACAAGCTCTAAGTAATGAAAACAAATAAAGGTCAGAGCTACAGGTGGTAGATCAAATGAGATATAAAGTGACTCAAAACATGATAAATACTTTCTTCATTTTCCTTTTTTTCCCTTTTTTGTTTAGAAAGGTTTAATGTGAGACACCTTTCCTTAAAAGTAGCAAAAGCAAAATTAAAGTGCTTTCTCCAATAATACTGGGAAGCAAAAAGCATTAAAAAAGGTCCTAGTCCTCTTGTGGTTTTATTTGCTTGGGTTTGTTTGCTTGGGTTTATTTGTTTGTTTGTTTTCTTGTGATTATGCTATAATTGTCGGCATTTCTGAAAATATTGACTATTTTCATCTAAGAGTCCCGTTAGGATATAACTTTTAAATGGTGGGAAATGTGCAAATAAGTAAAGGCATAGCAGCTCTACCAGTGTGCCAGTAAGTGACTTTGTTGCTGTCTTTCTTATTAGTGTGCAGTTGAAGATGCCTTTCTAGGACAAATACTATTCTGCTTGATTACAAATAATACAAGCTTTCAGTCTTGCTACTGTAACTGACATAAATTGTGCTAGAAACTGTCAGTCATGTGGATTCATGACAGCCATATTTTCAAAAAATTGGCATTTCATTCCATAAAAGAAAATGATATTTCCTACAGAATGACTTGATCTATTAAAAAAAAACAGTCTGGCTTTTTAAAATAGGATGCCTTGTGCTCCTTCTTTTTTGTTTTTAAGGAAAATCAACCTAATTATGGGATTTTCATAATTTGTGGAATTTACCAAGAGATGATCAGGCTTAGACAAATAAAAAATTAAACTCCATATGTCTACAAGCTATTCCAGTGAATTCCCCTGTGCTCAGAGGAGTATGTAGATTGCCAAACAAAAGGAAATTGTGTTGCCCAAACATCATCTAGAGTACAATTTAGCTACTGGTCATTGGAGTACAAATCTCCAGAGTAGGAAATGGCTGTCTCTAATCTGTGTTGTTAAATTTATGTTTAAGCAGGGAGAAGACCAAGGTGATTGTGACGCTTAACAGGAATATGCATATTACTTTTACTGACAGCCTGAATTCAGTGCACTGTCTCTGCTCACTGTAGCTGGCATTGGGACACTACAGTTTCCTTGTACAGGATCCGTAAAACAGCACAGAAGCAAGGACAGCTACAAGAGAAAAATTCTGCAAAGAAAATCCTGAAAATGTTGAGACTTATCAATCACTCAAAATTTAATTATATTCTTGGTGTGTGCTGTAAAATATGGTTATGAGTCAGCTTTTTGTCCTAGTTCCACGTTTGAAGATATTTGAGCATACAGTGTGGCCAGACCTCTGCTCAAGGTTACCCATAGAAAGGATTAATTGATTTAGATAGGAAGCTGGATCTGACCATGGATCTCTGATGAAAGTCCTAGCAACTGAGCTAAGAAGGTTTCTACTTTTCTGTGTGTCCTTGCAGTCTTGTACAGAACTCCTGTCCAAGGGATGACATATTTCTTCTTTAAGATCTGGCTTTGAAATAAGTACTTTTCTGTCAAAAGAAATTTAAAAAAAAACCAAAAAAATGCTGACCAGCTTTAATAAAGAGCACTCAAATATGTGCATTTGATTTTTAGGTGAAACTGGATAATTTCAAATTTTTTATCAGCTAAGTTTGACATGCAGCAGTCATAAATACACAAGCAAAAACTACATGACTGCTATTCAATTGTATTATCTGTTTCACTTGGAGCCACATTTGCTCCAAATGATAAATTTATAACTTTGTCATTTTACACTTATCTGTTCTTTTCAAATATGCCATACATATTTAAGTAGAAAAGGATGACTTGTCATCCTTTTTATTGTGGTTGACTATCTTTATTACAATACTCTTTATAACTGTAATATATCCACACCTTGACTATTGCATGAATTTTTGGCTAGAAAGAATCTAATAAAACTAGAAAAAGCTAAAATACTATGACAGCAATAATGATAAAAGTAGTAGAATTTTCATAAAAAGCAGGCTAAATACAACAGTTCTTTGCAATGCTAGCCCAATTATTTGATAAAAATTCTTCAAGAATGAATGGCACAGAGAAGGTGAATAGAGAATTTCCATGCCTAGTGAAAAATTCCAATATCCATATGAAGCAGAACAAAAGGAAGGGGAGAGGACATATTAGAGTTAAAAAGTAACCACAAATTAAAGGTTCATTATACAAGTTTAAATTGGAGCAAAAAGAGCTTTTTCATATATACTTGATTATGTTGCCAAAAGAAGCTGAAGGGATAAAAAACCCAGAAATAGTTGAGTCTTCCTTTATACTTTGTGATCTGAAAAAATTTACAGAAGCATGTCTTAGATAGCATTTTTTTCCCAGAAAGTACTTTGGATTGGATTTATCCAAGTCACAAGCTGAAGTGAGGAGATTTTACCTGGTTTAGGAAAGAGGTGACAGACTGAATATAGTCAAACAATTTTTATCCTGCCAAGGAGACATACACTAATGAACAGGAAAAAACGAAACAGCTGGAGACTATTTGCCTGCTCTCAGACACACTGCTTTTTCAGGCAGCACTGCAGTCCCAAAAGTCATTCATGGATTTTTTCAAGGCCATAGAGTTGACCGTATAGCTCTTTTGCTCAGGCATTGCTGAAACTCTACTCCCTCCTTCCTTCTTCATACCTTCCTTCTTCAAATTGTCTTTCTTTCCATATATACTGTCTAAAGTAAACCTCGCCGACTCTTCTATCCCAGCATGCAGTCTTGGGTTTTTCTTTCAATGTGGGAACATAACATGCCTAAATTCTTGAGTTTACTGAAATGAAGACAGTTCGACGTATATATTTTAATGAGTTTCAAAAGTGTGTTTTTGTCTCGCTCTCTATGAGTTATACATAAGTGAAGTACTAATGTTCCACACACACATAAATGATGTAAATGTGATGTAATTCAGAAATGGTACAGAGATAAGTGACATGCAGATTTTGAAGTGTGAATACATATGCATATACAGAATTGACTTCTGATTACAGTTGAAACAAATGAATATAGCTTGGGCAAATGTACTTTTCTCATGATAGAAATTCAAAATTAACAACTTATGCTTCTCACTACACTTTTGTTTATTAACTCTTTAAAAATAAGCAAAATATTTTCACTACTGGTTTCATTAGCAGTAATATGGAGAAAATTGTTTATTGTATTGTATCCACCAGCAACTTAAATTAGTCTGGTAGTTCTGATTCATTGAAAAAATTTATTTTACAAGGTGAAAGTTTCCTTCATTTACAAATGCATCATGTTATGTATCTTATATTCTTGCAAGTATCTGTACTGGAAAATCGAAGCCAAAAGTTTGCATAGTGAATTGCAAATACAATATAAAATTCAGAAAATATGGGACAGGTGCCTAGATGTGAAAAAGGCTGTGTAACAATTAGTCAAGTTAATTGCTATTATTTCACAGCTTGAAGCCATAAAGAATTTTTTTGATTATTGGGATAGAAGATATATATTAAGAAAATTTATTTGAACTGAAAATAGCAGATTTCCACAAAGATGACTGTTCAAGCTATAGTTCATCTTAATTAGCCTACAAATTCTACCAAAAATACTTCCCAGAAAAGTATGCATTGTATACATTGAATTTGTAAGCTTAATCAGTATATAACAGATTTGGGACAATTCACAGTAAACCAGTATATACCATTACATAGAGATTTCAGGAATTGTAATGAAAAATATAAAAAAAATGTTTTAGCCAGCATTCTTTGTCTTTCTTTGACTTAAACAGGTTTGCTAATCTCTCTTTCAGGATTCAAGCAATGAGATACTGTTACTTGCGCTGATAAAAAGAAAGATGATGGGGAAGAAAACACATTACTGGCAGATCTCTCAGGGTATCTCTTGGACATTTGAAAAGTCATAATTCCATAGATAAAATGCAAAACAAAACAAAAGAAGATGAAGAGGAAGCTGTAATGTTGTTTCTATAAGAGAGTAGAGAAGTGACGACAATTCAGACATGAATGTGTGCGTATGCATGTATATGTATGTGCGCATTAGCAGCTCAAGAAACATTTAATGAAATAGCAAGGCCAGTGGCATAAAAAGCATTAGTTCCTTTACAACAGTATTAGAAGCAAGAAAAAAGAGGCTTGGTGTAAATGATAAATCTGTAAAAGTAACATATGAAAGGAAGAAAAACTCATGCTAGTCTTCCTTCTCTTCTGTATTTGAAAAGCATCATCATTTAGATGACATTGTCTATATACTGTGCCTAAAAGAGATCTCTTCTGTTTGAGTTTCTTGTCTCAGGCCAAAAGTGCAAGACTGAAGAATATGCACAAGGAATGTATATTTGATACTTGCCCCTAGTAGTTGCAATCCTCTAAGCAACTGCAGCTCAAAATCTTTTGACAAGGATGCGACTGCTCTGTCATTCATATGTCTTACTTGATTTTTCTTGATTGATCTGTTTTTTTCTATTCTAAATATTTAATTTTTTTTTTATCCAAGAAGCCTCTGGGACCAAAAGGTCCATCTATGTAATCACACAAGATAGTAAAATTGAATACTTGTCAAGAATTCCTTGGGATTTCTCACTTAATTTTTTTTTAAGTAGCAGTCCATTAAAAATGTTTAAACTTATATATATGTGATAGATGGCAAACTAATCTATGAATGGCTATACAATATTAGTGGGATGATTTTCATGTGACTGTGTTTTATCGCACCCACAAGAGTGAAAAGTTTTCTGATTAAGATATATCACAATATACACTCTTTGATGATAAAGGCTAGTACAATAGTAAACATAAAGTGGAATTAAATTATTCATACAGAGTAGCCTGAGTTTATATCCCAATCAAGAGCTCATAATATATGTGGCCCTGCAGAAGAGCTAATGTCTAATGTATTTAAAAGGGATACATTGTTATACATCAATTAAAAATGGACAAGCAAACAGCACAAAAATTATTTTCTTTTATGTTGAACTTCTCACCTAAAATAACCTGGTATCTATCAGGTTTGATATAATTATGTAGTAGGTTTTTACTATAGACATATAACAGCAAAACAACGTGGATTTATATAACTAATTCTGAGTATTTACTCTCATATAATAAATTTCATACAGTAACAGTAGGACCAATGATCTAGGGTTATAAAGGGCCATCATGATCAAAAGAAAACCATAGGCTATTATTTTATATAAAAGTACTCTGATGTTTACTTTAATTGTTTTCTAAAATGCAATGAATTCTCTGTAATAAAATCACCTAATGACATCAACTTTATTTGAAAAGAAATCTTGACGGGAAGAGTTAAAAAGTATGGTAAGAAATTACAGCTGTTGTTTTCAGGTTAATGAAAACTGTCTCATACAAGAAGGAATGATAACTTGGTTTAGCATAAATTCCAGCATTATGGGCTAAAAGTAGAGAGCTCTAACCTGTATTAGTTGAATATATTAATTATGTGTCTAATAATTTCAAGAGATGTAGAAATCAGCCAAAGGACAATGACTGACCTCAAGGCTCTTGAGGGTTTTTTTTGTAATGCTGTAAAATGTTTTCATTGTGATTTCCAAAGGATTTCTAAAATTCAAACTTTTTCTAAGACCTTAAATGAGCACCATAGAACATAAGGCTGTCATGCACCAGTAACAAACTAAGCCACTAAAATAAACTTCTGTCTAAATAAATATGATGAAAAAAAACATCCTCAGATTCCTCCTTCTAAAATTTCTTTCAGAGCTGTCAGACACCTGTTTTCCACATGATCTCACTTGATATTTAACTTAAATCTCAGTTTTTCTAAATATGTAGTTCTGCTATTGTGTTAGTGACAACAGCAGAAAACTTTATGTAGCCATAAATACTTCATTTTTGAAATCTATCATAAAAAGCGCAAATCTTCTAAAACTGTCTCTGAGCTCTGGCAGGTGTTTGGGAAATATCTAGTGGAAAAATGAGTTCATCTAAATTTGCATGCATGTTTGAAAGCTTTTCTAGTTTTGCTTAGTTTAATGAGAGAATAGGGTGAAAGCTTTCTTTTTTATTGATATCTAGGCTACCAGCTGTCAATCACCTGAAAGCTGCTAAGTAATAATAATCAGTCACAGTTGTATTTTGCTAGCATTGGAATTTTTTCCTGCTTATGACTATAGTAAAATCTACACTACTTACTACTCACAGGAAAAGATCTGTAATTTTGAACTATTATCCTAAAGTATTGCAAAATTCACTTCTCAAAATATGTCATAGGTTCCTTATATGGAAATGTTTCAGCATTTGTGTTGAAAATAGTAATGGAAAATAAATTGAATTTGAAAAAATAGTGGACTCAACAATTAGAAACTTTGCTGTTACATATGGAAGAAGTAATGAAAATCTTTGACCTGATAGATATCATTTTCTTACCAGTTTTAACTAGCTCTACAGAGACACACCTTACAATATATCCATGTTTTAGGTCTGAAATATTTCTTTAGAAAAGTGGTACAAAAGTGACCTAAAATCAATTCAGAACTGATCTTTCACTCACATTTATAAATATACTTAAAATTTAACAAAACAATTGCAGAGATTTTTATTTGTTGTTTATTAGGAAATAATTTGTTTAGGTTCTGCAATGACTCATTAATTCAAGCTGCACTTTAGTGTTAGTATGCCCCATTACTTGGAATTACAGATCTTTTCCTTAGAAGTACTGAATCCTAAGAAAATACACATTTTCCAAAAGAGAGGCTGTATTTACTATATATATTAATATGTAGTTAAGCAACCACAAAGCTACACACTTCAAAGCAGGAATGTGTACTTACTTCTCTAAATTCCATAAATATTTTTCTACTGCTTTAATTTTTGCAATAGCTCTTCAAGCTCTATTTGCTCCACATTTGCAACTGTGAGTAACTGCCTAAATTTATCTTTGTAACTCCTAAAAGATTCAATATTACTATCTTGAAATGTAAGTCAAAATAGAAATGCTTAAGAAACAGAAAAAAACAGTCTGAACAGGCTGAGTGAGTGTCTGCTGAGGTTAGATTTCCTGTAAAAGCACTGGGCAGGACAGTAGAGGACATCACACATCAGATGCTATTTCACATCTAACCTTGAGACTGGTACAAACAGGAGGCCAAGGATTAAAGGATAATCTTAAAGTGGATATTTATAATGGTTTTGCTGATTTTCATTTTCTTCTAGAACAATTTTGCAAGGATTAAGACCAGAATATTTAGTCTGTAACTAAAAACTTAAGATAATGAAATATGCATATGAAGAAAAAAGTTGCATGTTTACTTTAGTTTTGTTTCTGCAATGCAAGCAGAAGGAAATGATTTGTGAAGAGGTTTTTTGTTGCATGACCTTGATTTGTAATTCATTAAAAGGAAGGTTATTAATGATAGGAAAAATAATGTGCTCATAGTTTCATTAAAATGTAAATTTCATTATAAGATCTGACTGGGTTTTTTTTCCTAGGCTGCCTTTATTAGGCCTCTAAATAAAAGTAAAACCCATTCCTTACTCAGCCAGTAGAACAGATATTTTGGGTTATAAGTATGAGACTGGAGTTTATTGAAATGATTTTTTTTAAATTTTACTTTTAATTTTTTTAAATTTTATTTTTAATTTTTTTTTCTGTTTTAAAGGTATTACTATCCCAGTCACATTTACAGTTTAAGAACTGTATCCATACCCTTAAAACAGGTAATAGAGAAAGCATTTGCGAATGGTTTTACTGAACCCCTATTAGCCTAACAACTTTCATAAAGAAAAGGGGTACTGTAATTTGATTTTACAATAATTCTCATGTCCTATCTATTCTAAATAATGCTGCTTTTCACTAGCAAATCAGTTTTCACATAGTAAATGTTGAAATACCACAAATTTCATCAGGTACTGTACCAAATTTCACCTCTATGCATCCCAAGATGTATCATTTAAAGGGAACCCATGAATGTATTATGCATGTTTATATTACAGATATTGTGCAGAGAACTCATAGCCACCTTCCAGTATCTGAAGGAGGCCTCGAGGGAAACTGGAGAGGGACTCTTCATCAGGAACTGTAGTGACAGGACAAGGAGTAATAGGTTCAAAATGAAAAAGGGGAAATTTAGGCTTAATATTAGGAAGAAATTCTTTACTCTGAGGATGATGAGGCACTGAACAGGCTGCTTAGGGAGGTTGTGGATGCCAAATTCTCAGCAAGGTTTAAGGCCAGATAGTATAAGACCTGGAGCAGCCTAGTGATGTCCCTGCCCATGGTAGTGGGGACTGGGACTAAATGATCTTTAAGGCAGTGTTTCTTTGTTATGAGAAATATCCAAGCATAACATTGAGTAGAACATTCACTTTTGCTTGGCTTGTTTTCTTTCACTGAGATTTTGCTCACTTTGTTTTGGATCTTATTTTATTTCATTTCAGATCTAATGTATTCTGAAGTCAATACAATATTACAGTCCTTACTGAGGCCAGGGGGAGAAGAAAGCAACTTTTCTTCACAAAGAAGAACAAAGACTGGACAAACCAACATGGCTCACAAGTGGATGGTAATGTTTTTCACTACAGCGTTTCCCACAGTATGTTGCCTTATTGCAAAGATCTTCCAGTGAAGTAAAACTATGCTTATATGCACAAGATTAAAATAATTAAAGTTGCTACATGAAAGAAAAGAAAGTACCTCTAGAAAGCAGGTAGAAGACTGTCTGTCTGAGCCCTCTTCCCTGGCCTTCAAGGCATACACATTTTTTAAAAAGTAATAAGACATTTTAATCTTATTCACTTTCTCTATACCAGTGGAGAAATCATTCTATTGTGCATATGGATAAGGACTAAGGCATGCTTATGCCTTTGTAACATTGGCCAGAGGAAAGCATGACTCCAAGCACATGTTGGTTTGAATATATTTAATAATGAAATTATATTCCAGGTTTAGAAAGCATTGAAAATTTTGGGAAAGATTCCACTGCAAATTAGGAAATGCAAATTTAAAAAGGAGGAATCTATCAGTAGTAACGTACCACTGGAATACTAAGTACTCCAGAGAAGTGCTCTAACCCACAAGTTTTCCATTCTTACATGCTTTTTTTTATTCACTGACATGACCTTACATCTGGAACCCTAGAAATCTCTACAGGTTACTTATAAGACAAACATGTGCTTCTGAAATTTTTTGTTCATGAATCAGTATTTTGCACTGAAACCAGCTCCTCTATAATGAAAAGTCTTGGCCATCTTTTATGCTGAGGCTCAATGTATTCATTGAGATCAAAATAAAAAATGCAGTGCAAGGGTTGCTGTTTAATTTAGTGTTTAGTCAAACCAATCAATGGTAAGATTTGAATACTGACACCTGGTGTGACCACTGAAGACATGGATTGCCTCTGAGAACACAGAGGGGTTAAAAGCAGAGAATTCCCAGAGTTCTGTCTCTTGTGTCCCTCCTGCAGGACTGAGGGGTGGAGAAACACTGAGATGTCTTTTTTTCCAACCCCACAGAGGAAGAGAGAGAGAGAGAGAGAGAGAGAGAGAGAGACTGAGTGCCTGTGCTGGCAG
>VZSE01013402.1:116074-128361 GCA_013398275.1 Promerops cafer
AACCGTGTTTCGTGGGGAGGACTGTGGTACAAGAGAGACTCCTCTCTCCCCTGATGGACTGAGAATTGATTATCTGAGTGGTGGTAACTTGATCGGGAATCTAAAGTTTTGTCTCACTGTGTTTTGGTAGAAATTCAGTGGGAGGAGGAGGAATGTTTAGAAGGTTTTCATTCTGTTTCCTGTGTGTTCCTGATTTTAGTTTGTAGTTTAATAAAGGTTTTTTTTTTCTCTATTTCTAAGCTTGAGTCTGCTCTACTCTGTTCCTAGTCACATCTCACAGCAGTTATTTGAAGAAAATATATTTTCATGGGGGCACTGGCATTGGGCCAGCGTCAAACCATGACATGTTGTTAAATACATTTTCTAAGCTTTAGATTACAATCTAGTTGCTGAGTAAGCATATGCAGAGAGGCACAATTCTGATCTCTCAGTTTCTCTCTCTGCTACATTTGAAATGGATATATTCGTATATATCTATTTATGAAACAAATATATATGCTTGTGTTGTACTTCTTGGGGTTGCAAAAATAGGTAGTTGTAAGTAAATAATTCACTTACATTTACGTATGAAGGAAATCCTCTTTTGCAAATTGAAGATGGATGAGTATCCTTCATCTATCTGCATTCGTATGTATTCCTGCATAGAGTAAGACTTGATTTTTCTGTGTGCAGTTTATGCAAAAAAAAAAAAAAATTCTTCTAGTATAAGTTTTTTCTAGTCCTATTTTCTTTTCAGACAATTTTCTTTTTCTTTCTTTCTTTCTTTCTTTCTTTCTTTCTTTCTTTCTTTCTTTCTTTCTTTCTTTCTTTCTTTCTTTCTTTCTTTCTTTCTTTCTTTCTTTCTTTCTTTTCTTTCTTTCTTTCTTTCTCACTTTTAATTTTATATGTAAATTAAATAGTCTATCTAGTTCATCTACCAAGAATCTCTCAAAAGTTTTCCTAATATATCTCAGCTCCTGGTGCACTCTTGAAACAATTAAGATTAAATTAAATTAAAATTTTACCTCTAGCCATCAAAGGAAAATAAAGGAAACAGAAATACCTTGCTGAGGAAATGAGGTTGTGGCATTTACACATAGCTTTCTGCATGCCTAGCATAAGTGATACTAAACAGATGCTTGCAGAAAGATTGAGGAGTTTAAAAATATAAAGAATTGTAATACTTCCAGGTTTTTTTTGCAAGCAGTTATATTTACAGGTTAGCCATCTTCAACTGCTGTTAATCTTAGATTGTTTAAGTACTTAGACTGTGCTGTTCATGTTCCTCACTTATTCTGCAAAGAATCTTTGAGAAAATTTCCCCAACCTCAGCATTTATCTGCTTTTATGGTAATAGCAGTTTTTTTAAAAATCTCTTATCTCATTGCACAGCCCTTCTAGCTTGATGGCTCAGAATATTTACAGTACATGTTTTTTAATACCTGCTGAGCACTTTGAAACAAGCATTATGAACTATAGCATTAAAAGCTCTCATGTCCAGAGTACGAAGCTGGAAAAGAGAAAAACATGAAATGATGATGTTTCAAAACATATGATTATAAACATACTGCAATCATATGCTATTTTTTATAATATATCTTCTTAGTTCCAATGTAGCTGACTGTGTAAAAAGAAATGGGAAGTAGTTATGGCAAACATACTGCTTGTCATGTATTTCCTCAATTAACACTTTCAATATTTTAAATACATGATTTTGAAGGATTTTGTCAGTGAGTGTCTTCCTCCTAATATGTATATGTATCAGTCCACTAAATGATATCAAGAAATAGCTAGACATTGAGTTAAAACTGTGAATGGGAAAATTCAGATCAATGATAAATAATCTAAGAAAGCCAATCTCAAATCCATTTGTATTTGAGATTTTGGCTGCAGGTAATTTCTGTGACATTATTAACGTTCTGTCAAGTTGTTGGCCATTACAGGCAACTATAAACAACAGTAACTCTAGATGTAGTAAAACCAGTGATCCTCAAAAAACACAGTACTGTCAGCTATAGTAAGGGATCAAATCATGCTGCTCATGTGCCCCTGAGAAAGTCAGGTTTTCAGCATGAATTATGAAAATAAAATATAGCTTCTATTCCAGTTGCTTGCTCTGATCAGGGTCTTCAAGTGGTAGTTTCTAATCAATAACTAAACTACTACTCTTTTCTTAAAATGAAAACCAAAACACGTGTAATTTAGGATGTTTATCAAATGCCTGTGAATTTCACTTAGAGTCACCTATGGTTGTTAGTGCATTCCTTCATGAGAACTGAAGAACTAATCTCTACCTAATTGGATAGGTACTGGTACCTGGGAGGGATCAGTAAAGGGTGGAGCTGTAGACAGACACCATAGCTGCAAAACAAAGGAGTCCAGAAAGCAGGAGAGATTTTTATGCACATTCTGGTTATCCTGATAGCTGTTTTTTTACTTCTCTAGATGTGCTTATCTGTCTTAGTAGGGTAAAGAGAAAGACTAATGACCTCAACATAACAGGCTTAAAGAGAACCCACCTGAAGCATGAGATGAAATGTGGTACTCTGTCAGAAATAATGCTGTCAGAAAGGCCGTGTAAGTGGAAGTTTTCTGTTGGAAACTGCCAACATAAACTTTGTGATAAATCATCTTTATCCTGATATAGCCATAGATAATCTAAAGTAATTCCATATTATAGTTTAAAATAACACGTCTCTTGAATTGAGTTCCTGTTATTAAAACCTGACACACCCATATTGGAACACGATGAATTAGCAAACAAAAATAATTTCATTGAGTTATTGAAAACAAAACTGAGAACTACAAATCTGACTCCATGATTTTGTTCATAGATTTATTCTGGGGATAGTAAATCTTTAATCATTAGGAAAAAATCAATAATATTCTTAAGACAAAGAAAATCCTAAGAGAAGTAAAAAGTACAGGTTTGAAGAGAAAGATTTTAACCTATCCACTTATCTTAAAGTTCTTCTATGAATGGGAAGGGATCACCCTCAGTTATTTTATTATTTTATATAATAATATTTATTATATTAACTGCTAAGTTAAACATTAATGGTCAAAGAATCTCAAAAAGTGCTTTCTCCTCATCAAGTAGTGGCAGGAACTTTTTTTGCCCCCTGAAATAAGTAAAAAAGATAAGATAGCCAAAAATCCCTCCAAAACCTGAACCCAAACCCCAACCAACAAAATAAACAAAACAGCAGCAAACCACCCCTAAATGTCCCACCAAAACCAGTCGTGTTACAATAAATATTTGCAGTGCTTTACTTCTTCTGAATATTAGTCAGTCAGCAGATCATGCCCACTGACAATAATTTTTCCTCCTAGATACTTTAAAGATATGATGGCCATTTTTCTGTAATCTCAAAAATATAGAGAGAGTAAGGCAATAATAATTCTATCTCAGAGTAAGAACATATCTGAAAATATCTCTAAAGCTATTGTAGGATATTTTGGTCTGACACAATGTCTTCTACATAGGTTTGCCCCCTTCTATCCATTATAAAAACAGTCTCAGGGCTTTGTATGTAAATTATTATTCAATAGGTGCTTCCTAATGAAAATATGTTTGTATAATAGACCAACAAAACAGTACTAAAGAAAAAGAGAGATTTGTTTGTCCTTGTTGTTTTATGTCTGTATTTTAGCTGCTCCTTAATTTATTTCTATCAGCAGATATACTCAGTATAATTTTGAACCTGAATGAACTCAGTCTATCTACATCTCAACATTAAACATTTTACCTGCAAAGGCAGAGATAAGCATTCTATTAGAAATTTCTGTGTATCACGTTGTATCATTTTTATTATTAACAGTTAAGATGCTAAATACCAACATGTTGTAGCAAAACAAATTAAATTGTTGGAATACATGGGAGTTAAGCGGAGTAGCACTAGACCTTGTGTTTCTAAAGATAAGAATTTAGACATCAAAGGTAAAGAGAGTAAATCTGTGTCTGACATACATTTTTTCTTATGCACTGTGGGCACAAAGTCATCTTGCAAAAATGATTTAGCTCATACAATTTGTCTTCTTTATATTTATTATGTCTTAGGAGACACAATAGCTGTTTAATAGCTGTTTATGACTCTTGTATATTATCAACTAAACTCCGTTTAAAAAAGGAATTCTGTAACATTCCTTTTTCCATGGCAATGGAGACAGTGTATAATAGCTGTGCAATAATGCAGAGTAAATCCTGTGATTACAAAATAACCATTTAATAAGTGGATCTTCAAGTCATTAATTTACAGTTAATAAACTGCAGCTTTTTAAAATTAATTTTTAATTTTCAAAGAGATATGATTAGCATGCTAGCATATGTCTTTTTCTGTTTAATAAATTAAAACAAAAAATTTTCCTGAGTGTGTCCCTACACATATACCATGCCAAATCACAAAATTATTTCTAGCCAAAGGCAAGATTTAGCATGCTAAATGTAACAGTAAATTGTGATTCAAGGATTCTGAAAAATAGCTTCTGGAAGATGGATCAAGAAGGCAACTAAAAAACTTTAAAAAGTTACATAGGAAAGACTTAGGTAATCAATATGTCATGGTTGCAGCTTACAATTTGTTGGAATAAAATCTTATTGATTTGAAAGCTAAATTAGCACATTCTGGTCAGGATCTCATATGAACAGTATCAGAGTAATAATATTTTAGCTTTAAAACAAAAAAATAAATAATAAAAACCCAAAAGGACAGTGAACAAACTAGTCCTGTTAATTTAATTAATGGATATTAAACAGAAATGGAATAAAACACACCCTGTTGTATATCTTGAGACATATTTATGGAAAAGAAGGAATTGCTCAAAAGTTAGAAAACATAGCATTTTCAGGATGTACATGTTACATGTGTGCCTTTTTGTATTTCATTTACACTTAGTAGTGTCTGTGTGCTATTGAGTCAGGTCTATCAGACCACTGAGATCTCATCCTACAAATCTTCAAAAACTATTGAAGCTGTTGTAATCACACAGCTATAAAGGGTTAGCTTCTCAAGGGATGCATCCTGTTTTGCACATTTCTAGACATTTTTAGCTACTGGATAATGTAAATAGATTTAGATAATGCAGCAAAAATAAACTGCTATGTGCTAGCTAATGGAAGACCTGTGCTTTAGTAAAAGTGAAACTGTGCTATCTAATTAATTTCTAAATATTGAGGATTATATGGATAAATATTGTATATAAAATGTGGATTGTTGCATGTGTGGGGTAAATTTTCATTTTAAAATGTTGCAAAATGTGAAAAAAGCATCATAGAATATATCTCACTTATGAGTGATTTGAGAGAACTGAATGAGATCCTTGAGGGCATTCTGTTATTTCCCAAAGAGCCTCTGCTTCTCTTCATTCTGTGCCATTCTTTGACAATATCTCATCTTCAGTACTGACCACAATTAAGTCTCCTCAAAATATCTTTCTTTCAGTTTGTAACATTCTTACTAAAGCAAATGGTTAATCTTCTCTCCTAATATATAATTCTTTACTTCTACTTTAAATGCAATACGTAATAGAAAAGTACACTCACCTTTTAGGGCTGCCACTAATACAATCTCAAATAGATACTGGCATGAAATACTCAAATCCTAAAAGCAGATATGTCTATTTGACATTCTTTTAATGTCACCAGGACAGATCAAATTAATGATATTGCAAATCAATATTAAAATGTAGCAATATCAGATAATCATAATTGACCTATTCTGAATTTGCATAAAGTCTGAGCTCAACAACCATGAGAACTCTTTTCAGAAAATCCAATGAGGGAGAAAACAAAAAGGTAAGATTTTCAATATCTGTATAAACTAAACTAAACTAAACTAAACTAAACTAAAATAAAATAAAAAAAGTATTTCCACTCTGTTATGAAATGACATATCAGAGGTGTATCTAGACAGAGTATTTCCAATTAGACATAAATCATAATCTTAAATTTTAATGATCTAATTCCTCTGCTCTGAAGTTACTGATTCACTATATTTAAGATATTTGATGCTCCATCTGGAAGACAAAACAGTATTGAATGCAAAGAAAATGAAATAAAATTAATTATTTTTGAAAAGTTCATAAGAAGTCAAAACATTTCCAGCAAATAATAAAGAGTACTCGAGAAATATTCACAGAGATACTAATACATAACTGAGATTTCATAAAATGTTTGAGAAAGGAATTAGTTGAAATCAGTTTTGTATATATTCCAGATAATCTGGTGTCAGATCCTCCAAATATCTTGTGTACAATGACAAGGTGCCTTACTTTTATTTATGAACTAATTTGTAACTGGTGAGTTAAATAAACATCAAGGAATAGATTGCTCGGTACTCAGTAACATATTTTCTTGTCATCCAACATACCTTTTGCCATCTGGGACAAAAATAATCCAGTTTTCCAGCTGGTATTTTTTTATTTGCATGGCCCACTGCCAACTGGTTGTCATTTCCTCAGTCACAGTGGAATGGGAAACAAGCTCTTGCTGCATATACATACCCTCTTCTATTTGTACTTTGCCCCAGGAATAAACTAATTGCTGCTGTAAAACATTGCTTGTACCTTACCCAGAATTCCTCTAGGAACCCTGGGAGAGAGGGATGTGAAATCATGCCAGCTGGCCCTTTGGCTTTGACTAGACAATTAGTAGGTGGCTGCCAATTACCTGTTTACACTGGAACTTTTAAGAAAACAGAAGTCTACAGAAATGAAAATTGGATTCAATATCCACTGCTCATACTGCTCATTCTTTGCTTCATGGGTCTTAAACACTATAGCAGGAAAAGAATGAATATGTCTTGTCATCTATCTCTCTTCCAGTGCAGGTTTAGTTGCTATTATATGGTCACTGAGTGCTAGTCAGGTTTTGAATGATATCTTTCCTACTTTTTTTGATTAGTAATCTAATCAAGGGTTGAACAGATTCTTTTTTTCTTTAAGTTTTTGTTTGTTCTCTTTCTTTTTAATTATTTTTTCACAGTCAGCCTAAATATTCCATATTCCTTCATTTATCCTCATGCTTCAAAACACCTCTTTCCCATGGGTTTGCTTTTTTTTTCACTTTCTATCTGCTGCCTTTTTCAGTCAAATACAAGTATCAGTATTCTTTAAGTGGTGCAGTTGCACTTATCCTGCCACCCTATTGCAAAAGAATAACACTTTCTTTCACCAGTGCTTATGCATATACCATAATTCACAAAAGAAATTTCTGAAATTTCTGAAAATCTCTTTTACTTATAGGCATCTGAACTTCTATTATTTATTGTTATTAAGATGGACTCAGGAACTTAACATGTAACTGTATTCTAAAATACCAGATTTATTCTGATCTTAATAGAAGCTCTAACTTGAAATGGATTAAATAATATATTTGACTTATAGCTTGTGAAATGGAAAATGGAGGTCATTCCCTCACAGATAAGGTACCACCAGAATCATCAGCCATTTGATATCACTTAATGAATTAGTAAAGACTTTTTCTCAAAATTCTGAAATATTTAAGTCATCCCGACACTGGATCCCATCTGGCTCTTGGTTTTGTATAAAGTTCTAAAGGCCTAAAACTGCATTATAGAATTTCCTTATGTTGAGTGTCTATCTGAGCTGACTGTGAGGTGCTGAAGAAATAATAGACAAATTCTACATCTATCACAATTACAATGGTGTAAACCCCTGAGTGGTAGGAAACAGGCACTTAGTATTTCTGATTTGGTTGACAAAACACTCCCCAGAGACTTGCCATCTTGCAAGCAGTGATTGCACAGGTTAAGCAATATAAATTTTTTCTGACTTTTGGGGTATTTTTAGAAGGAAGAAAAAGAAAAACATTTTGCAGGATAATCAATTTTGTCAATTAATTTAGACAGTCAGGAAGGCTGGTGTTTTACAAAGGATTGTACTATTTCAGATCAGCTGTTCTCGGAAGGCCAAGACAACCAATAAGAAACCATCTGAAATATTATGTACAATTCTGATCATGTTTGTCCAAGAAAGAAAACTTCAGTTTGAAACAAGTCAGGAAAATATCTTCTGGTGTAACCAAGGAAATTGGCAGTCTGTATTAAAAGTTGCAGAGCCTGATAATCTAGTAAAATGGAGTTAAGAAGAGACTAAATCTCATCAGTGTGTCTGGGAAAGAAGGATTGTAAGAACATGAAGTAGTGAGAAATAGTAATGGATGTTCTACACACTAGAATATACATAAACAAGTTATCAGTAACTTTGTGCTTGAATTTAAAGGGAACCTTTAACTGACAGCAGGGTTCTTGAAAAGTGCAATGGGAGCCTAATATGCTGGTGAACAGGAGTATAAGTTTTGGGAATAGCTGGTGTCCAGAAGGATGAACAGTATTTAAGGTTGCACACAGTCTTAACCAATTATAAGGGCTGACTGACTGCAAGAGAAATCACAGAATCACAGGACAGCTGAGACTGGGAGGGATGTCTGAAGCTCATCTGGCCTAATGAGCCTGCTCAATTAATCATGGTCAGAGAGTGCTGCCCTGCACTCTGTCCAGATGACTTTGCAGATTGCAAAAGGCAGAGACTCTCTGGACAGCTTGTTCTCATGGTCAGTCATCCCCACAGTAAAAAGTGTTACCTCAAATTTAGCAAACTGCTTCAGTTTGTGTCCTCTTTTCCAGTTACTGCTACATAAGAGGTACCATATGTACTGACAGACATTAACTACTCAGTCACTACATTTTACAAAAAAAATTATTTCAAAGTTTAAGCTTCAGATATCCTAAACTCTTTATGTAAGCTGCTTTTTTTAGTTTTTTCTTTGTGATAGCAAAGCTGGTTTTCCCCTCAGTGCAGTCCTAAACTACTCTTGTGCTCTTTCATAGAGGCTGGAACAAAGCTTCTTTTGAAACACCAACCAGATAACCTTGACAATAAACAGCTGCTCACCTTGAAGTTTTATGTAAGCATATAAAGCCTTAGCATACGCAGATTTTCTGGGCATTGAATTGACAGGTGTCTGATTATCTGGTTATGAATGGCAGTTGCTCTAAGAGTCAGCACAGTGATGTCTGGTGCTCTGCAGGCTGCTATAACACTGTGAAGAATTTGTGTCTCATCTGAGGTTCTGTACTTTTCAGATATGGCAGTTTGAGGTAGCTGATCCCATTTACTGGTTTAAATAAGTAATTTATGCTTTATCTAAATAATAAACTTCTCTAATAATCTCTAATAATCTAAAAAGGTGCCATATGACCCCTGTTTGCTAAAATTACTTGTTTTAATATGAAGATTATAAGTTGATAGCCATACTTAAAGCTTTTGTCCTCTGGAAAAATTTCCTTCCAGCATCTTTTTTACTTAGCAAAAACTTGGTAAACTTGTCATTCTCAAATACAACATCTTTAAGCAAAAAAATAGAATTTAAGATAATCTTCCTATGTTTGCATATTCAAATCTTAGGAAGATTAACTAACTTTCTTTATCCTTGAAACACTGCTAGAATTATAGTTTGCTCTCTCTACATTTGTATTTATATATCCCACTAAATAAAAGATAGGCTGGCTGACATCAATGGCACTATGAAACAGACTGGATAAAAACCTGATTGATATAACAAATATGCTTCTGAATAGACATAGCTCATTTCATATTTAATGCAAGCAACAGGAAAAGAGATAAAATATGAAATCAGAGATTTATAAATGTAGTTTATGATTGCCCTGAGAAAACATTCATATCCATAGTGGATAGGAATTATGCCATTGTACATCATAAATATGAAAAACAAAAGACAATTTAAAAAAAAAAAGTTCCTGTATTTAGTCTTAATATTTTGTAATAATTAGTAACACTGAAACCCTAAAATTATGTTGTGTCTAGAAACAAATAGTGTTGACATAGATGGATTTTTCATTATTTCTTGCTATTAAGTCATCATAAATAAACTATATAAGAGAAAGATAGTTTTTGACTTCTACTAATGATTCTAAACATGAAAAAGATGAAGTAAAAAATGACAAGTTTAAAATTGAGTTAGGCAGAATTTTGAATCAAAAAGATCATATTCAGCTGGACTGATATACACATGTAATTATAGGCATATATGACATTGTATATTTACATGTAAAAACACACACCTGTAACTATGCACTTGTTTTAGGAATTCCTACACACATCCCACAGTTTCCAAAGAGCATGGGAGCATGCTGATTGTCTTATCCCAAAGCTAAATTGACACTTGAGTATCTCTCTTAAATCATCTAGTTAAATTCTTAATATACAATATTAAAATTTAACAGTAAATAGAAATTACTTCACATCATTTTCTTATTGTATATATTTTCTGGTAGCTGTTATTTTCCCCAAGTTCAACAATCTTTATACAAAAGCAAATATACAAAGATATAAGATACCTGTTCATTTCTATATGAACAGTGTGTTCATAGGCTTGTGTCCTAGTCTCTGCTTTGGAATGGAAAATGTATCAACTTGATTATTAATGCTATAGAAAAAGAAAATTGTATATTTATATAAACATACATGTTTGTATATACCCCTATATATACCTAAACATTAATAAATAGGATATATACACACATAAAATACAGATGCATAAATAGAAATAGGTATATAAGGGCATATATAGACATGTAAGTATATGTTTATATATAAATATATTCATGTACATAAATATATCTCTCTATATATGTTTATGTGTTTTTTTGTGTAGGTATGTATGAATCAATCTATCTATCTAGAATCTATCTATCTATCATCTATCTATCTATCTATCTCTTAGGATGCTATAGGTGATAGAGAGCAGGGCAAGGCAAATGAGGATGAGTTCCCTAGAAAAGGGAAGAGATGACCTTCAAACATTTGTGTCTGGGAGACTTCCTTAGAGCTGAGTGCTTGTACGATATGTGCAGCATGCACCTTTATTGAAATTTCTGTTGAAACTTCCTTCTGCTGTCTATAACTTTGATGTGCACAGTTGTATATGGGTGATTTTATTCCAATTTTGTGTATGGTTTCAAATCTTCTCATCAGAATGTTTGTAAAACTGCCTTGACTATGTTCTAACATCTCTTGTGAAGTCCTACTATTTGTATTCCACCTTTTTCCTCCTCACTGATGTGAATAATTGGTTCTTTGGTCTACTGAATCACAGTTCTAGTTTCAGTTGAATGGCACCTGTAAATGTTTGGAAAATATGATCACTCATTGCAAGTAAGCACAATATCAGTATGGTTCTCTGCTCAATGGAAACAAAAAGAAAAAAAAAATGCAGCTTAAAAGTGATTCATTCCATGCTTTATCACACAATGGCCTAGTTTTCTGTTCAATGTGGACAACATAACCTCCTGTTAGAGAAGGAAATAATTCTGTCATTAGAAGCACTAATCTTACTTTATTAAGTCTTAGTATTTCCTTAGAAATAAGATAATTAATTAAAGTATATTTGACTGAAGACTTTAAGATGCACATCTTCAATTGCACACAAAATGTCAATACATTTAAAATTTGCACTAACTTTTGTATTTCTTCATAGAAAATATCTCCTCCTCATGCCAGATAATCCAGATGCAGTCAACTTTTTGGTGATTATTTCCCTGCAATTAAAACAAAATGCAGTCAGGTACCTCACAAAGAAAACCTGGTGCTTTTCAGAGCCTCTGGATGCAAACCACTATATTCTTTGCTCCAGTACTCTAGCTTTATGAGAAGCAGTGCTCTTCCAGAGTTGTTTGCTGTGAGCATGCTCAGAGTTACAATTTTAGTTGTCCCATAGGAGGGGAAAAATAAAGGCTATCCTTAATGACAGAGATGAAGATAGTGAGTGAACCTTTGGCAAATTTGCAGGTGACACCAAGCTGAGTGGTGCTATTGACACACCTGAAGGATGGGATTGCCTCTAGAGGGCCCTGGAAAAGCTTGACAAGCTGGTCCATGGGCATCTCAAGACCAATGTCTCAGTTTGGGAGGAAGTGAGTTTTGTGGGAAGTTTTAGTTAAACCAATCAGTGGTCAGATTCGAATATTGACACCTGGTGTGCCCACTGAAGCCGTGAGTCACCTCTGAAGACACACGGGGTTAAAAGCAGAGATTTCCCAGAGTTCGCTCTCTTTCGCCCGTGGTAGCCCAGGGAGCGGCACCGTCTCTGCCCCGCCCGGCCACATGGCTGGGTGGGGGAGGGAGCCATGGAGGCCCAGGCTGAGGTAGGCCGGAGCCCCGGAGAGAGAGAGAAGGTGGAAGGGAATGGAACCGGGCCAGCTCCTGCAGGACAGAGGGGTGGAGAAAACACCGAGGTATCTTTTGTTCCCCCCCCAACCCCAGAAGAG
>VZSE01013402.1:128827-251003 GCA_013398275.1 Promerops cafer
ATTTTTGTCTCACTGTGCTTTGGTGAAATTGGGTGGGAGGAGGAGGAATGGTTTAAAAGGTTTTCATTCTGTTTCCTGTGTGTTTCTTATTTTAGTTTGTAGTTTAATAAACTTTTTTTCCTTTCTTTTTCTAAGTTTGAGCCTGCTCTGCTCTGTTCCTGGTCGCATCTCACAGTAGTTAGTTGAAGAAAATACATTTTCATGGGGGCACTGGCATTGGGCCAGCGCCAAACCTTGACAACCAAGTACAGGGTGCTGCGCCTGGGTCAAGACAACCCCCAGTACCAGCACAGGCTGGGGATGCACAGATGGAGAGCAGCCCTGCCCAGAAGGACTTGGGGGTGCTGGTGGGTGGAGGCTGGACATGACCCAGCCATGGGCACTCCCAGCCCAGAAAGCCAAACGTGTCCTGGGCTGCAGCCAAAGCACCGTGGGCAGCAGGGAAGGGAGGGGATTCTGCCCCTCTGCTCTGCTCTGGTGAGACCCACCTGGAACCCTGCATCCAGCTCTGGGGTTCCAGCACAGGAAGGACATGGAACTGCTGGAGTGAGTTCAGAGGAGGCCACCAAGATGATTAGAGGGATAGACAACCTCTCCTGTAAGGCTATTCTATAATTCTATGATAACATTTAAATCAAAAGGCAAAATTTTTTTGTGTGATTTGTGCATCCCTTCAGGACTAAGGTACTAATCAAAAGAATTAAGGCAGCTCTAAAGAAAGACATTGTAAGAAATTATTCCTGTTAAGAATGCCTATATGACTTTTACATGCAAGAAAAAAATCAAAATCAAGAAATGAAAACATCCATCATGTTGACAAAACTATTATGTAACCTATATATAAAAACCTATATGTAAAGATCCTATGAAAACTGATGATTAGTTAGAATGAAGGACTGTATATGATGAACAGTTGAGTAAAGCAAGCGGTTTGAGTCTTCATACCAAAGCATGGACAAAAATTATCCTGGTGATATAACCTATATTTACACAAAGCACTATGACAGATTTTTTGCCTAATGCTGAAAACATCTAAGCTTACATACAAAAAAGCTCACGAGGAGATTAACACTGCATAATTTTCTCTTGAATGGCTTGTTAAAATATCTTCTATTTGTGTGTACTTTTCTGTTGCAATGATTTATGTGTTTCTGTACACATAAACCTTATATACTTATCCAGCACTTTGTTAGATGCAGTTTTCATCAATAAGCTGAACAAGTTACAGTGCATTCTTATTCTTATTTCACTTTTTCCTGTGACCTTTACTTGCTAGAGATTGTATTCTTCATCCTATTTTTTTTTTTCCTTTTGAAAGATGTTGGCTTCTTATAGACTTCTCCCTGTGCTGACACCACAACATAATACTGAATGTATTTTAGTAGCAATGTTTGGTTGGATGGATTTTCCATTCATAGAGCTCAACTTCTCAAGTACTGAAAGTGCAATGTTGCAATAATGCCCCAAATAAATTTCACCAAGTTAAAAAATATAGATAAAGCTCTTCCATTTCTATTAAACTGGGGTATTTTAGTGCTGTGTGCAGTCTGCTGCCTTAGAAGCAGTGTTCACTACTAGCACAATAACACAAAATGTAATTTAGTAACTTTATGTAATGCGGAAAATATACAGATACAATGAAATAAAGTCACCACAATTTCACTGGCTTTACAGTGATACATTTTACATTGAATGTCTATTGTTGATGAGGTTATTGACATAGTTCTCTCAAAATTTTTCAAGGTGGTGACTTTTAGGTGGTGATGCAAACTTCTGGGGTGAGCAAGTGGATTTCAGTCATGTTTGAAAATTGGTTTTGAAATCCTAAGTCTTAGTTTACTATGTGTCTGAATTTTGTCTGTTAAAGCAAAAAAGGGAATGGCTTCGGGGAACCAGGCAGAAGACTTATGGTAATTCATACTTTAATCAGTAGAGCACAAGAAGTGCTTTACCCACAATTTTTTAAAAAATTACATGCCAGTTAACAAACAGACAGGTAAGTGCACCTTTGGTCCACCAAATCCACTTCTCAAGCAGATTTTCACCAGTGGCCTGGATGACATTTCCAAAAGGTATTCATGTAATCTCAAATATTTTCTGTAAATTTAGTATTCCATGCTAGTGATTTTTGATCCATAAAAAGCTATAGAAATTCTTTAATCTCTGATTTCAAACATAAAGCAGCCAGAAGGTATAGTTATATATGTAATTTCTTTCACCTGGAGACAGAATATTTCTTCTCTCTAGACTGAATGTATTCAAAAATCTTTCTGCTGGCCTGTTTACACTTAATATTGTACTAAACTATGTTTGACTAGCTAATTTCAGCCTGTAGAGTAGCATTCTGAAGATTATATAGACCTGCAGCTATTGATTGCTGATAAAGTATAGGGTATGGAGTTGTCAAATCTTCATTTCACACTTCAGGATACAGCTTTTTGCTTAGTCAGTTTCTACACAACTAAAAATATTCTTCAATTAAAGGTTTCTTTAGAAGGTTCACTTTAAGCATTTAAAGATACAACAAATACTTAAGGATGTCTGTTGCTGATATTAAAAATTATTTTACCCAATAATATGTCATGAAAAAGATCAAATATAAAGAGAAAAAATACTCCACCCTTACTTCCCAATCAAAATAAAAACAAGAGGGAAAATAAACGTGAGGAACTCCTTAGTTTAATAAATGTCTGTTGAAAGCAATTGAACCTTGCTTTTCTCAAACTCTTATTTCAGTAATGTTCTAGTACTTTTAGTTATAGTAATTATTAGTACAATGAAGGTAACCAGTAAAAAGGCTCTCTGTGTAACATCTTTCCAATATTTGATGCTGCTTTGTGAAACATAAGTTGTTGGTTTTTTAGAAGTGTCTCTCAAGTAATTTTGTTGGTTTCTCTGTTCTTATACTCTGAATTAATTAATTACTAATATTCTCACTTAGTTGTTGACTTTTTTTTTTGGGGTGGAAATGCCTGTAGATTTTTTGTCACAGAAGTTTAGGAGATTATTAGATATACGAAGTAGCCAGAGGTCAATACCCTATAGTATGAAAAGAAGCAGAACCAAAATGGAGATTTTCTGTTGGGGACTTTTCTTCCACACTGATCTTCTAAGAAATGTAGAATAGTAAGAAAGGATTTCACCTCAGTGGCTTCCACTTACCAAGATGTGGTGGGTTGAACCCAGATGGCAGCTAATCCTTCAACCAGTCACTCATTCACTCCCCCACAGTGGCATGCAGGGAGAGAATTAGAAAGGTAAAAGTGGGAAAAACTCGTGGGTTGAGGTGAAGACAGCTTAATAAGTGAAGAAAGAGAAGAGGTAGGAAGAAATGAAAGATGGTGACAATCAGTCACCACCTCCCACCACCAGAATGATGCCAAGCCAATCTGCAAGAAATGGTTAGTTTGGAAAGTCTGCCTCCACTTTTATTGCTGAGCATGATGCTCTGAGGTATGGAATATCTCTTTGGTTCTTTCAGGTCAGCTGTCTCTATCTCTTGTCCATTCCTCACCTACCTGCTGAGGGGCAGCTTGAGATACAGAGATGGTCTTGATGCTATGGAAGCACTGCTCAGCAACAGCTAATACACTGGTGTGTTATAAACACTGCTTTGGCCACACATGAGCTGCTGTGAAAAAATTAACCCCATACATCATCACATGAGGATTGTACAAGTGACGAATAAGGATGAACCTTTGAAAATGTGTGTGTGTGTGTAACTATAAACATGTGTGATTACATTGTGTTATTTTTAGTCCTTAATCTGCAATAAAAGTTTAAACATTTTAAATTGAAAGTAGGGCTGCAGTTAGAATAGGATGGAAACAGATGAAAATAATACCTATTGTGACAAAAAATTTCTTGCTATAACAGGAAAAAATTATATTTGACTTTTTTAGAAGAATGTTGCACAGTAATAAACTTCCCACAAGAATAGATACAAATGTGTTGTGAGTAATGTGGCAAGGTGGAAATGAAACTATTTTAATAAATCTGAGTGCTAGTTCCTTTTATGAAGGCATGGAAGATTAAGTTGGGCTAGAGACACATTCTCTAGCAAATGTGTTCCTCCAAGATCCTAATAATCCACTAGCCAGGGTGAACATGCTAAAACAGTATGAATTCCAGGAACTGAAGAAATTGTGTCGTGATGCAAAGATATAAACTCAGGCTTGTAGATTGGATGTGGTGCTATGCAACGATGTGGTGCTTGCAAAAACAGACTCTAAGAGGAAGTCTTATATAAGGTGACTAATTTGCTTAGAGTGTAATGCAGAGCTCTGCTTTGAATACTAATTGTAGCAATGACTCTAGAGGCAGGGGAAGGCTTGGGAAAAAATAAATGGGGGAAGGATTGGATAGAGTGATACAGTTAGAGACTCCAGGAACTCAACCTGTTTGATTTATTGAACAAGAATTTAAATGGTGACTTGATCACTGACTTGAATGACCAAATATGGAAGACATTGGTGACACAGTATATATACAGAACAATGTATATTATAAATATTTTATTTTGTGGTAATTGTAACTAGGAAAATTTAGAAAAACCATCCAGTTCTGTGGTGGGTGAGATTTTTGGGATTTGGTTGGTTGGAGTTTTTTTTGTTTGTTTGTTTTCTGTTTGGTTTCTTTTACAAAAAAGGAAGTTCATCCTATAAAAACAATATGATATTGATTAAAGATAGTATCACAGAAAGAGTAATTAATTTGCCTCTGCCAGTTTTAGTACAAAATGTTAAACACTTGATCACTTCTCAACAGGCTTTGTGATCACCTAGTTTAATTAAAATAATGACTGTAAGGGTGATGCAATGTCGAAAATAATTGGTTATGGCTCTGACGAAAAGAATAACCTGCTGAAATGGTGGTAATGAAAGTATGGAATAAATTTTTCCCGTTTTTTCCCCAGGATTAACAGTAGAAACATCTGAACTCCTTTACTGGAATGAAATGTTCAAAACAAAAAGAGCCACTGTGTGAAACACTTGCAAATACAAGGCAGGTCAGAAGTTAAGCTGTCTGCATTCAGGGGCTGAAATCATTTTAAGCTGAATACAAATGTAGAAAACTGTGTATTAACCTTGTGCAATTGGTAGCATTTTAGAGACTAAGCAGGCAGAATTGAACAAAGACAGAAAGATAGAGGCATGAGACAAAAGAGAAATTAGCAGCTGAGGAGACAGAGAGAAAGAAGATTTTTTTTGGAAAAAATATAGTTGTTAGCAAAAACCATGCAAATATGAACAGAAAAATTATTTTTAATCTTTGTCTTATTCTGGTTTGAGGAAAGAATAAGGAAAAAGGACTGCCTGAAACATCAGTTTTTCCTCCTCACAGAAATATCAAACCTCCCAAATAGATTCTAATTTCTTGAGATATGTGGCATTTTTAAATTATAATTGATTAAGGAATCTCTTTTTCTAAGATTTTTCTTAAGGATTATCTTTCTTCAGATGTATCTGAATTATAATTATGAATTATACTCTAGTATGTGTTATTACGGTATGCTATATGTAATAACAATTTTAAATTATTTCTGTGGAAGGAAACCCTATTTAAATATACAGTGGAATAGCTAGTAGTTTTTATATTACTGTGTAGAACAGTTTTTAAGTAGCTGAATTTGAAAGGATAAGTAATTTTTAATCTGGTGAAATTTTGACATTCATGAAATAAAAAATTCTATATAATTGGTGACTGAAAAACTAGTTAATGCTAAGTTAGCTAGTGGTGTATTTTTGTCTTACAGTAATTAGCAGTTGAAGAAAGACAAGGAATAAGTTTTAGGATATATATTTTGGTTTCATGAATAATAGAGAAAGTTATGTAGTAAGTCTAGAAATATCTTAGGCTTGTATACTTAAGTTCATTTAGGACTAAAAAGGCAACCAGATCCAACAGAGCTCAACTTCATAGGGAATTCTGTACCTTGTGTGAAAACTTGGTAGTTGCTCTTCTGCTCTTTAAAAGGTCTGTACCACAAAAGAGGATAAAAGAATTTACTAAGTTGGTGAGGGATAATGCTTTCGTTTAATGCATTACCTAATATATAAAAATTCTTCAGTGATGATGGGTTAAGGCCATGTGAAAGAGGAAATTTCCTCAAACTCTTTGTGTTTCTTTGGTCTGTCAGCACCCCAGGAAAGCTGAGCCACTTGAGCCTGACTGGTCTGTCAGTGTCCTGTTGTGGGGACTCTTCACTGAGCAGTCCTGGGTTGAGGGGGGCAGTTCATCTGATATGTTCAGGGTCACATGCCAACAGCAGAAGGGAGACACTCTCCCAGGTCTCCACACTTTTCTTTGAGTATGTTACCCACTACCAGAGACAACCAGTGCCCTTGAAGATATCACACTGACAGTTCACAGACTTTATTATTTATAACACTCTTTATTAATAAAGTTGCAACAGATTGAGGTTGAAGGATTGCTAGTGTTAGTATCTGACTGCAAAAACATAACCAAAGCAATATGTGAATAAGCTCTAGTCTCTAACAAAAGCTAGCTCAAGGTAAGCATTCAGCATGCATACATTATAGTTTTTACCCTATCAGCCTCCCTGTGAGGGAGAAGACAGGTTCAGCCCATCAACAGATCCCAGAAGTTACAATGGAATCTTCCCTAACTTCTACCCATTTTCAACTTGCTTTTGTACTATTTATGTTTAGTGCAGCTTGAATTAACTCTAGTCATACAACATGCAAAGTGAGGAGCAGTCACACCTTAAAGGTGGGTAATTTTGGGAGGGCGGTGTGTGTCAGCATCACACCTGAGGAGAGCAATTTTGCAAGAGGTGATGGTTCAACAGCAAGACTTTCTCTTTCATCTCCGTTGGCTGACAGCTGCTGTGTAGCTTAGATAAAAGTACCTCTGAGTTCCCTCCCCTGCAAGGATTTCAACAGGGACTGGTCATGGCATCACAACTCCACTCCACCTTCTGTTTCATCTTCCTCTTATTGTGTTCGGGAATTCAGACATGCTGACTGCATTCCATCCAGGAAGTAGAAATCACGTCTTCCCCTAACTTCTGTAATTTGTGTACTGTTATAACAGCATCTAAAACTTTCCACTCTGCTCCATCCTCTGTTTCATTTCCGTCTTTGCATTGTATTGTGTGTATGCTGACTCTAATTTCCATCTGTTAAAATTTGACTTTCCAGATTTCTGTCATTTAAACCTCAACCTTTTTTCCATTTAGTATTCCCACACCTTTTCTATAGATTTCTGAAGAGATCTGTCTCTATTATAACCCTTTATTTAGGATAAATCTTCTATATTATCTATACCTACTTTGTGAGGGGTAAGATACATTTTTGTCCTCGGTGTTGCTCACTTCATTCAATGTCCAACTTCCCAAATTTTGTCTGGGGTTATAGAGATTTCATGCAAATCTTTGCTGGTGAAATGTTTTGCTGAGGTGAAACATACTACTGTTGAATTACCATAGCATCTTGACACTTTTAGACCTTTATAAGTATAAAAAGGATTCATAAACCAATTTTTGAGATCTGTGTTTCTATATGTTGGAAAAGGAGATATGCCTTATGATCTTTGTGATAAATTCAAACAAATAAAGCAACTTATTATTTAATATGTTTGTGTACATGGTCATCAGGTTAAAAAAAACCACAAACCAAACCAAAACAAAGCAAAAAAACTGCAAAAAAATACATTTTAAGAGCACTGTCAAAGAACAGTATTGATAAATCTACTTTTCAAAAGGCAGGGCAAATGTGCATGATGTAATTTATTTCTTCTATCATACATTCAGGTAACAGAGGAACATTTTGGTGGTTTCATAGGGGTTTTCCTACATGTTAGAAACATCAAAATCTTTAAGGAACACATTAGAAATAGCTGGTGTCTAACATAAAGCACAGTTCTAGAATGTAGTAAAATTCAGCTTTTTGTTCTCACTAAACTTTCAAGGAGCGTCAGTGTGCAGCATTATAGGTTGCTGTGCCCATCTCTGTCATATTTCCACATGTAAACACATATCTTTACTTAAGGGCAACATACATTTTTGCGTAACAAATCTCATAGGTAATTTTTAATTACAGAAGCCCCAGCCAGAACTTAGGCTGGATCCCCTGATGATGGAAATGGGATAAATCAGTGCTAAAAAACTTTGTAGCTATTGTTGACATTGCTCCCAGCTACTCCCAAAGCCTGACAAAAATATTCATAACCTGCATAAAGAGAAATAAGTATAACTTGTGTATTTTGTTCTTTAACAAAGAAGCTTCAAACCTGTATGGAAAAGATAAATTCCTAGAGTTATTAATTTGATCCGTAATTCTATTTTATCTATCCCCTGACCAAATCCAAAACTGCCCTATGAGCAACACAGAGCTTTCGTGGTCAACGTGCACTGGTCAAGTTCTATGATCTTCTGTAAAAAGAGGCATAGCCATTATTATACATCTTCCCTGTCTCTTAGTCTGATTTGCTCGTGGAGGAAGCATCAGTTAACAAAATTTGTAGATATGTTGTTCACAGGGATATAATACTACATGTCCTTGAGAAGGAATACATCTGAGCTTTTGTCTGTATTTAAAAATAATATGTCTTTGCTGGTCTGGAGAGAAGATAGGAGGCCTATAAGTATTAACAAGCACTTCAAAGGGATACTCCTTTAAAGGAGTAAACCAACCTAGGGTCAGAATGGTGGGAGGATTTTTCACAGAAGACAAGAAGTGAGTATCTGAGTTATACATTAACTTTGTCTGTAATTTTCACTGACTTTTAACAGTCTTCCTAAATTGTTTCCACTGATGTCACAAAAAGTCATGAATCTTTTTAACTACAATTCTTAGAACTAATGCTAGGAATACTGGAAAGATAAAGTGAAAACCATTAACTCTTTTTTATTTTCATTTCATAATTTTATTTTAACTGATAGCGGTCATTATACTATTAAGTCAGTGTGTGTTAGGACAAGACAAAGGGACAGTCTTATGAGGGAAGACTGAGAAAGAAATTGGAAAGATAGTTTAGCCACATTAACTACTTTGAAATAAAATTAAAAGAAAGTATATTTGAAATAATTCCTTAAGATATGAAGTCATTAGTCACAAGTCTTTTTTCTAGCTTTTTAAGGAGAATGCATTTACAATATTTGATTATGATGTCCTCTTAAGGACCATTTTGTAGAAGGGGGAGCATTTTCTTTTAAAATACTCTTAAAAACATCTTTTACATCAAAATATTGTAACAATTTATTTTACTCCTTTAGAATATTTTAAAGTCAAATCCTTCTGTTTATAATCTGAATGTGAATGCAAGTCTCTTTAGAGATAGTGTAATGCTTTTATTTCTGACATCATCCAGAAAGCTACATCTTCCTAGAATATTTCTTTTAAAAGCTTAAAAATTCTTGGAGAAAACAAAATAATTATGTTCATATATTATTGCAATTCTGAATGTGGACATTATCTTACATTCTAAGTCACAGACTCAGAAGCAGCTATTACAGTCTCTACTTAAAGGGACAAACATGAGTTGACAGGACATCCAAATAATGAACATGGAAATTCAAACATATAGAGAAGCAAAGATCTGTAAGCCTAAATAAAGCTTTAAGTAACAAATTTGAGCTTTTGATTTTCCTTTGAAGCAGTCAATTAAAAAATCAGCTTCACTGTCAAAGTAATGTGAACAAGAGAACCATCCTTCCTTCCTTCCTTCCTTCCTTCCTTCCTTCCTTCCTTCCTGGAATCCTTCCTTCCTTCCTTCCTGGAATCCTTCCTGGAATCCTTCCTGGAATCCTTCCTTCCTGGAATCCTTCCTTCCTTCCTGGAATCCTTCCTGGAATCCTTCCTTCCTGGAATCCTTCCTCCCTTCCTGGAATCCTTCCTGGAATCCTTCCTCCCTTCCTCCTGGAATCCTTCCTTCCTGGAATCCTTCCTTCCTTCCTGGAATCCTTCCTGGAATCCTTCCTTCCTGGAATCCTTCCTCCCTTCCTGGAATCCTTCCTGGAATCCTTCCTTCCTGTAATCCTTCTTTCCTGGAATCCTTCCTTCCTTCCTTCCTCCCCTGAGATTAGACTGACTAAAACCCCAGGATGTGAAGAAATGAGAAGAGTCAGAGTAAACAATGCTGGTGAGAAAGCCTTTGACTTTCATTTTTTAAAACCATTTTTCATTCCTCAAAATAAGACATAATGAGGACTTAATAGAGTTTTTGCTTCCAGCCGAATTTTTTTAAGGCAAATACTGTGTGGATAATACTTCTGATGAAATGCAATATAGTAGTTTCTACTGAAGTATTATGGATTAGGATTGCACATGATACCTTTCATTAACATAAATTCTTATGAGTCAACACATTTATGAATGCAAACAAATCTGTGTACTCTAGAACATATGATTAATGAAAGAATATTTGTCTCCAAAACAATTTTTCTATAGTGAAGCAGTAAAGAACAGAAATTTATTTTCATTATTATAACCATTATATATATTTAGGTTTTCAAATATAGCCTTAACATCATTATTCACTTCGAAGTTAATAATTGAGACTTAACAAACTATGTGAGACTAATAAGAAAGAATATTGAAGGTGAGAAAAGTATTAAAAATAATGCAATATTTGTTGACAACGTGTGGTTATGTGTTATGAAATAAAATGATATGATACTGACCAAAAGTTGCCATGATACTGATCAAAAGTTTCACCTGTATTGGACAGAGATCTGAAAAGCTTATTTAAGCTCAAAGCCCGAAGCAGTAATATTCTATTACAATCCATCAGCTTCTTCCTTATGACCTTAGGCCATTTACTGGTAAATTAAAAGTTGCATATATGAACAACTGACTGTCTTCTACATATATTAATACAGGAAGCATGGACATTTTTATAATTAATTGTTCCTTGGGAATCTACTCTATTTTGACAAACCTTTCAAATAAAACCAGGTCATTCATCACATAGCAAAAAAAGTCTATGTGCTTAAAAAAATTCTAGAATGAATGAATGCATTTAGCCAGACGCTTCTTAGGTAAATGATACCTCATGTACAGATTGAGGGAGAGGAATTGGAAGGAGGTGGAGTCTTTACAAATCTACATAACATTAATGTTATGGAAAGATCAAGAAAAGCCACTCTACAAGGCAGAACACTACCTAAAGGCAGTATATGTAAAAGATAAACACTCCATAAAGTATAACTATAATACTTTCTAACTTACAATCAGTTATAAAAAAACTGCTAGTATGAATGTGTTTGAAATTTGGAATTGTCTGGAACCAAGCAACTGTAAAAATTCCAGCATATGTAAGAAACCAATAATTTCCAAGTATATAATAAAATGGTTGCGAGACAAGCCATTATTACTACCCCAGATTACGGTTAAATGATTAAGAAAATTGAAAGGTTACTGAAATTTTAAGATAAACACAAGACTAAATTTAATGAATAAAAGAAGTTTGATACCTACTGACTATGTTCTTTTTAAATATTCATAACATAAGTGCAGCAAAAAGAACCCAAGTCTGTCATGTCACCAACAAAAATATCGACACTCAGCAAAGAAGGATTGAAAGTTACATAGAATCTGTAATTGAAACAACATTTAATTTGCTGACTTTTCCACTGAGACTAGTTCTATCTTGTTTGGTTTTTCCATAGCAGAAAGACCAATCATCTTGATTAAATAGCTCTGACTTGTGCAATATGACATTATTACTATAAATTGACACAGCACATATTTTTGCATAATAATTTGGAAGACTGAAACCTTCCATTATCCCAAGTTTCTTTGAATTAAATTCCACTGTGTAACTGGCCCAGTTCAGGGTATAGAATTTATCCTTCATTGAAGTCCTATTTCTTATTAGCAAGAAGAGTCTTATATTGGGGAAAAAGTTTATTCTAATACATACTAATATACACATTGCTTTAATACTAAATACCTCAGTCAGGGTTCACTGGATTGTAAAAGAGCTTTCTTGCATAGTCTGCCAGCAGAATAGTCTGAAAGAAGGGGATGATGGTACTGTGTAGGCCAAGAAGTGACAGACCTATCTCTTCTCCCATAAAGGGCTTACCATGTTTAGTAAACATAACAAAAGAAAAGCTCAGTAATGTGGAGTTCAGAAGTGTACAGTAAAAAAAAAAAAAAAAAAAAGAATACCATCACTTCAAATATCCTGTAAATAATTTTATCTAATATAGCAAATTATGCTAAAAATTAAATCTGAATGGTTGTACATTAGGGAAAATTATCTTAGTGTATGCTAGTAGCGATCAACTGTGCAGGTAGTGTTTTCTAGATAAAAGGAAAATAATTCTTGACAGAAAAAAAGTCTGTAATAAGGATTCATGCCATTTCTATCTTTCTGTCAAACTAACTTATATCAGATTTTTTTGTTGAGAATGTGCAGGACATGGAGTGTAACCCCTCTTCAATATGGAGCCAAGATAAATACTCTCACCCAGGCTGCGGATTACTGCCATTCAAGCAATGTTTTTCAGGTTCTGGGGAAAAAACCCAAACTTGCATAATATGTGAAAGTATCGCTCCCTATTTCTTCTGCTTTCTACTTGCACATTTTCCTCTCTGTCTTCCTTTTCCCAGGCACAAGAACCATTCAAAGAAAGTATTCGTTCTTTTTTGGGTCTCCTCTGAAAATTGGTCAGTCAAGCTCCCCTGAAATATGTGTCTGAAGGAACTTAGAATAATAAATAAGTAATAGCATGTAAAGTAGAAGTCAGACAGAAATTTGGCAGTTCAGTAATGAGTGTAACTAAGTAATCTGAATCCATAACCATCCATATGGTTGTCTAACTCTGTGTACTTGAGCACAACTCCTCTGAGGAGGGGATGAGGAAGGTGGGGTTCTTCAGCCTGGAGAAAAAGAGCCTCAGGGAAGACCTTATTGCTCTCTACAACTGCCTGAAAGGAGGCGTGTAACAGGATGAGGGTCACTCTTTTTGCAGGTAACAGGTGACAGGACAGGAGGCAATGGGCTCAGAGTGAGCCAGGGGAGGTTTAGAGCGGATACTAGGAAAATTGTCTTCACTGAAATAGTGGTCAGGCACAGGAACAGGCTGACCAGGAATGTGGATGAGTCACCATCCATTGAGGTATTTAAGGAACATGTAGATATGGATCTGATAACATTAGAATAGTTGTAGAACTTGATGACCTAAGTGTGTTTTTTAACCCAAATGATTCTATGATTCTATGAAACACATTTATTATCTTATCTTGGCTTTTCAGAAAGTTTTATTGCATATGGACTCTAGGGGTTTCCAAATACCTTTGTGATATTTGGAATCAGAACAGAGAAATAGTTCTTCTTGTAGGCTTCCATCTGAATTTAAGTATATTCACTGAACTGTTATTTCTAGTAGATAAAATAATTGAATTTGTTGAGTCACCTTTGATTCAAATATTGAATAAGACTTTCTCATTTTATTCCTATTATTTAATTGTTCTTATTTCAATATTCATTGTGTCTCTCCTGGTACAGCCTTCAGCCCCCGCCTCTTGCAATTCAGAGGGAGAGGGACCCCTCATGGTCTGTGGGGGCTTTTGCTGCTGGCTACTGCCCAGATAACAGACTTTATCTTGGTCAGTTTAGACAGCCCTTGTTCACTAAATTGGTGTCTACTACTCTACTTCTCCTATTTATCTCCTGCAAAGCTTAAGAGTATGCATAATGTACATGTGTAATAGTGTCATCTGCTTGTTTAACAAGATTAAATCGGAAAGGAAAGGCATATTTTACTACCTAAACTCAAGGCCATTCTAATACCAGGCAATTTTTCTTTTAACACCCAAGATACTATTACTTATGAAATATTTCTTTCCACAGCCAAGACACTGTAATTTATAAGTGTTATGTGGCACATGGTGATTCAGTCTGCCTGTAGCTCACAGTTTGTTCACACTTAGGAGGTTGTTGCTCTGATGCCAAGAGAAGAAATCTCTGCGTTACATTTTGCTTGGATGATTAACCTTAACAATATAAAAGTAGTTTGAGATTCCCTGTGAAACAACTGCATTTAGCTGTTGCTGGCTGCACAATACAAAAGTAATTTGAGATTCACCATGAAATTACTGTATTTAACTGTTGTTGGCTATTTCCTGTTACATATACAACAAAAGAGGAAATTTATTCTGCTCCTTTGTATACAGTGTATTTCATGGAGTGCAGAGCTTTTCCTTATTGTCTGTGAGCATGTCTTCTCCCACGAAAAGATATAGATTTCTCTAGGTTTCTTAGCTTGTGCAGACCACTCAAAGCACAGTCACCAAATAGTCTGGAATTTATCTAAAAACACTCAGAATGATGTTTTTTTCAACTGTCTAATATCTCATTTTATTCAAAGCTGTTAAAGAGTGAGTTTAGGATTAAATTTTAGTCAAGATTTGTAATTTATGCCGAAGTCAAATTATTATCGTGTTCTGTGTCCAGTTCCATCCCATTCAATACTCCCCATTGCTCTATCCTGCCCATAGTTCTTGTTTAGAGTATAAATTTGTTTTCTGATTTGACTTTGATATTTCCGCTTCTGCTTCTATACTTATCTCTTCAAATGTCATATTTATTTAATGACCTAAATCTAGTCCCTAAATTTATTTTCTGCTTTCAATTTTATGGTATTATGTTGTTTATAAAAATTGTGAAGAGATTATTTTGAAAAACCTTGGAAAATGTAATAAGGTTTAAGGTTTTATTGAAGTTCAAAATTAAGTTTTGCCAATGAAATTTCTGCATAAATTATTCATGGAAGACCATAATGCATGAATAATTCAAGTGGCATCTTTAATTAGATGCTAAAAACCCCTTCTGCAGCAGCCTATCATTGCTTTATCGATTTAGAAGCAAATCGAGTTTGAAAAACAAAGAACTTCTTCTCTAAGTCAAATTAGCAGGTAATTATTAAATCACCCATTGCAATTGAACTGCTATCAATATTTTTATATCCACAAACATACAGTGCATTATGATGTATAGTGCTTATGAAATGCCAATGGAATGGAGTCCAAACAATGAGATTTTTAATGAAAATACAGTGCTATGTATAAATTGTTATTAGCATTGGAAAATGATCCATGAATAATAAACTTTTGAGGCCTAACAATAGTGGATAATGGAACATTGTATATTAGGAGAACATAGTCATTGCTTGTTTCTATTAATAAATATCTTGAAGTTCTCATAAAAGAAAAACTATCCACTTTCTTTGCATCTTGGTCCTCATGTCAGGTATTGGAACCAATTTCATATCCCTGTTACGTCTTTCGTAGAAAAAGCAGGAATGGAAAAGTGCTTCAAAGTTCTTCTGCAAAAACCTCTTGATCATGAAACGTTCAGCCAGTTATAGGAGATAATTATCTGATTCTTTGCTATTCCCATTAATATTAGATATTGTTTTATCTTTTTAAGAGACCATGTCCAGATTGTATTAACTTACTACAAAGTTCTACTTTGCATCAAGGCTGCTTTCTACAAACAAAATTCAAGCATGCTACCTCTTTCTAGTGAGGTAAGAAAAAAGCAATAATTCTTTCATTAAGGCTGGGGTTTTTGTTTGGTTTCATTTGTTTGGTTTGTTTTTTTTTAGGAGTTTCTTTTTGTTTCTTTTTTTTTAGGAGTGTTTGCTTTTTTGTTTATTGCTGATGTTTATTAAAGACTATTATATCTCAGATTCTCTTTTTCTTAAACTGAAATGATTAAGTTTTCTTTTTCTTTTCCTTTAAGTAATTCTACTTTTTAAGTGGAATTACTATGCTCATGTGCAGCAGAGAATGGTTGTCCACTGGGGCTGCAGTTTAGTCTTTGACAAAATGCAGACACTGAAGATGTACCTGGCTTCTTTTCCTTTTTTTTTTTTTTTTTCCTATTCTAAAGGAATGTATATTCTTTCCTAGCTACATTTTCTATGAAGTATATGCTCCAGATACTGTCTGATATATATATATGTGTGTGTGTGTGTGTGTGTGTGTATATGTGTGTTGGTTTTGGTGGGGTTTTTTTGTTTGTTTGCTTGGTTTTTTTGTTTGTTTAAATAGTAGCAGGGAATATATTGCACAGAGCGACACATAGATGTTGACAAATCTTCCCTATGAATGATCATGCTCTTATTGTATGTTTGTTGAAGAAATCATCAAATCACTAAATTAAAATGTTTTCTATATATTTCTGTCTGAATAACTCAGGATGAAAAAAGCTGAGAAATTCCAGAAACCCAGCTTTCTAGAGATTAACTGTTCAAATTCTTTCCAGTATTTGAGACCTACTCTTCAGATAGCTATTGCAGTTGCTATTTCAACATCTTGTTGAAAGGATGGATACCAGAACAAAACACAAACACCAGCTCTTGTCTTTGTTCTCATTCAATTTTTGTTTAGGAATCTTGATTTAATAACATAGTGGCAAATAGTTCTTTGTTTTGATTTTAATATTTCAGCATGGATAACTGCAGTAAAGCATTTGTTCCTAGCACAGATTTATTTCATTCCTTCCCTACTCCAATCACTGAATCGGAGAATATTTGGTGATAATTTTGCATATCAAGTACATGTTCTTTCTTTTCCTGCTGCCAGACTTTCTGCAGAGAAATTATTAGGAAAAAATAAAACCTTATGGTGTTATGAATTTCCAGAAAATTGTGAGGATATATTTTCTTAAACTGAAGCCCCAAAAATTACACTCTGGAATATGCACCTCTTTGTCATTTGATATGCTTTTTCTGGGCATTATGGAAGTGTGGTTTAACATAAGTACATTTTTTAGTCTTCTGAAAAGTTTTGTTCTAAGACAAGATCCAACCCTTTCCTGTATGTAGGCTCTTAGCTGGAAAGAATTCCAAAGGTCTACATAATTATCAATTAAAATTACACTACAGGTATTTGACTAGCCATTTTATGGGTAGTGTCTTTTATTTAAAAAGCCGTTGAAGTGTTCTCTTTAATGATACATAGGTAGAGAATGTGAACACAGGGTATGCACACAGACACATATATTTAAATTAGGAAAAAAGAAAGTCAATTTCATATTTTCACACTAAGAAGGCTTTATTGCTTTTCCATTGGTGACCTTTGGTCATCACATGTTAATATAAGTAGTATCTCTAAGTAAACATAAATCTATAATTTAGGTTCTTCCTCATAAGTTCAGAAGGCTTAGAAATTTTAATGTTTGTGCAAAGACTAGCACCCGAGAAAAGTGGATGATGTATTTAGCAGTAAGATGAGCAATTATATATTTTTCACCAGAAATTTTAAGGTGTAAAGCTCCTGAGTTTTTAAAAACTGTATTAAAAAGATCATGTTGTCACACAGCTTGAACTTGAACTTGAGGATTCATCCTGGTTTAAATGTGTATATATTCGACTCCACGATCCGTGTAAAGTGTTTCTTCGAAAGGAAACACACAAACACATACCCTCAAAGCCCTCTTAAATTAGCTGCTATTTAAGATCTTCTATACTGATTTCAAAATTGTAGATTATTCTCCAGATAATGCTGATAGTTAGATAAGGAGCTGCATGTGTGACAGTTTTTGAAACATTTACACAGGTTAAAAAGTGAACTTTTCTTCACAAGGCAAGATATTTGAATGACCTTGCCCATAAAATGTCCTGCCTTGAAGTTTTGTTAATTTCTATGATCAGCTTTGCCATCAGAAATATTTCACAGTAATGACACATTGTGTATTTATGGTTTCAGGCATAATTGTTCTTCTGACTTTTAAAAATTATTTTAAAATCATGCCAATGTCTATGCATTTCTGTATAGAGTATTAAAAGCAGATGCAAAGTGATCACAAAGTCAGAATATTATTTCCATTTTATATACCCCTTTTAGCATAGATCTCAGAAAAGCTCTTCCAACATTCCAGAAGTTTCTGCCTGGAAGTGTCCCACCACAACGGGAAAGGCTTTTCTTTTTGTAGTCCTCATTTCAGGTTAGCTTTGATGTGCTGTGATTTTACTACAGCCTTAATCTTGGGATAGCTTTCTCTCCATCCATACTCAAAATGGTTACTATGTCTCATAATGACTGGCAATTTTGTGCAGACTTTGCAGATGAAAGCAAATATCTTTATTTTGGAAGCAGCTGAAATAGTTTTTTGATTATTGCCCTGACCTTGTGGTTTATAGAGGATCATTATCATCTTACAGCATAGTATAAGAGAATTAGTGAAGCTGGAAGAAGAACTAGGGAAAATGCAGAATCATGTATGGAGTGCCTAGAAGGCTGAAGAAACAAAAAGATGTGGGTCTAGAAAAGAACATGAGAGTGAGATTAAATATAATAAACATTGAGCCATGGGGTAACTAAAAAGGGCAGCAGATGCTAAGGGAGAAAAATTACGCCCTCCTGAATATGTGTTAAAATGAGTCAATTAAATAAACCCGGGTATGTCCTTAAGACTTTCTTTTTGTTGAGATACTGGCAAATGGCTAGCTGTAAGTTAAAGAAGGTTTGCCCTTAAGTAGAAAATTAGGTAGGTGTTCACTTTATGTATCCTTCTGGGATATAATTGGAATGAGAACCTGTCTGTGAGTATAGCCTTGACAGAGTTTATGAACTCAAATTCTGCTTCTGATTTATTTCTCATTCATTCCTTGAAATTTAGATCAGCCTGTTTTGACTGGTTCAAGTTACAGATTAGTTTATTTTGCATATACTAACATGATTGCTTTTAAACCAAGTATTCTGCATTGTATTACCTTAGCTAGTTAGACTTTGTAAAGCCATATATTTGATCTCTTGAAAATAAAAGTTTTAGTTACAAAGATACGGTTATTTCCTCTGAATGCTTTTTTCATGCCTTCTATTTCTTATTTTTCCTTCTGTCCAGATCTGTTCCTTTCCTGTACATACTGCTAGTGCTCTCAGCGGGGGTGAATATAGACAACTTGAATTTCCTGTGAAGTAAAGCCCCAGTGTGCACTGACTTTGGAAATTCAGGAACAAATCAGCTCATAGGACTGCTGATATATTGAAAGATGAAGATGAAACACGATGTAGAAATTTGTAAAACTTGTTAACAATTGCTGTTGAGTCACTTAGGAATTACATAATAATATATAATTGACAGGATCAGCAGGAAATTACAATATTGTGATGAAGGAGAAGCAACTGACAGAACTCACAGAAGCCTAAGATTTGACAAGAAATGTAGTAAATTAGTAATATTTACCCGAAGTACCTTATGAGGGATTTTGTTAGGGAGAAACCAGCAGTGCCTCCAAAAAGAAATAAAAGCTACAAGTTCATGTTAATAGAGTCAATGTAGAGGCAACAGTAGCTGGAAAGCATGGTGAAGGAAAGGAAAGGAAAGCACACCAAGGACCTAACTCCTGCCTTAAGACTCTCACACTGAATTCATCAACTGAGGCTAGTTTGAGACCTAAAAATTGTAGAAAACAAAACTGAAAGATGTGATTTTGCTAAAATAATAAATAAATATTGAAAAGGTTAGATGAGAAGGAGAAATAATGACTGCTGAGTTTGAGTTTGTCAAATTTATTTATTTTTTGTTATTTCAATCTTTTACTATTTACATAATAGTTTTCCTGAAGAGTTGGTGCTGGGGCCTCAGTTCTTTCACAGTAAATAAGAAATTTCATTTGCCTTGTCTTCATGGTGTTGTAGAGCTCATAATAAAATCATACTAAAAAAATGCTTTTCTGAGATCCTCTTTAAAAATACACACAAATTATAGAAGTGCATAGGTCTTTGTAGAGATTTAACTGAAGGCAGTGTCTCATTTTTACCACTTCTGCATAGACAGCTACAGTGGAACTCATTTATTTTGCTCTTGGCGCAGCAGAGGTAGAATGCACCTAAAGTACAAGATATTAATCAAATTAATTTCTTATGCCAGTTTAGTGTGTCTTTCAGCCTGTATAATTCATATTGCTCCTTCAGTATGGGCAATGGGTATTACGTGTGGAGGCATATGTGTTAATTAAAGTCAATTTATGTGATATTGTATATTTGCTGTCATAAATTTAACATCATGCCCTGGAAGGCAAAATGAGTAGCTATCTGGGAAGGTTGTGTTACCATTCTAGTTTTGAAGTTTTTTTCTCTGATACTGCTGATTCTGTAATCAGAAATGGTCCAAGCTTATAGAAGCAGAGCACAATGTGGCATCCATATGTGTAATGCGCTGTCTTGATGAATAAAAACCAAAACCAGAAAACATATGGGTAAAATTATCTTTTCAGAAAAAAAACCCACCACATTAGCTTTGTTCCTCCTTATTCTTTGTTTCTCTTTTGCTCGTGAGAAAAACACAAACTACTTTTAATAATGTCCCCTTCATTACACAATAGGTATTTTACAGTAAACCAATTTCAGGCTGTGATTCATTCTGTCCATTCAGTGGGATTTCATTGTTTCATTCTGTCTTCAAATGCACTATAACACATCTATGTTTTTTCCCTGTTATTTCCTCTGCTTCTTGTGGAAAGAAAATCCTCTAAAGTCCCCAAATTTCAGATTCTGTACCTTCTGACAGAGAGGGCTGACACCCTTTTAATGTTTTTAGCCATTTTATTGAAACCAAAAATATTCTTGGACACTAATCAGTTCTGATCAGAAGACAAGACACCCTGACTTAACTAATAGCAGTCACAACTGTCTGAATAAAATTACAAATGTAGGGACACTACACATAAATTTCAGGAAGCAAATTACAGAGTGCAAAACAGCATTTTATTTCTTAATGCATTCTCATGATTTAATTTGATTTTTTACAAGATTTCCAGTTTGGGTTACAATCAAAATTTTTTGTTGTAATTCACTTTGATACTGAAACCAGCTAAGAAAACATTTCACCAAAGGAAAATCAGGGGATGACCTTTCACCTGTCTCTTAGTCATTTGATAATTCTGCAACATGAGCCCAGAGGACACCATGACACTTTAGGACACTCTGTTCCCAAGACAAGTTCAAATTACTTCTTTGGAGGTTTTTTATGGGCCTAAATACCTTAAAGTCACTTTTTACATAAGCACAATAAGGCCTCGCTGATAGAAGCTTTCTATTCTTTCTTGAATTTATTTTCAGTAATGATCGCTGATAATATATTTCACAGCTTAATTTTTAAAAGAAGAAAGTCGAATAATTTTCCTTGTAAGAGGTTTTTTGCATCTATTCCTTTCACCTTTCCACTAAAAAAATATTATTAATTTTATCTAATGTTTAGTTATTAGTGTAAAATAAGGATTTGTGAACATTTGTATATAAAATTGGATTTTATTGTAATTCAGTAAACAAAAGAGCAGATTTTCTTCAAACATGATCTTGTCTCATAGGCAATTTTTTATTAACTTGTTCTTCATATAATGTAGAGAAGAATACCCTACTGTTTCTCTGACAAATACCCTACTGTTTCTCAATGCTAACATTTATTTCTGTTTCAAAATGGCAATAAGTATCAACATATCTAACATATGTCTACCATTATCAATAGTATGTATTGGTATTTTCCTTCTAAATAATTCACTTGTTTTATATTCTTTCTGTTAATATACATATTAAAAAAATCAAGTTAAATGCCTGGAATACAGGCAAGAAAACAGTGCTTATCTCCCTTTGGGTGAGAAAAAAGGCTAGATAATATAAAATGATATGTAAAACGAGCCAAGTATTGAAAATGAAAAGAAATGAGAAGCAGGTGAGTTCTGTGGAAAATCAGGGATATAGCTCGGTAATCATGGCGTGTAATACTTGAGGTGAACAGCTCTAGAAAATATATCTTAAAACACAGATGCAAGAGAAATCCTCAGAACTAAAATTTAAACAGATTCAGGGTGAGCCATGGGGGTAATAGCATTGTGCAAGGTTTAAAACACCTGGGGTTTTCAGTTCCTTTAAGCGTAAACTGTCTGAGAAACAAGAGGCAAAAAAAGTGATTCAAAAAATGTTTATCCAGTCCTGAAACATCAAATACTTGGCCCAGATTGACATACTTGCATCCATACAGCAGATCTGCAGCTTTCATTTAAATGAGAAAATTCGTAAACATTTTGTGTTCTCCAGGTTTGAACCAATTAAAAATTGATGGAATGTCACCTTTATCAGTCTTTAGATATCTTAAGCTAATGACTCTGAAACAAACTTCCTTTCTTTTCATAAATTTATTTAAATATTTATCCTGAAATGTACTGATAGTATTTTATTGTCAGTGTAAACCACATAAATGACAACGACTCTGAAATTTTTTGGCCAGAATAGGTAGGAACATGTAGTTCTTGCTGAACTGATATTTAAAATAATTATTTCAATAGAAACATAAATATTTTGCTGCTCCTATCTGAATAGAATGTTACTCCTTTATAAAATGAGGGAAAGGAACAACAGAACTTACTCCATTTGAATGGAAAATTTGATTTGTGAGATTCTTTGATCTAAGTTTTTATCATCCTTGCTTATAAATTGGTCCTATATATCCTTCTCCTGCCCCCATAAGAAAATAGAAAACAAATAAAATATACTCATATGATGAATGTTGAAAACATTGTATTTATTATCAATGAAAAGTTACTAAAAATTGTTAATGCAAGGTTTGAAGAGTATGTGATATCCCCTCCAGCATAAGGGCAAACAATTATCAATGAAATAAAATCAGGTACTTAATGTGTGCTTATTAAGTGAGTACATGCTAACCCAAATGCCAATGAATCAGAGTGACTAAAAAATAGTAGGTGATCATTAAATTTATGAGATGTACACAGTGTCTCCTAGTTAAAAATGCATCCTTGTATCTTTTAATTTTTCAATTTTCATTTCTAGTATTTGCAAGATAATTAAACTTGTGCACTTTGGTACTAATACTTAATATTACTTATATGTTTTGCATTTATATATTTAGTTTTCTGAGTTTCGATACACCTTACTTTTGAAAGTTCCTGTTCGTTACATTTAGTTTGGGACAGTCATATTGGGTAACACTTCTTCCCTCATTTCAAGAGAATTAAGAATATTATGTCCTGTAACTCATTTTGAATGCTTCTATTCTTTTACAAGAACCAAGCACAGCACAGAATATGTCCTTCCTAAAAAACATTGAAATAATGCTGTGTAAGGGCATTTTTTTTTTCACTGCATAAAGTATACCTGCATAAAGTAACAGTTCAGAATATTCTATGATATATTCATGGTCTCTTCACACTCTGTTATGATGCCAGGCATCCCTGGGCAATGGGAAGGAATGCATGGATGAGGTGTAGATCAGATGTGCCACACCCTTCCAGCTCTTTTTGGTGACTGTTTATCTTTGAATAGAAAAATATTGGGCTGAGCACATATGCGCCTCCCATGTGGTCTGTAATTAGGCAGTCATTTTGGAGCTAATACTTTTCCACTCATGGAAAAACTTCTTGTGATAAAACAATTTCAGTGTTGTTAACTTGTACATGAGATTAATTATCAGGGAGGTCTGAATCTCCCTGAACCTACGGGAATGAATGGGGTTTGTGGCTTTTCACCCAATTGCTGGTTTTCAAGAGAGTATCACAACTCCCTCATTGTGGTCTGTCTGTGTGTATGAGGTCATTGAGAAGTCTCAAACTACAATCAACCTGTTTTTACAAAAGGATATTAGTGTTGCAGTCAGAACTTTTAAACTTGTTAAAGTAATTTTTACCATAGATATAGAAAGTTACTTAATTGTGATTTATTTTTTGCATGGAAAAATCATCCCCTCAGAAATTTCAAGTAACTGGCTCCTTTTTTGTTGCTTTTCTGAAAGCAAATTAGCATTTTCATATAAAGTTAAACCAAAAGAAGCCTTATCCAGTATTTGCTTTAGAAATGCTTCAGGGGGACTTATATAAGCTATGAGTGCTCTTTTCCATTTCTATTTGGAAGGTGGAAAAACTATTTGTGTACAGAAGACTTTAGGACTGAGGAATGCTTTTTTAAAATGCCAAATTGATTGTGAAGATTAGCTTAGTAGCTACACAATTGTCATGTTTATAATCATATAATGTCGTTTGTTAGTACATGGTAAACTCTGTCAGAGAGGAAAAGCTTTGTGTGAAAATTAATTTGATAAATTTATCTGTTGCAAAGTTGTAATCTTTTGCAAGCATTAAAATATAATTTGAAGTGGGTTCTATCTTTGAACTGATGAAGCAATATTTACTTTACAAAAAATGTACCTCTTTCCTACTTGAAAATAACAAAGAGAGTTGCTGCATCCTATTCCTGTTGCTCATGCTTTATTTCTTCAATGTAGAGTATAAGTTTTCTTCAATGGTAAGACCAAAAAATGGTATGAAGAAATTTCATGATCAAGCTCATTGAAATAACAGTTTCTTAGCTATAGGCAACAAGACGTTTTTCAGTAATTTAATTATTATTACTGAATTACATTATTTTTTTAAGGGGATGTTAATTATTTTTTCAAATTTTCCTTTTTTTATTTTCTGTGAAATTGAACTTGAAATGCATACACAATCATGAAATCAAGGATATTTTTGAAACAAGAAATTTTTTCTCTGACTCTTTCCCTTTATTTCTTAATATCATAATTTCTGCCTTTTGTTACTACTCTAGCACATTTACTGAAAGGAGTGAAAATGAAACATAAGTTTCTGAAAGTGGTACTAGTGCACCTTGAAAATAACATGAGCCATAATGCTGTTAAAGAATTCAGAAGACTGAAAAATGCTACAGTATTTGGGTAAGCATTATACATTACATCTAGGCTGTATTTCTTAAACTATGTTTTATAATCTTTGTCCTCATCTCCATTTACTGGGCATGTTTTCCAGCTGTTTTTAATGGATTTTCATCTGGATGAATCCATCCTGTTTTATTATATAAGTATAGTATTTCATATTCTCATGCTTTGAAACCATCCTTTTAAAATTACAGGTCAGGATTCATTCAAGGAAAAATTTAAACAGGTAGATTTTAATGAAGTTTTAGCATCTCATATCTGCTGAAAGATATTTTAATTCATAGTTACTAAAATTCCTACTAAATATTAAGACCTACAAATGTTAATATTGAACAAATCTTTAATGTTACTCTTCCTTCAGTTCCTCCATGTGAAATCTGCCTGTGCTTTCTCTTGTTAAATTTTCTTCAGACTAGCAAGTACTTCCACTGGTCATGAAAGAAATTCTCTTAATATCATAATCTCTCTGCTCAATAATTGCCTTAATTATATTTTGTAATATTTTGAGATGCTGGTCTTTCTTAAGGCCTATAGTTTAGACTCTACATCATAGCACTGTTACAAAACATGTCTTGTCCTTTCATGTTCTATACTCAATGCATATTTTTTTGCAGTTGCTACAGTCCCTTTGAAGATGTAGAAGTTAACTTTGCCTCTGCCCTTTTCCATGCAGTTAGAGATACAAGGGGAAAACATGACCTGAGAAGAAACATCACTCTGCTAATTTCTGATGGGCAAAATTAATCCATGGAAAGTCAGCTTTGGGTTGAAGAGGAAAGTCTCTCACGGCTACAAAACTTTATCTTCTATTGTACTCTGCTTCCTGGATGTGTACAGCATTCCTATTGTAACAGAGAAATGAATATTTCAGGATCTTAAACAGCCAAATATAGATGGTCACCAGTGCAGTACTATAAATATGGCAGCAAACAACCTTTGGACAGAAGAACAGAGATTAGGAGACTGTGGTACTTTGACCTTGGCAGGATGCCATGTGCCCACCACACTTTTCTATTGCTCCTCCTTACCAACAAGAGTAGGGAGACAAAATATCATGAAAGGCTCTTGGCCTGAGACAGGAACAGGGAGGGATTGTTCACTAATTGCTAACATGGACAAAACAGACTCAATTCAGAAATCCATGAGAGAGAGTACAATAATGAGAAATAAGGACAAATCTAAAAATTTGTTTCCACCCTTCTGTCTTCTCAGGTTCTACCTGAGTCTGATTTTTCTCTCTTTTCCCCTTGACCAGCATAGGAGGATAGGAAGCGGGGATTGTGGTCTCTTCATAAGATTTTTCTCTCTGCCACTCCTTCCTCCTCATGCTCTTCCCCTGCTCTGGCATGGGATCCCACCAGGGAGACAGTTCAGAACACAGTTCTCCACAAGCTTCTCGGGTTTGGATCCTTCTCACAGGCTGTATTTCTTCATGAACTTCTCCAGTGTGGGTCTCTTCCATGTGCTACAGTTCTTCAGGAGCAGACTGCTCCAACGTGGGTGTGCTGTACTTATGTGTTCCTCCATGGACTTCCACAGACTGCAGGGGTACCAGTCTGCCTCACCATGGTCTTTACCAGCTCCTGCAGGGGAACTTCAGCTCTGGAGCCTGGAACCAGGTCTGTCTTGGAATCTGCTGAAACTCACTGTATCAGACACAGCAGCAGCTCTGGCAGCTTCTCACAGAAGCCACCCCCGTAGTACCCTCACTAACAATATTTTGCCACATGAACTCGATATAGAGAAACAAGGCACAGTAAGGCTGCTGGGGACAGTCTCCGATGGACAAAACATAGAGGTGTGTGGAACAGCTGAAATGAACAGGTGCTTCATTTTGTAGGGAATGGTCATTGTCTTTTTTAAGGTTAGCAAATTTTATGGGACAATATCCACTTTTGAACTCAGAAACTCACACTTCTTTTTCTGGTAGAGATTGCATCAAAAATATAGCTCTGTGGCCAACTTGAAAAGCTGTACAGTTTGCCCCAGGTTTATGCATTAAACCTTTTATTTTAAATACACATGACCATAAAAATCCAACACAAAATAAACAAAATAAAATACACACAATGGTAAAAGTACTATGAAGCTTGCAAATTATTTATAATATGACTTACTGAAATCCTTTTCCTCTTTTTTTTTTTTGTATGATGGCATGATTCACTGGCCTTTAAGCACTTAATTAACTCTCTAAGGGCTTTAATAGTTGAATGGTCTCTCTCATAAAATATTTAACACAGCAATGCTTGCCTTTTTATGCTTTGATTCATTGCTGCATTTTCTTAATTAGTTTAACTGTAAGGTTAAAATAAAAGTAAAATATCTACACAGTAACAAATCTGAGATCTAAAGAAAGGTTTTTGTTACTCCTGAAGATATTGTTCATAGATTTTGAATTATAGCTGTCCTGTACCTTAACAATTTTTGCATTTACTGCCTTGTGAATACCTAGTAAAATTACAGGATCATAAGCTGAAGAAGAACATAATTTTTAGATGATCATCTTCGTAGGTGTCATAATGTTTTATAAATTCAATTAGAACTGATAATTCTACAACTAAAATTGAGACCCAAATACTAAACATAATGAATATTCAAATGAAAATACAATTTCCAGGGTGTTTAACTAATATAGCTTATAATAAGGAAATTCTTTGTTGGTAAACACTTCACTTGTACATAGAGTTAAGTTACAGTCCAGCTACATGATATATGAAATAGCTACAACAGAGCTTCAAATCCAAATTATTTGTAGACATTCAAATTGGTACTTCCAATGCAAAAATTGAACCAATGGTCTTGTTTCACATGTAACTAATCATGTAACAGGAAATGCAACAAGGAAAAGCTTGCATTCTCAGCACAGAGAAACTGAAACCAAAACACAAATTCTTTCTTGTCCCTAAAAATATTGATTTCTCAGAACCAGTACCGGATACAGCATTCCTAGGAAGCTTGTGTAACCACTGGTTGTGCTGTGCCAATACACTGGATACAAAACATCTAGCTCTAAGGCTGTCAATCTCAATGTTCTATTCTCAAGCACTAAAATGAAGAGAAAATGCCATTTTCCTAAACCAGCTACGGTACTGTGTTGTTCTTAATCACTGTTTAGAGCAGCTGAAGGTATGGCAAACCTTCTCTGCTCATGACAAAACTTAGTTTTGAAGAAAGCACACTCCAAGTAAATCCCATAAAATATTGAAAACATAAAAGAAGACACTTAACTTGAATAACTAAAATTATTTTTAATGGGAAATACTTTCAGGCTGAAAGAAACACTTAGGAATTTTTTAAAAATGGGTTCCCTTACCTATTAAGTGGGTAATTTCAATGTCAGGTATTGTTTTCCAAAATTTTTCAACTACTTAATTTTGAGCTAGAAGTCATATCACTTAGAGACAAAAATGGTTTTTGTGGTGATCGTGAGCAGAAGACAATTGTGCGTGGAGAATTTAGGGATACACAATACACTTAACCCAAACATTCCCAGGCCAGGGCTGTGCTGCATGGGGCTATGGCTCCAGTGTGGCCCTCAGGCTGTGTTGTGCTGCACAGACCCCATGACTGCAAGATAACCTCATCCACCTGACTGCAATGGGCATTCTCACTCCATACCTCTGGGGATCCTGCCACTGGTGTGGCCTTGCCTTTATCCAAAAGCTCAGCAAGAAGTTATTGCAACATATTTCTCTTTAACTGTAGAAATGATGAATAGAGTTTTTCCTTTGTAAAGGAAGTCTTATAATAGCTCAGCTGACTGAAAAAGGAAAAGCTGTTATGGATAGGGTCTGCATGGCACACTGAACATGGGTCAGAGTCTCTTTAATCTTATACTGCTCAGGGCTCCTTGCATCTAAAGGTATTAATATCACCTGTGCTATTCTCTTACAGTTTTAGCAGTAATGAAAAGCATTTTAAATAACTTACAAATGTAAGTGCCTATGTTGCTCCTCCCAGTGCAAGACAAATCCCTAGATCAAATTAATTTATTTTTTTTAATCTTGTATCCTTCTGTGACTAAAAGTCTTATAAATTCATATCTAAAAATTCATTCTCAGTTTCAGCCACCTCTACAGGTGTAATTTCCATCTTCTTGTTATCATATTTATCCTACTGTTTTTTTGTCATTCTATTGGGGTGTCAGTTAAGGCATGTCCTTCATCCCTCTTTCTCTCATGATTCTCAGGGTGAAAAATTACAGAAACCTATCGTGTAGGGTTACTTCATAAAGGCATGTGGAACAAAAAGCCTATAAACTTCATTTTTGCTTAGCATCTGAAATTGCACGACCCTTTTATTCCAACTTCTCTCTGGTTCTTGAACCCCTTATTGTTAAAGTTAGTCTGTAAAGGTCTGCAGCAAAATCTATCAGCCAGTGCTCCATAGAGGACCTAAAGACTTGCTTTCCACTGCAACAATGATATCTTATCATTCATGTATCTACTATTCCTCTCACTTGTATTGTCTAAATTCTGGGAAACACAAGACAACATCTGTCTTTAGCCACACCATCTTCCAACATACACGTTTTCAGTCTTCTTTTTTTTCCTAATTATAACCAGTCACCAAGTCCATTCCTTTTCCTTCCACAACAAAAATCTCTTATCTATACATGTATAAACGTATATAATACAATGTACATACTGGTGGCTTAGTGCTCAAGCAGTTTATGGCTTAGTACAGGAAATAAACACACAAGGTGTAAGGAAGGAAATGGACTAATCATTATTTACTTTTACATCAGGCAGCAATTTACCCAGCACCTTTAATGGTGTTTGATTTCAGCTGTGTTATGGGTTGTACTGTGTCTTGCTACAGGCAATAATTTTCATTTCAGATGAGGTGTCATATATACATGAAGTCAGCACTGTATTAGCATAACAAATTATAGTATAAAAAGGAATGTGTCATTGGCATGTGCTCCTTGAACTGTTTTATTCAACAAATTTAGCTAAAGCAATTTATGATCTTAAAATGGTCATCATAATTCATATTCAAATATTAGCAATGATTTTAACTTTTCCAACCTGCATTCACTTCTGGAAATTCCTGACCAGATTTTTCTGAATTTTCTGTGTACCCTGATTTCATCCAAATAGAATCATTAACTGGTGATACATTTATTTTCAGGTTTTGAAATCAGCATTGCTTTAAAGAATAATTTCAGAAAAAATAATATCACATATGAACCTTTCTAGTTACATATGTTCTCCTTTATGTGTGTGTGTGTGTGTATATATATATATATATAAAACTTAAAGTGAAACTTCAGATTATTCATTAGTTTCCTTCGGTACTTTTAATGGCCATGATCATATTTTTAGAGAGGCAGTCTTTTCAGTCTTTTTAGAATTTTTTAAAAATCATTAAGGTTGGCAAAGAATTCCAAGGTCATTGAGTCCAACCCTTGACCCACCACCACAATATCAACTGAACCATAGCACTAAATATGACATCCAGTTATTTCTAGAACATTTCTGGGGATGATGACTCCTGGGCAGCCCGTTCCAATGCTTGAATATCTTGTCAGTGAAGAAATTCTTCCTGTTGTCCAAACTGAACTTCCTCTGACACAGCTTGAGACTATGTCCTCTTGTCCTGCCGCTGGTTGCCTGGGAAAACAGGCTGATCTCCACCTGGTGACACCTTCATTTCAGGCAGTCGTAGGAGTGACAGAGTCTCCTCTGAACCTCCTCCAAGCTCAAGAAATCTAGCTCCCTCAGCCACTTCTTATGTGACTTACTCCTGTCTCTAGTATCCAGAAAGTAATTGGGGCTTGTGGAAGGAGTTGATCAGGTATGCTGAAATCAGTCTCTACACTAAACAAAAGCCATGTTAACATGTTATCGTGTTGTAATTTGAGTATTGGAACAGGATGCAGTACAGAAGAAATATCCACTCACTCACAGAATGTTTTTTCTCTCCTTCAGCTGAGATAGGTGCAGTAAATGATGACTTTCTGCACATTGAGAGTGGAGAGCCAGTGCACTGATTATCTGCTGATGCAGGTCCAACAGCTGCAGTCTGCACACACAGACGGGAAACGTTCTCAGCTATTCTTTGGTGAGTTGAAAGAAGTAGTATTGAACTGTTAGCAGCAATTGAGCAACACAGGAAGCAGTAACAGGCCTGTTTGAAGCATATTAGGAAAATGGTGTAATATTGATCTTCATCAATATTTCAAGTGGTGGTGAGATCTTCTTTTATGTTTACAGGCTAATGATATTACATAAAAATATGATGAACTTAAGAAACTGCCACCACAGCAGAGTCTTCCTTGACTATTTATGACAGTTACAATAATTCTGGTTGTGGTAGGTTGACTCAGACAAGCAGCTAAGCACCCATCCAAATGCTCCCCTGCTTTCCTATCAGGGCTGGGGAGACATCTGAAAGGACAAATATGGGATAAAAACTCATAGGTTGAGATAAAGACAGTTTAATAAGTTCAGAAAAAAAAGGGTAAATAGCCCCCATACAAATGATTGAAGCAATAACTCAACACACTGTACCAGCAGATTGATGCCCCTCCAGTCTGCACACAAAGGCTGCTTCACAAAAACCTGCCTTCAGCTGACATTGTTGAGTGTAACAGTATGGAGTGGAATACCACTTTGATTTGACTGGCTCAGCTCCGTCTTTCACAACTTTTTTTGCCCACCCCATGCTTTCTCGAGGGGACAGTGTGAGAAATGGAGAAGAACTGAATACTGCACAAACACTGTTCAGCCATAGCTGAAATACTGGTATGTTATCAGTATTGGTTTAGTCACACAACACTACGTGGACTAACACAAAGAAAATTGACTCTGCCCCATCCATACAGTGCACTGATTTAAATTCCTATTTGAGATGAGTTTCAGTTATGCTACATTTACCCAAGTCTAGAGACATATCAAAAATAGCCTTTAAATTTTTAAATTATTTATGAGCTTTGATTGAAGATACAGCTGTGATGTCATATATTTGGGGATTCCCAATGCATTTGACATAATGCCACAGAGCATTTTCACTTAGAAAATGAAGTAATAACAGGAGATTTAAGTATTAAAAAGAATGATAAAGATAAACCATTCATTAGAAGATATGAAAATTTAGATTTATTTTATACTCTCCATGTTTCAAATGTGTTCAGAGAAAAATAGGTAAGATTTTTATGTGCAGTGAAATTATGTTTGTTTCTTTTAGATTCCACTCGTTCTGATTTTTTTTCTTTTTGATTCTTTCCCATACACAAGCTTTTGACCTTTGCTGTGTTTGTTTATTTTCCTATTATACCCATTTAGTGACGTCTTAGCAATACTTACAAAATTATTAATCAGAGACAAACACAGTCTACTATATGTATGTCCCAGTAAAAGACACTAATATTTAGGTAATTACTGTTTTTCTTCCAGTAAAGCCTAGTTTCAGAAAGATGACAAAACACCTAGCTAGAACAAATTTTTCTGAAAGGGCAGGTAGTTAAGATTACAATTATGCAGACACGTTTGTTTGTCTTTCAGACATGCCAGCAGTGACCTTTTCAGCATTCCCATTGCATATTTTATCAACAAACACTGTCTCGACTCTTTTGAGAGCTTGCTCATAAGTACAGGCTATGAATTCAAAGCTCTTGAGTTTTGAAACTGAGAATTCAGCACAGCCTAATGCAGCTTTCAGCATGCCAAAGAGAACTGATGATATTCACTTTCTTAAGGTCCAAACTCTGCAGACCAGCACTATCTGAATCCAGTGGAGAGCTGTACCAGGACACTGAGCAGACGCAAAATAAGTCCTGTGAGCTTGGAACGTGCTTATCAGGACATTTAACATATTTTGAAGTAAGTATTTGTTAAAATGCATTAACCTATAAGAATGGAAGTTTCTGAGACTTTTAACCTTTTCTTTTTTTCTGCCAAAATATTGAAGTAAAACCATTTTTAATAACTAAAATGAAAACTCCTCATTTTCTACAGCCTTTCTAAAGAGATAATGAACATTTTCTAATTGTAGGTAATTCTGCCAATATTGATTCATATCATTGCACCTACTCAAAGAGAGTACCTGTTTCAAAGCACAAAAACATTAGCAGTCTTCAAAGAATGAATTTAAGGAGGTTTTAGTGTTTGGTTTTAATTGTCTCTTACTACTTACATTTCTTACTACTGTCATCTGGTTCGAGCTTTTTAAATAGTTGATATGTTTTTTCCCCAGAAATGGTTCATTTGGAGTGGATTACTTAACATAAAACATTTGTAGGAGTGGTAAAGTCCTAAGACAGTTAGAGATGAAAGAAAAATAATCCCACAACAATAATTATGAAGCACTGCTTATATTATTACCTAGATCTTTTATGCTTAGTTATGAAATTAATTTCAAAAGGATTTGAAAAATTAAAACAAATAATAAAAAGCTGCTAACGCACGAAATAAATGGACTGTATGACACATGAAAAAATACAAGGAAATTACACTCACACAAGTTATATCATTAGATTATTTTTTTTTTCTTTTCACATACAGCTGGTAAATTATTACTGCTGTATTGTGAGCTAATGACAATTATATGTAGTGTTATGGCATTTTATTCTTAATATGCTATTTTGAACAGAATCTGTTGCTATGTCACTGATAGGGACTTTTTGCCCATTTCTTTACTAATACAACCCTTTTTTTGAGGTGTGCTTGCAATTTCCTTAAATATAAAGTTTTGCACAGTTTGTATGATCCAGAATGGATAAAAATGTAGGTAATAAATTGAATCCAAGAACTGTGGGTAATCATAGTGATATCGTTTTGGCAACTTCCCTTACACTTTCTGCATTCTGAATTTGGGGGACACTGATAGTGTTTAGCTTAGTTTAGTTCATTCAGATGTTCTTCTAAGGTCTGAAAGGAAACTCATATGGTTTCTTGGTGTGAAAATTGCTATTTTTCTTGATATTTGACTTTGAGTCAGTAGAATTTAGATGTCCCTTTTTCTGCTCCATTGCCCATTTATACATTTTAATTTCTATAGGATCTCTTAAAAAAATTTAATATATGCATATCTCTCATCACTTTATTCCACTCCGTTGCCTTATTATCTTACTAATTGATTACTTGCTGGGTATATAACTGAGGCAAAGTCTGATAACAGTTCATCTCCTTCTTTTATGTAAGATGCAAATTAGGGCACTAAAATATATTTCACCATATCAGAACCAGTCTTTAAAGAACTAGTGATAAGTGCTGGCCTCTTTGACCTTCATGGAGATGAATTTGATCTACTTTTATATCCTATAGAGAAAACATGCAGAGACAACAGAATTATTCTTACCAAAGTAATATATTGTTACCATATTTAATAAAAAGAAAAATTTTGGAAGCTTTTTGGTGTTGTATGATGAGTTAATTCCTCCTCTACAATCAGTCATTGGTTCTTTTGCTGAGGCATCACACGTGTGCAATAAATGTCAGTTTCATTACACTAGAAATTTCCTTTATATGGGTTACCAGCACTGTAAATGCACTCTACTGATTCATAAGTTCCACAAAGGTCAAGAGACATCATCCTTGAAGAGGCAGTGAGAAATGGCAGGTTTGGTCAAACTCAGACATGCCACATAGCATTGTAACTCATGACTCAATAAAGAAAGTCTTACTTACTAGACAGATACGTTCTTTGTTTGCATTTAGCGTTAACTCACTACCATGTGTCAGCCACCAGGTGAAAGAGTAAACATACCTTTTCAAGGAACATAGTGATATGACTTACTGCTAAGAATTTCAGAATTTGCTTTCAAAATATTGTACGGGTTCAAAATGTACTGTTAAAACTTTCAGAGTTCACTAAATTGTTCAATGACCTTGTAAAAAGCACTTTGAGATTTTAATTTCTGTTTTCAGACTGTATTCACAGGTTCCTCTCCTAGTATTTGACAAGACTATAAGTGTAAGGGATCTTACTTTCTGTTATCCAAACTTGTGCATGGCCAATATAATTAACCTTAGGGAATTAAATAGTGTTTTAATTCAACGATAAAGAATGAAAAGATAAGACAACAGGAAAGAATTATATTACAAGAGAAGCAAATATTTTATTATAAAAATATATATTTGCAACTTATGCCTAAAAAATAAGAATAGACATTGGATAAAGTAGATAAAGATCTACTTTATTTGCCACATTAATTTCCTTTGGGCTCAATTTTTTGAAAATCTATCCATTCTCTTGCAGTACATGGCTAATGCAACCACCCATCTGGACTTTTGCCTTTCACATTTTATGCTTATGCAAGCTTTTGTAATTGGTGCTAGATGCTGAATTGTACATTTCAGAGGATTTCTAATTTTGAGAGCAAGTGTAAGAACATGTACTTTAACCAAAAAATCATAAAAAGTCTCTTCTATGGTTTCATAAGTTTTTGAGAATCAGTTTAAATATAGGTGAAATCTGGAGGTGACCATATAGAAAACCAGAGAAGAAGCTTACACTATAATTTACATCCTCAATAGGTGATGTTCAATTTGATTATCAGTTCATATTTTCAGAAAGATTTCAAGCCCTGTTTTTTCTCTCATTCTTTTACTCTAACACTGCTCATTAAGCTGTATGCAACCTGACCATAAGGTCCAGGGCCTATATCCTCTCCCTATCACAACACCAAATGTAGTTGCAGGCTTAAAACATGACCTCTATTAAATTTTTAACAGTTATGTCTCCCACTTGTAACATTACTTTGTTAATTGGCTGTGGCCACTGGCCGCGCTTCTGTGGTAGATTCTTGACATTCCCAATGCAGTAATTGCCAAGTACTGCAGTGCTGGAAAGGAAAGAGATCTTTGATTTTAACATAGTCAATGTAAGACATTTCAGTGATCTGGCAAACTTATTTTCTTTCAATACTGCTGAAAACACAGTGGGTTAGCCTGAAAATGTCTCCCAAATACACAGATCGAAGACCAGGTCAACAAAACTTAACATTCTCCCAAAGAAGATAATTACAATACTTATTTCTCTGTGAAAGACTAGCTTTATCATTTGTAACAGCTGTTGTTGGTCTACATGCAGGGCTTACTGTTAGCTCTTTTTTGTGTCTTTAAGTATATATATATATATATTTTCACTATTACATTTCTGATTAACTTCAGCTTATGTATGTTTCTCTTGCTTTTCACTTTAATGGCACTTAAAATAAATTGAGCACTTCTGCTGTCAGTTGCTTCTGGAGTACATGAGAGGATATATTTGCTTGCCTTTGACCTGCCTATTCACTGCCTTCACAGATCAGGCAAAACATGAAATTAAAATTAAAATTTTATGATTTTACTTATCATACAAGTGTTAAGAAGCTTATATCTTCCTGCCCAAAATACATTTTTGAAGATATAGAGTAAAAGAAAAACCTAAAAATATTGCTTCTTTTTCTATAAAAGAAGAAAAATTAGAAAGGTAACATTTTTATTTTTATTTTAAGTCTATTTAAGGTGCTAAATCAGACACTGGTACCTTAAAAATACACTTTGCAAAGCTTTTGTACATGTGAAATCATTGCTGTTCCAGGATTCATATCGGTATTTCTTCTCTAACCTTCAATATACATGAACAAATAAAACTTGTACTAAAATTTACTTCAGATGCAGTATCTTTATCAAAGGAATTCAGTATCAATGAGACCATATCACATCCTTAAAAGTGTACACTTAAAATTGTATTTTGATATTTATTCTCTCGGCAAACAAAATTTTACCTGGGTTTCTTTGTGTTACAATTTAAACCCAGTACTTTAAATACTGTTTTATTTACTAATCTATCTTTCTTCTTCATAAGAGACTGAAAGTTGTCTGCACTTGAGATGGCAGGGATACTCTGGGGAAAGCAGTTGTTGTGGAGAGACTTAGCAGCAGCAGAGTGAAATGCCTGTCCTGCTTTTAACTTTGGGACAAGTTTTATTTTCACCACAAAGCCAGAGCATGACTGAAGTCATGTTGGCTATACCTAACAGTGGAAAACAGTGAAGTGAACTTATATTTCCTTTGGTCTCTAAGATAAAAAATATATTAGGAAGTGACAAAGTAATTCAATGTTTATTCTTGATACTTCTTTATGCTTTGCTATGACTTTTTTTTGCAAACTACTCTGGAATTGTTGTCATTTTACTATATGTCAGAATATTTGAGAAGGTTGTACTGCACTTTACTGAACCACAGTGTTGTTGTAAAGTGTCTGATGTTGTCATTATTTACTTCCCTTGTGGACTTTTTCCACATTCATGGATCTCTTTAAAAGTATGGGAATTTTTCAGGCATATTTTTGGACAGGTAATTTTGTTCTTGCTTAAGCAAGGAAATCTGTGAAGACAACTCTAACGTTTCTTTTCAGTTGTATGATTTGATCCTCATTATGACATAAGTTCCTTTTAGGGGAGAATTCAGAAGCAACTGGGCTGGATAAAGTGGATATACCTTGTTTGTTCTAACTAGAACACATAACAGATAAAAAGTTAGGCTTTTGCACATTTGTTTATTCTCCTTGAGGAAAAAAAAAAAGATCTAAGAAACTGCTGAACTCTTTAGAAATATCAATACTAGCTGATGTTTTCTTTTTCCTACACATATTCCTGCACTGAAAAAAAATCCTTCCAGGTCCTGAAGAACAGATCATAAGGACACTAAAATTTCTTGATGTCATTTTTAGAATTGAACAGCATCTACTTTTCTGTAAGGATATTGTAGTACAGCAGATATTAATCAAGGTCCAACTGTGTTTCAAGCTTGCACTGGGAGACACACATAGCTGTCTTGGCTAAAAATAGGTAATTACTGCTCATCTTAGGAAGAAAAAGTCAGCAAGATGCCATCATGACAACCCCTTGTGTCTGATGGCTGCAAATGACTGTTTTGTATCTGTTAGTCACCGAATTTTGCTAAGGTTTGGGTAGACCTTTGATCTTCAGAGGCTATACTGCCCAAGCTTTACTGTCTCAGGTTAAATATTTTTCTAAATTAAATTCTATATAAATTCTTTAATGAATTCTAAATAACTTTTTAAAACAGATTCATGTTATTTGCTTCTAGTATTCTGTAGGAAAAAAATCCCTTGAGAATACCTAATCTCAGAGGATTCATATCAGAGGCATACATATCATAATTCACCTGGGAAGAAACAGTGGTCTGTGTGTTGTACTGAATGAGGGATCTGGAATGCCACAGACAGCAGGAAGCACTTGGAGACACAGTAAAAAGGGGTGAAATTAATCATCTGGAAAAACCCCTGTGCTGAATGCTTTACAATACTGTATATCAATTGTCGTATACAGACAGAAGTAAGATGTATTTCTAGAGGAAAAAATATCAATCATACAAGCTGAATAGAACAGATGAATTGTTTATTATAATATTTGAGTGATAACATATGGTGTAGGAAAAGAAATTATGTGTTATATGTCCAGTTTTAGGCTTGACATTAGTAAGGCCATGAAATAGTAATAAACTTTTAAATTTTTTAGATTTATTTTCTTTTGCAACTCTGACAGATTGACCATAACCTAAGCAGACAAGAAAGTATCATAAATATGAACAATAGCACACAGACTAAACTTTTAAAAGCATTTGATTTCCCTTGGAAAAAATGGGAAATAGTTCTTGATTCTAATGCTCAGCAGACACACTTAGGAAGAACACTTTGGGCTGATGATCAGAGCACCCTGAGAAAATGCTTAGGTTAGTCATATGGAGCATAGGGAGAGAAGTATACTTTAGAATATGATTCACATCTCCTCAGGTGCAAAGTAGGAAAAGGTGAAAAGAATAGGTCTGTTGAAAATTTGACTATTTTCAAGATCTAGCAATTGAATACTAACCCTGAGAAAATGCAAATGTATTTTACATCTGGGTTCAGAAAGGAAAGACTCTATACAAAGCGGTCTACAGATTCTGATAGCCGTGGCACATTTAGCCCACATTTAGGTCCATGTTCATGGCATTATGGAGCTCATACTTCATGTGAGCTAAGGATAAAGCCATCATTTCTGGTCGTACAAACACTTTGAAAGTTATGAATATGTGATGATCATCCTACCAAACTACAGGAACCTCAGAATAAGAATGAGAATTATTTGGGGCAAGGCCACATCTGGGATGGTGGTAGAAGTATGAGTCTGGGCAACGCAGTGAAGAAGCATGGAAAGAGTGGAAAGATGCTGCACTGAGGTATAAGGCATTGCACCTCAAGCTTGATGTGATTCCAATTTCATATGAAATATTGGCAGAGTTACTTCTGACTGCTTTAGGATCTTTCTTGGTATTGATGTTGTCACGTTTGCCCAAGAGCCTGACCATGCACATGGAGGTAAAACCCTCCATATACTAAAAGCCAGGCTCAAACACCAGAGCTGTAGGGTAAGGGACCAGGTGATTAAAAAAACGTACCAGGAGGAAAAAAAGAACAGGAGTTGAAGGGTTCTTTCCACCAGTATTACCAAAGCATGGTAAATAGTGTTCTCTCTAATTTTTTTCACTAAATAAACATTAACCAAATATTATCTATTATTATCTAGTTCAAATTCCTGTTCTGGGAGATTAAAAACAAAGCAATTTATTGTAAGAAATCATTGTTTCCAGCAACAGAAAGATTATTTTATGTCAACAGATGATACATTTTCATCCCCTGCAGACTCTGGCTAGACTGATAATTTTTCAACAGAACTAATCATCACACAGATTTGAGATCAAAGTACTGCTTTCATGTCTAGAAGACCTTTACAAGAGGCAGTATTCTATTCACATCTGATATGAAATAAATGCCTTTTATGGACCAAATACAATCTGTATTAGGTGTTATTTTACAAGTTTGTCTGACAAGCTCAGACATTCCATGTGAACAAAACAAGTCAAACCACAAGCAAAACAAAACAAAACAAAAAAAAAAAAAAGAAAAACAATCTGCCCCGAAAACATCTCAACAGCTCATCTCTTTTTTAAATATTGTAATTGGGATAGTTTATATCATGTATTCTGTAACTCGTCTACTTACAGCTGGCATCTGAAGTCTCTTATGTTACATAATAGTCAGGACTTCGAACACTTTTGCCCATATGCTCTGCCTCTGTAGCATGGCACTTCGGAATGAGTTACACTGTAACAGAAAATTGCCAAGAGAAATGTTAAAAAGCTCTAGAGGTCAGTTTGAATATCATTGTGGCTTCAACTGCTGTTAAATGTGTAGTTGTGTATAGATATTATAGTACACGTGTATCTACACTACAAAAACATGGGCATTACTTAAAAATCTGTAACTGGTGTCCATTAAAGCATTACCCAAATAATTTAATGGGCTTACTATATTTAATGTATATTCCATATCTGAATAAGACTTCAAATAGAGGGAGCATTTTTCAAGTAAGTTTTGTTTTCTTCATGAAAAAGCTGTGAACTCTGGGTTTTAATATCTGGAAATGGGATTGCCTATTACGCTATAAAATTCATGTGTGTTTTAATTTCAAGGCCCATTACATAAAGCAAGAGAATGCAACTAGCCTTGTAGTGTCTCTAGCTGTAGGCTGCAGATTTTTTTTTTTTTTAACCTATAAATCTCCAAAGATCACACCAAAATAGTTTATAAAGTATTTTAAACAGAACACTTGAAACATTACTAAGCATCAGAGTGGTAAAATGGATTTCTGTTATCCAGATGTCTGGTAATATAATTTTAATCTTTTTTACACTCAATTCTTACACAAAATTCTTCCTTAATCTGAACTTCATTTTTTGGAAAACCTTTATGAGTTTTTTTTTAAACTTCTCATTGGCCTTTATATAATTAATTTTCCACATTTTTCCTTTTTCTTATTAATTTAAACAGAAGCAGCTTCTCAGAGAATCTCTTGCAAGACAGTAGAAATCCATGTTATCAATAATAGCTAGGCAAAGATTAAAAGGGAGTGTCTTGTTTATTCTTCTTTTGTGCATTTTTTCAATACTCAGCTGGGTAGGATATAGGTAACACGCATTAAAATGTCTGTTAAAAAACAAGCAGGATGAATATGTAATTGTTAATGTTTTCAAAGATCCTAAGTAAATGCATGGCAAATATATTTATGGTTTCATACATTTGACTTTGCAATGCAGAGAGAGAAAGAAATTACTTTGTTATATCCATGCAAACATTTTTACTTCAGCATCTAAGCTTATAGTTCTTGATCATTGGCAGAAAAGAACCCAAGCAATTATTTGATCTTTGTATTATTTGATCTTCTGCTTAAGTGGGACCCAAAGACTGACTACAGACGTATAAAAAATTACTCATAATTCCATCAAAATTCTCTTTTGCAAATGAAAAAAGAGAAAAGAAAGAAAGAAGAGAAAGGAAAAGAAGTGGAGAACTTGCCTCTGATTTTACACTTTCATGGTTCTTAGATTCAGTTTGAACCAAATATTTAAGCTCTGAGAATACGACCTAATGGATCTAGAGGTGTTCGGTATAAAAGAATGGTAAATCTTACATAATTTTCTTCCAATTAATAATGTCAAATCAAATAACCCACTGACAGATGGTAGCCTAGCTAATTTTATTATTATTTTTTCAAGCATCTAGTGCATCCATTTTAATTAATTCACATTCCAACCCAATTAATGGTCACTAGACTTATATTGCTAATATAACCATTTTATCCTGATTACTGCACTGGTTGATGAGGAAAGAGCAACAAAAATCATCTGCACGGACTTGTGCAAAACGTTTGACATCGTCCCATGACATCCTGGTTTTTAAACTGGAAAGGAATGGTTTTTGACAATGGATCACTGGATGGGTAAGGAATTGACTGGATAGCTGCACTCAAAGAGTTGCAGTCAACAGTGCAGTCCAAGCAGAGAGCAAGTGGCCAAATGATGATTGGTGTCCCTCAGAGGTCAGTACTGGGATAGGTGCTGTTTAGCATTTGTCAGCAGCATGGAATTGAGGGCACCATTAGCGAGTTTGCCATTGACACCAAGTTATGTGGTGCACTCAACACACTGGGGGGAAGGAATGCTGTCTGAAAGGGACCTTGAAAGGCTTGAAAGGTATGCATGTGCAAAACCTTTGAAGAGCAAGGCCAGGTCTAAGGTCTTGCACCTGGGACAGGGAATTCCTGTGCACAAATACATGCTGGGCAGAGAACAGATTGAGAGCAGCCTTTCGGAGAAAGCTCAAGATACTCATCACGGTGCACTTGCAGCCCAGAAACCACATCCTACGCTGCATCAAAATAAGTATGACCAGCAGGCTGATTTTCCCCCTCTGCTCTGCTATGCTCTGGTGAGACCTCACCTGGAGTACTACATCCATCTCCTAGACACCCAAGATAAGAAGGATATGAAGTTGCTGGAGTGAGTCCAGAGTAGGACCGTGAAGATGACCTTCTTTGATGACAGGCACTGAGAGCACTGAGGTCGTTCAGTGTCAAGAAGACTCCAAAGAGAACATATATCATCATCCCAATACCTAAAGTAGGCACAGAAGAGTACTGAAGGTGGACTTTATAGCTGGGAATGGAGTGATAGGATAAGAGGTAGTGGCTTTAGAATGGAAGACAATATGTTTAGTTTCAATGTTAAAAGAAATTCTTTACTGTAAGGATGATGAGACTCTGAAATTTTGGCCAGAGAAGTCATGAATGCCCAATTCTTATCTCTGGAATTGTTCAAAGTCAGGCTGGATGGAGCCTTGAGAAACCTGTGGCATACTACACCGTTGCAGGGATGTTGGAGCTAGGAGATATTTAATGTTCTTTCCAACGGCCTTAGATTCTAACATTCTATGACATTTTGGACCAGAATAAGTTAGAGGGGAAATCATACCTAATTATACTAAGTGTTGTAATTTAGTGTCTGCTGATTTTGGCAAACCATTGGTCAGGACTTTTAGGTGACTTACAATATGTTTCCCTATAAAAAGTGTCTTTTCATGTGTAAAATAGTTCAAAATATTCTCCTCTGACCACGACAAAATATCTGTTACAACATTTGACAGTTTCAGAAGTTGCATCAGGGCTAAAATTTTAGGACAGGGACTAAACAAAGTCCACAGAAAATATTTTTTGTCATCATATTTCCATCATTCTAAGTTGTGACTGACATTTTCCATAGGGGTCTGAGAACAGATACTTGAATGTATAATATCTGTAAGAGTATTCAAGAAATACTTGAGTTTTAGTCAGAATTCACAACAACTCCATGGTAATTTGACCTCATCTACTTAGTGTTGAACTAACACATCATGCATTGACAGCATCATATATTGCTATCATGTCTCAGTCAGGACTTTTATATTTTCTCTTGAAACAAAAGAAAGGTATAAAAAACTTTTATTTAATGACTGCAACAGAAGGTAACGCTGGTATTATTTTGCTATGGGGAAGTTTCCACATGCATTTTTAGGATTTTCAAGTAACTAGAGTAATCACCAAAGAACGAGGCAAACTCTAAGAAATGGGAGCTCTTAGTGTAAGGATTTTGCCTAAAGATGAGACTTGTAATGCTACAGGGACTTCATGCCTTGCCCATTTTCTGACACATGGCTAAAATTAAAATTTAAACCTGGGGAAGGAGTATAGATTTAATCTTGGAATAGCTCTTAGAGAGACTAGAAAACACTCCATAGGTGGGTCACCATATGAATAACAGCCTAGTTTTTATGCTTCATTTGGTTTGCAAGTGTGGATATACCATTCACATAGAACATAGGATTTAAAAGGAACAAAAAGTTTGTAGGTGTCATTCATCAAAGGATCACACTCTTGCTTTTTCTTACAGTTAGTACTAAGATAATTGAAGCAAATTATATGAAGTTTTTCTAAGCATCTACTCACTTAACACCATGGTTCCTCACTACATATGCCTTTTACAAATGATGATTGTTTATTGTGCTTTCAATGTGCAGTTTATATTATCTTAAAATGTGCAACTTTCAAACTTTTATTCCAATGATCCTTACTTTAATTAAGATTTAACTAGCTGAGTAATTTTTGAGTTCAAAATGTTAAGTTTATATCTACTGTCTTATTTAATGGGGTAGAAGTAATTCTCTAAACTGTAGTAGAATGAAAAAATAATTGATGCGGGAAGTATATCTATATTAGGAAAACGTGTATCTAGTCTAACTTTGTGATCCAGAAAAAAATGCTGACATGATAAAAGGAGAATAAAGCAAATATTCTAGACAACTAACATATAATTAGAGCATAATTTCAATTATCTAAATGTTACCTGAAAATTCACTTTATCTGAAACAATTGGAAAGGAACCGGATACTACTTAATCCAATATTGAAATTAAGTAACTGATGAGCATGTATGTCTGCACAAGAAAACTGAAGAGAAGTGATCAAACTGGAGGGTGTTTTTGGAAGGAAATAAGAAGACAGAGGTTTAAAAAAAAATTATACCATTGCAAGTAAACTGAAGCCACTTTCTGTCTTCAGGTTTCAGCATCTAAACTGATAAACACATAAAGATTACAGTAAACATTTCAAAGGCCAATATAGGAGTTAAATTGCTGCCTACCATGCTCACAATAGGAAGGGAAGAGCATGTAAGTGTCACATTCATACAGATCCACACAGGGGCAAGCTTTGCAACTTGAGTCAAAGCTATTCACACCGTTTGCACCTGGGCAGAATATCATACAACGACTGTGAAGACAGCTGACTCGAGATAATTGCAGTTTTGCAGCAGCATTCCAGAATTTAAGGCAGACCAATTTTTCTTTAATTGTTTTGCAGTCTTCTGCTGCATGAAGTAACCTCTGTGGCATGTGTTCACCCTCTGCTCAGTATTACATGTTGTTGCTGAAATTGTGACAGATGTTCCAGCTGTTGGAGGCTCAAAGGGGCATAGAAATGTTAGATCTAAAATATACATTTTATTTCAAACTCTGCAGAATTATACCAGATATTCTAAACTACTAATTTCAATACTGAAATCAAACAGAACAATACTTTATAAAGAGATGAAAACATACCTCTCTAAGCATGCAATAGAATTTTGGCAGATCAAACACATTTTCAAAGTATACCAGCCTTGCAGAACCTCTGAAATTCTAAGATCAAGAATGTCTTTCACTTAGTTTTTGTGACTCCTAAGTCTGTTTTGTGGCTTCTACATACTCTTCTAAAAAATTGGTGCACAGAATTATTTGAATTTTCAGATGTTTGATGTCTAACTGCATCCAGGCTTTCTTAGCCAAAGTATACAATAATAAAAATTGAGTTAGAAAGCTCCTTCCAACCCAAATTATTCGCTGATTTTCTGAATGTATAAAACCTCATTAGAAAAACAACACAGGCCTACTGACTATGTAGAAAAATACTTTGCAATCATAATTAGTTGTGATTAGCAGGGTTACTCTGGCTATGGGTTCACAATCTCTTTTAAAAAACATTAAAGCTGTTGAAGTATCAACAAAATTAAGTACTGGATTTTAGATGCCAAATAAAGTAATCAAAAAAATTGGCAAGTGTCAAAAGTGGAGGAGAAAGAGGATTAAAGTATGAGAAATAGAAAAAAAACCACACTAATAGGTAACTGACTACAAATGGTAGATAAAATGTTAGACAGTGAAAACTATGATTTTATTGAGTTTTACAATTTGGTCAGATGACTAAAGGTTATGTTAAGAATTTTAATTCATCTTCCATAAGCATGTGTGGTCTCATCGAAACCTCTTTTGTTAAGAAGGTCTGCTGAATATATCAACAAGAACTGTATTTTACAACATTTTCAGTATTTATTAGATTTTTTTAACTCATATTTGATCTGTGTCAATAGAAAAAACTTCAAAATTTATCTCAGAATATTACTTAATATTTTACTACTAGTAGTACTACTAGTACTAGTACTACTAAAGCTTTTGTGGTTGTTCAGAGTTTTAAGCTGTATTTTGGATCACTTTTCATTTTTGGGTAGCAGGTCAATGAAAAAAGGTAGAGATTATTTTTACGTGTTCTGTTCCTCCCTAAGGGAATGAGTACTTAATGTCAAGCAATGAAGCAGTACATTTCCATCTCTGAATTCACCTCTGCTCTTTTCATACAAAAGATAACTGTCTTACTAGTTTTACTGAAACAATTTCATCGCATACTCTTACTTATGAGTTATTTACCATTTCAGTGTGGAAACTATCTGTTAGTAGGAAGGAGACTTCCTTTCTTTAGGTAGTTGATTTCTGATGGGTATGAAGGAAAATTTACTGAAGTGGTGCTTTAAGGATTATTAATGATTAAAACTATTTAATCAATACTTTTACAAATTATCTGTAGTCTGATTCCACATTCCAAAGATGAATAAGTGGGAGAAACAGTGATTCAGAATGCCTCAAGTTTCTCATCTATTTTACACCTGCTTAGAACCATCATGAGTAGGATTTAAAGAAAAAAAAGTCTATTTTCACCCACTATAAGGTATTAAATTCAGTGAATGTGAAAAGAAGGATTGAATCTCAAAATTCTAGTTTAGAATGTTATGCAGTTAGTCAACTACATATTCTTCAAAATCAGAAGTTATGTATTACATTAGGAAATATGTGCATTATTTAAGTCTTCCTGAAAAGATAAAATATTTGGTTATAATTTCAAAAACATTTTAATTCTTGGAAATTATCTTTTTCCTCATCTCATGGCTAACAATATAATTACATGAGGATATGCAAATGACCAAATTTCCTAATTCCCCACAGCAAATATAATTTCAGTTTTACTCAGTCACAAATCTTTATGGAATTGCTTTAAATCTTCAGCATGTGCTTGTGTTAAAAAAAAAGAAAGAAAAAAAAAAGATGAGTGAAAGACAGAGACAAGTCAGTGTACTTATTAGCAAAAAGAAAAAAGGCTTATGGAATCTCTGGTGAAAGACATTTAAAGCTCCTTAAATTTTAGCTGATAATGACTCTTAGTTTCGTAATTACACTGGAGAAATATGATGACGTTTTGGCATAATTTTGTTCATAATTTTTAGTTTTAAAGCTTTAAAGATAAATGAGGCAAGAATGGCCTCAGCTGGTGGAAGCTGGTTCAGTTCTATTCTAACTGATGCAATGACGCCTGCCGTATGAGAACCTAGATATTTGGGGTTTAGGACTGGTTTTGGCTTGGGTTTTTTTCAGTAACAATCTTTGCTTATACATAGTCTAGGAAATGCTCTGTGGGCTGCATATAAGCTGTAAAACTGTTATATCAGAGGTATCACACTGAAAATGAAGTGTCTCCCCTTTCGGCATACGGTCCGGGTTAGAATCAATCTGCTGGAGTACAGGGAGGTTTGAGGTAGCCCTGCCAGTAGTGGCGTTCACCCACTCACACAGGTAGTGCAGAAGCAGCCAGCTGTGCCCCAGGCAATGTCACATGAGCTGTCTGTCACCCCCGTCCTCTGCTGGCCCATCCCCCTGGCAGGCACTGTGCAGCATGTGCGAGTAAGCACCTGGTGGGCTGTGCAGGCAAGCACCCACTGCAGAGACACAAGGTGGACCACACCAAGCCACCTGCACATGCAAGGTGTGAAGGTGGGCTGGAAACACGGCCACAAACAGCTGTGTGAAACAGCGTGTGAGCTCAACAGCTCTGCTAACTGCCTGGAAGAGGGAGGAGACACCAAGGCTATTCAGTTCGTGAATGATACTAAATATGGGGAAAGCAACAGGGACAAGAATATATTTCAGGAGGATTGCAAAATTATGGGCCGACAAGATAGGAGGATACAGCCTAGGAACTGTAAAGTAGCAGAACAGTAAAACACCAAGGAAATACAAGGGCTCATGGTGAAAAACCTGTGAAAAAAAAAAAGATACCTCGAAGGTGTTGAGCAATCTTGAAAATCTAGTAGTGGTCTAGATTTCAGTTTCCTTGCTCATAATTTTTATTAATGTGAATTAGTGTAGTTCACTTTGCCTTTTGAATCTAAATTTTCATCATAGAAACTGGTGTTCTTCAGGTTATGGATCTGCCTCCCACCTTATTTTTCACTGGTCTACTAATAGCAAGTTATTTTTCCTTAATATATCCTAATTACATTTTTTTCTTTTTTTTTTTTTTTTGTCCTTTCTCATGTCCTTGAAGCTGCTGACCTATAAAGTCTGTAAAAACAGGTGCTCTGCATTCACTTCCAAAACAATTTGAGAAGTTTCTTCCAGCATAACACTGTAGGTAGGAAATTACTGATTATTATCATTATTACTGGCAGTTATTATAAACCCCTTTAAATTCCTATTTGATGCTTTCCTGTGGCATTTATTATAAAGACATTTAGAAAACTTTTTAATGTTTTCAGATTTCTGCCCACATGTTAAAAAAATAATATCTCCAAAATAAGACTAGTCCTCACTTTTTTATTTTAATTTTCATTAACTGAGTCTATGCTGGTCTAAGCAACTCCTACATGTCTATTTTTTCATTCTAGATATTTCCACTGGACTACATGTTGCTTGCAGGATTTTGTAAAAAGATTAATTCTATATAACCTGTTGCCTTCTAATAAGATGTTCACATTTGGAATTCCCAGAAGGTAGTTTCATGTCTATTTTTACCCAGTTGCTTAGAAATCCACCAGCACTATGCACGCATTTACTATTTGCACATTGTTTGAAGCATTAGAACTACTTTGTCAGCAAAATCTCGATTTAATCTGACCAACATTAATACTGTTATCTTTGTGCCTACCCATTAATTCAGATATGTTCTTTTATTTTTATTGCAATTGCTGAAGATTAGAAGTTATTTAGAAGATCAAAAGGCAAGACAGCCTGGGGCAGGATCATTTTCTGAGAAGTCCAAAAGGCCCTATGTATAGTGAGCCTGTAAGGGAAAAAAATGTTCACAGTAAACTAGTTCTAATTTACCTCTGTCTATTACTCTCATAGCACAGCTGTAGCTTCTCGCCGTTTAAATTGAATGTAGTTCCAGTTCAGAGATTGTTTTCTAAGCACTAACTCCCTGTAGACTACTCACCAGACCAGTAAATCAGCAGGCAAGAAAAGAAGAAAGAGACAAAAATAACTCTTCTAACAAACATTTAGCATGGGAAAACTTAAGGGACTGGAAATCAAAAATATATCTACAGGACCCTAGATTGCATGGGGCATTTTTCTATTCAGAATCAAATGAGTGCATTTGGCCAAAAGCCAGTTTGTTTCTGTTCTGTTTTCTACCAATTAGAATGAGAAACTAGGTAACCCTTTTAAAAAATTTACAGGTAAAAATGTTAAAGATAGCTTAAAGGAAAGAAAAAAATTATATCTACTAGAACATAAATACAAAAGGAAAGGATGGAGTAATTTAGCCTTCTGGAGTAATTTAGAATATTGTTTTTCTAAATAGACTGTTTTTACTTACCACTGTTAACAAAAGCAAAATCTTATAACAGTAGAATTTTAGAATATTTATCAATTAATTAGCAAGTGTGTGCATATAAATTATTGTGTGCATATAAATAGATACAAAACAAAATAAAAAAAACTGAGCCAAAATATATTTTTAAAAATTTATGGTAAGGAAAACTACAGCTGAATTTCTCTCATACAGAAATTATTGAAATCTCTTTCATTTATTTTATTCAGCATGCAATTTAATTAATTTGTCTGTAATTTTGGCTGTATTCTTTTAGTATTTGCTTACAGATCTTTGCAGTATACAAGAATTCAAGTAGACATTGCATTTAATTTTTAGGAATATCATATGGAAGTCAGATGCTTTTTTGTTTGGTGGTTGATTTTGGTTTTTAAGGGTTGAAAGAACAGTTTGTCTTCAATTTCTTGGGGTGAATATATAAGGAATATGTAAGATCTGAACTTAAGACTAGAAACTGACCATTCTCATCTGGCTGCCTATCTAATGTGGGTATCATTTTCCTTATACATCACAGACTTAACTCTTAAACCTTTACCACTTTTGATGTCTTTCAAAAATACCCTCTATTAGAGGGGTAAAATAATGCCCATTTTCAAGGAATTATTTGCTCATTAATCCTGCTGAGAATAACCTTCTGAAAAATGGATGAGAACCTAGATCCTTTAAAAAGTGCCAAATATCAACAGCTGGAAAAATCCCTTGTCTCAAAATAAAATAATAATTCATTGTGCAAGGTGTGGCATCAGTAAAATGCTTATCCCTACAGAAACACACACAAAAAATTACTTATAAGGCAACTAAATTTTAGGATAATCAGGAGATTGGTCTTGATTGATATGTTTCAGGACATTAATCCCATCAGAGTACTAGGAATTTAAGTGAACTCTCACAAATAATCTATAAAAAGAATCTGGTCAGATTCTTTAATTATTCTGTTTCTGCTACCAGAAAGAAAATATTATTTATATGTGTTGTGACGTGGGTGTGAAGCGACATGTTAAATACAGGTAAACTGTTTATACAAAGCAGTACTTGTTTTTTGTCTATATTTAAATCAAAATTGAAATGGATTTATATGATTTCATTATATAAGTGCCCACAGTTTCAGTTATTCTAGGATTGGATTGTACCCTTAAAGAAGAGGCTGCAGAAAGGAAAAGTAAAGAACATTTTTTTTTTTTTCTGTAAAAAAATGAATTTTTCATTCTGAACAGACATAGAAAGTTCATCTACAAGTGAACATTTTTCAAAGTTGGACATGCGGAACGATTTTAATGGTAGTCCTGGCCAGAATTAGTTATGTTTGGTGCAGACTTTACAGATAAGTTTATAGATGTTTACTGTGTGTATAGCAGGGCCTATGTCAGTCGTCTTGACTTTATAATCTGTGGAGAGAAATAACTCTTTGGGGATAAGAAAGATCTCATTTTCAGGTACTACTTTATGTCAAGATCTTGTAGAAAAATCAGTTTCTTCTGTCTGTGGAGTCTAAACAACTACGTTGTCACTCAAAAAGATTCATAATTTTTAACCACTTGGTAATTAGATAATACCATAGCTTTGTTGCAACTACAAATTATTACAGTAACAGCCAGTAAAAAAAAATGCAGTTCTTTTTGATAAGGTAATCAGTTGCCTCAAAACCAACAAAGAATTAAAGCAGTAGTAAATGAAGGTTTATGCACTGTAATTAATAGGAAAAATGAGGGAACTTTAACAAAGAGAAAAGCAGACAAACACAAAAACAAACAAAACTTTTGCAGTAGAATAATACTGCATATGTATAGTAAAGCTCCAAAATTACAAAGTAAAGAATTACTTGAAACCTTCTTCAGACTAAATTGATTATACTAAGACCATGATTAATAGATGTTATTAAGGAGTTATTAAGAATTTGCATTAAAGCTGTAATGCAGTATTAATTTTTTTCAAGACTTTACCTCATAAGTTGATACACACATTAAAAAATGTGGAACCTCAGGGGAGTTATTTAAGAAAATTAGTATGCTATTTTAGAAATGTTATGGCTTATTGTTTGAACTGCTAAACATCATCATATTTCTTAGGAACTATTTTGCTAGAATGCAGTTTACTTATATATCTGGACATGTCAAGAGAGGTAGCTGAAACAACTTGAGGTTAATATTATTGAAGAAATTATTTTGCTTTCTATTAAAAATTACATTATTATACTCTAGAATATGTAAATATCTTCTGCTCCACGATTTATAACCTTTAGGCAAATTAGTGAGTTTGATTACATAAAGCAGTTTCAATTTCTATAAAAATAACCTTTCTGATAGTTTTCACTTTAAATTTATAGCTGAAAGAGCATAGTGGGCTTTTAGTGATAGGCTCTAACCATATCTGAGTAACAGTAGCTGCTACTGTAGCTGCAAGAGTTTAAAATGGGAATGTTAACATCACATATATCTCCTGGCACCTCTCTTCCAAGCTGCCCTCCAGTCCTGATAACACCACAGATTGCAACAAAACCATTGATTATTCATGTATCTGTGGGTTTCAAATATTTTTTCAGTTTTTTTTTAAATGGAAAATGAATTTTAACACTGATTTGAGGGGGGATTGGGATAGAGACATTCTGAAAAGCATAAAGACCATATGGATACACTTGGATGAACTGCTTGGGTGTTCAAGGAGAGGCACTGTACAACTGCACTGCAAATGTTCACTGTTTTATCTTATTTTTTGTTTTCATTATATTTTTATAAGGGAATTGATTTTTGTAAAGAGCTAGTTCTTAACTATAACTATATAATAGAATGTAATATTTAAAATTACAGTAATTAAAAAAAATCATTTATCCCAAAATATAATAATCTGTTACTGAACTTTTTACTAAACCTGTCATTACCTCATGTTCAAACCACTCACCTGTGCTAAAGCAATCAATTGTATTTTTGGTAAATTCAGCGCAACAATGTGCATTCCAAACACTCTGGTGATCATATATTTAGCCTTTTAACACAACAAGAATTTAAAATACTCGAAGTGTGAATCCCTATTCCGTAGCACAATACGAAGCAGCAGGAAGACTTTGTGTGTTCTGGCAGGAAGAAAGCTATAAAGTGAAAATTATCATATATTCTGTGCCCAGTGACAAAAGTAGTAAGGAGAGTAAATGTGAGCTGGTCCTTTTGAGAGCATTTAAATACATATCTGAAATCAGCCAGCAGAGAAAGAATTATGCAAAATAGTAGTGAATTTTGTACGAAGGGACACTGTGTATCAGTGTTCAAAACTGCAGGTCAAAGAACAGAAAATACAAAAGATGCATGCATGTCTTGGGATTGCATGGCAAGCTTCTGGTAGTGGTGGGGCTACAAGGGTGTAATGTGTAAGAAGGGCCCCCCGTGTGTGACAGAGCCAATGCCAGCCAGTGCCAGCACTGTCCTAATACTAGCCGAGACCAAGACTTTGAAAATGGTGGTGGCACCCCTGGGATAAACTGTATAAGAAGGAGAGAAACTGCTGCCCAAAAGCAGATGGAAAAGAGGAATGAGAGAAATAGCCCTGTAGAACCAAGGTCAGTGAAGAAGAAGGGGGTAGACATGCTCCAGTAGCCAGAGCAGAGATTCCCCTGCAGACCATGGTGAGGCAGCTGTCCCTCTGCAGCCTATGGATGTCCCCAGTTAAGCCCATGGGTACACCCAAAGGAGGCTGTGACTCTGTGGAGAGCCAGCCCTGAAGCTGGCTCCTGGCAGCACCTGTGCAACCGTGAAGAGAGGAGCTCACACTGGTTCATATTTTCTTGACAGAACTCACTCCGTGGAAGAAATTTCATCCTGAAGGGCTGCATCCCATGGAAGGAACACATGCTGGAGCAGTTTGTGAAGAATTGGAACTTGTTTTGGGAAGGACCCATATTTCAGTTCACTGAGGGCTGTCTCCTGTAGGAGGGGGAAGGGGAAGAGTGGTAAAGACAAAGAGTTGTGAACCCCCCATTGCCTGCCCTTCTACATCACTCAGGAGGAGAAAGTAGAGATACTGGGAGAGAAGTTGATCCCAGGAAGAAGGAAGATTGAAGGGAAGGTGTATTTCTCACTATTCTTTTCTGATTTGATTTGTAAACAATTAACCACAAAGACTGCTTGACTCTTTAGGCTGAAGTAAATACACTGAGGCATGTTTCATATAGGCACAAACCTGACAGTATCATCTTTTGCTTGTTCTTTATCTATACATGCTGAATAACAAGTGTCAGTCAACCTTGCTTCCTGTAATCTCTGATTTTTTGTGGGATTTCTCTGAGAACAATCTTTCTTTAGAGTACTGATCTGCAAACATTTAGAGACAGAATTTTTTTAAAAAATTGTTTCTCATATCTCTACTAGAATCGGAATCTTTGCTCATGACAGTTCAGAAAATTCATACCTTGCAGAGATATATTCATTTAACAAAGCTTAGGCTTCGTGCAGAACTAAACTGCAGTGAATCAAATTGCTTTTCCACTGAAGCTGACCTGAAGAAGTGGCTTTATTTTATACATTGCAAAATAGAAGCCCAGCTAAACGGACCTTTGTAAAATTCTACTTATAAAATTCTATTTGATAAATATATTTTAAATATTTAAGGTTAAAATTTTAAAAGTTATTTCACAGGAAGAGATCTACGCCGCTTTCTCACTACCATTTCATGCAATCATAGGATACCAGGTCAGAAGGGGCTTCATCATCTGGCCCAACTTCTCTTTGCAAAAGCAAGATCTGGAGAAGAAAATGTAGAATCTTGTCCAGCTGAATATATTTTTGCAGAACCTGACACTTCCACGGGCAGATTATGCTAATGTCTGACTCCCCTTATTGTGAGAAATTTGCCTCCTGTGTCCAGCTGGAATCTCTGTAGGGGTAACCTGTACCCATTATCTGTCATCTTTTCCATGTGATTAATTTCAAAAAAGGATTCTCCATCTCATTTGTAGCCATGGTTTAAATGCTGAAATAGGGTGATAAGGTTTCTCCTAAGCCGCCTTCTCTCAAGGCTGATAAAATCCTGTTCTCTCAGCCTTTCTTCTCATGGCAGGTTTTCCAGGCTTTTGATCATCTTTGTGACCCACGTCTGGAGCCTCTCCATACTGTCCCCACCTTTTTTGCACAGCAAGGACTTAATTTTTCTTAAATTTACTTCTTTCATGTTTTCGAGATTTTGCCTTTGGTTCATACAGGTTTGGTTTTTAATTTTTTTTTTTAGTATTTCCTAATTGAACACACTCTTTTTTACCTTCCATCTCACAGGTAGCTGGTCAAGGCCCTCAATGACATCCAATTTACCATCTGACCTTAATGATTTTATGCTCACAGCTAAACCATTTTAGTGTTTTTTTTAAAATATTATTTTAAATGACAGCTAAGTCATGAGTACTTTCAATCAATATAGTTACTCACATTACAGTTACTTTTAATTCCTCCTGATTCTATGGTGCAGTGAGAAGTGTTATCAGCTGGAGACCCTCATATGTAGGAAAATTTATGTCTGACTCTGCTAAGAATTAGTTATAAGGTGTCCTACATTCAAGCTTCCAGATATACATTCCTGGCACTTGTGATCTCAAAGATTGCTACTGGAATTTCATTCAGCACATAGGTGATCTCAGTAGGTACAGATCCATACCTTTAACAGCTTGCAAAGTACACAAGAAGAAATTGTGCTTTGTTTTGTCTAATATGACAAGTCCTATCATGCCTTTTGATTTACTTTTGTAGTACAACTTCATTTGCAACAATTTCAGCTTGCATTGAATTGGTCTCCAAGAAAGACACATTAGTATAAAGACATTTCAAAGCATTTGGAAATGTGAAAGCATTAAATCATATTCAGTAGAGAATAAATGCAGACATGTTGACCAAAAACTCTGTAAGAAATGAAAATTACATAAACTATGGTTAAGATTAAAGCTATACTTCTTATCAATAATTACATGTAATAATGTATTTATTAATAATAATTATATTAAAGAGATGATGATGATGATGATGATTAGTAGTAGTAGTAGTAGTAGTAGTATTGTTGTTGTTGTTGTTATTATATTGCCTAACATGCTAGTACTTGGAACTTAACCTAATATTTGAGCTTAATGATAATCAAACATTCTTCATGGAACACAGTGTGTTGAAATCTCCCCTTTGTCTGTGCCCTATACTGCAAAATACATACCACAAATCCATGCTCCAAGACAGAGCTTGCTATACTAGAGAGCATCTGATACATTCTTCAAAAAGATTGCCATGGTACTTCATTCCAGTCCAGCCTTTTTCCATGGTATTTCTGGCAGGTACTCTTACAACACATTCTCAGTAAGATTTAGAATTTCAGCGTAGAAAAAAGTACAAGGCAGAAAGGTACCAGAACAGAGAATACAGGTTTCTAGAAATACACCGTATTTTCTCAGCTGTTTCAAATTTTCTGCACCATCTGTGTCTGTTGTTTGTCAGTAGTGAGCTGCTTTACCAGCTTAATCATATCGTAGTCCTGTGTCCTCTGTTTTTTTTTTTTTTTTTTTTTTAGACTGGAGAATTTTTTGTACCTTTAAAAATATTGCAATAACCTGAGTATGCCAGATAAAAATGCTATCTTTAACTGTTTTACTCAAAAAATGTATTGACACTGCCAACAAAATGTATGATGTTTTACAGATATTTTAAAGCATCTTTTTAAGGGGGAAGAAAGTTTTATTTTTTTTTATAAACTTTCAAATTCTGTAATATTTTGTAATTATAGACAAAACACAGAGACAGTTTTAGTAATTTTGGTTTTACATTACTTTTTGTTTTGTGTCTTTACATGTTTTGGTTGATTCATATAGGGGAGCAATAATTAGAAGGAAGATTCTCTTAAATAAAAAACTGGCATACTGGTTTTATTACACAATATTGGAATATACTGGAAATTGTGGAATGCAGTGCAGGAGCAGACTTTGATTTCACCCCAAAGCATGGTACAAGCTAATTTGTTATGTAATTCTCAATGTGAATCTTGTTGCAATTTGCTATTGTAAATCTCAATATTTCACTTTGTTGATGATGCTTGTCAGTATTGCCCCAGTATGAGAAAACATCTGTGTCTTGATGTTCCTTTCCCCATTTGCTGCATTTTTCAGGCTGCTGGAGGGGACATATTGCATGTAAATGACACTTGATGTAGCAGTGAATGATTAAATTATCACCATCTATAACATTGGTGATCATTATTTATACTTTTTACCAGATAGAGAATTATTTGTACCTACTAATCCTTGAATGGTTTGGAGGTATTTTGTGTCCTGACCAAAATAATATTCTATAATATTTTGAAAATTATTTTGATTTAAAAATCTAAGTGAGTGACTTGTTTCATGTTTGGGGTTTTTTTTCCCCTTACCGTATATTAATTCATTTTTTGCAAAGAGCAACATAGACAATCCCTTGATTTAAGTAAGATGAGATAATTAAGCCCTGTGTAACACCAGTGAAATCAAAAAAAGCTTCTGCATAATAGTAATATTTTTTTCCCCACAAACATTTCAAATAATTTTAGTGAAAGTTTTTGATTAATGATACATAAAATTTCGAGAATGAAGCTGAAAACTGAGGATAAACTGTGTCAGGAGATCCTCCATACCTCTGTGATCGATGATATATCTCCTACATGTTGATATCCTAAGTAACTGTAAGAGTCGAAGAGGCAAAAACATTTCAAAGAGAAAGAAGACGATATACCATTTTCCTTTTATTTATAGTCTTTTGTTTTAGTATAAATATTTAAAAAAATAGAAAATAACATCTTTGTACAGTCAAATCATAGCTGCAAGAAAAAACCGAATCAAGTTTTTGACTGGGTATCTTTTAAAGCACATTGCTTAGAAGGAGATAATGATTAGAATGATAATAGTAAAACCTATCAAGAATACTAGAACATCTTGTCTCAAAATTCTTTGCACTGAAGACACAAAGGAAGAGATCTAGCACAGTGTACATACTGCAAGACAGCTAAGATTCTTCAAGGAATATATCATACTTAATTTTCAGATATAGCAAAAACAGTAACTGCATAGACTATGCAAAACAGAAAAAGAATTAGTTATATTTACGTTAAAAAAACTAAGAAGTAATTATCTTCAAAGTAGCAACAAAAAATATTACTGAGACTGATCCCACTGGTAGATTTTTAGTTTTCTTGACCATGGGATGGTTTGTACACCACCAAGCCTCCTGGAAACAGATGGAGTTCATCTGTTCAAAAGGAGGAAAAATATTCTAGCCCGTGAGTTGTCAGGGCTGATTGAGAGGGCTTTAAACTAGGTTTGAAGAGGAAAGGGAGTAAGACCAGGCTCACTAGACCTGAGCCTGGGGTGACACACCATTGTTGTGGGTGACATCGACAGCCCAGGTGAAGTGCACCTGCACCAGTGCACCCAGCATGGGTAACAAACAATGGAAGCCACTGGCAGCAGGAAGCTGTGGTGTAGTTATCCCCATGGAAATGTGGTGGCATGACTGAGTGCTGCAGTGCATGGCTGCAAGCTCACTCAGAAGGTGGGGAAGGAGAGGCTGAGGGGTGGCTCTGTACCCTGGGGAGGGTTTTGGCTGTACAGAGCTCAGGGGCAGTGGGGATAAGGCTGAGTGCCCGTGGGTGACAGTCAGAGGGATGGCCAACAAGGCAGAGATCCTGCTGGGAGTCTATCACAGACCACCCAGCCAGGCTGAAGTGAAATATTCCATCAGTGGATGTTTCATGATCACCAGCCCTTCTTGTGGGAGACTTTGACTTGCCAAATGTCTGCTGGAAACTCAGCACAGTGGAGAGGAGACAGTCTAGAAGGTTCCTGGAGAGTGTGGAGGGTAAATTCCAGACACAGCTGGTAGGGGAGCCTACCAGGGCACGCCCTGCCAGACCTGCTGTTTACAAACAGAGAAGGGCTGGGGGACATGTGGTGGTCAGAGGCCACAACAACTACAAAATTATAGTCTCCTATTCTTGGTGAGGTAAGGAAGGCAGTCAACAAAACCTCCACTTTTGACTTCCAGAGGGCAGAGAATGGCCGGTCCAGGACACTGGTTCAGAGAGTTGTTATGCCCCAAGCTCACTCAATAAAATTTAAAGGAGCTTACATACTTTTGATTCACTCGGGTGGTGTGAAGGAGAAAACAAAGTTCTTGGGTGGTTGAATAACAAAAATACCCAAAGAGGGAAATGTTAAAGGTGCAGAAGTAGGTCATCTGTATGTGCCAACAGATGAGCTGTCATGAACAGAGTGCCCTGGCTGAATAGGGAGCTTTCACTGGAACTCGGGGGGAAAAAAAAATAGATGATCTTTGAAAAAAGGGGCAGACTACTCAGGAAGAATACAAGTATGTCAACAGATCATGTAGACAGAAAATTAGAAAGGTATAAGCTCAGCTAGAATTCAATCTGGCCACCATTATGAAAGACAATAAAAAGAGGTTATATAAATACCTTAAAAATACAAGGACCGACAAGCAAATTCTCTGGTTTTTATGGGACATAAGAAGGGCAACAGAACTGGTAAAAGGGTCTAAAGAGTAAGTCATATGAGGAACAGCTGAGGGAGTTGCTGAGGAGCTGCAGGAGACCTTCTCGCTGCCTACAGCAACCTAGAAGAAGGGTGCAGCCAGGTGAGGGTCAGACTCTTCCACATAACAGGAGACAGGGTGAGAGAAAGTGGCCACCAGCTAGGGGAGGTTCAAATTGGTCAAGCACTGGAACAGGCTGCCCAGGGAAGTGCTGGAAGTGTTCAAGAAACAATTGGATGTGTCACTTAGTGCTGTGGCTTAGTTGATGGTCAAAGGTAAACTCAATGATCTTGGAGGTATTTCCCAATTTTAATAGTTCTATGATTCTAAGATTAACACATTATTTCATATCAGTTGAACTGCATTAACTAAGCCATATTACTCCAAAGCAGGAGAAAAAAAATGGTATATTTTACTGCAGAGTACTGCTGGGTAAAATTCTACAAGTGCAATTACCAAGGTGCATTGCTTTGCAATAATTTAATACCTAGATATAACATGTTCATATGTCAAAAAGGAAAAACATTGTCATGAGGAAAAATATTGCTTTGCTTATTAAACCCAAATGAATTGACTGTTCCTGTGTTAGTCCTGTAGAAATAATGTTCATTAGTTCTTGAAGGATTTTTGTGCTTAGAATTTATCTTGGTGTAAATCAGTCTTACAGCTAAGAAATTTCAAAAGTTACCCAGCAAAGTGTTTCACTAGGGATTTGATTTGAAACAATTTATATGATGGAAAATCAGAAGGAGAAAAACAGTTTACTCTGGTTTTCAAATGTATTGCAGTGGATCACAAATACAGTGCTATCCGTATTCTGTACTAAGACAAACACGTGTCTAATTCTAATTGTATGTTTTAGTTTTTTACNAGTACCAAATCAATTCCAGTCTAAGGAGGTAGTTACTGTGAATTTCACACAGTAATGCTCTTTTCTGACCCAACATAGTATCCAAAACAAATATGCTAATTAGACATGACATCTGAATATGGAACCCAGAGGAATTATTAATATATTAATATTAATTTTAATATGAGTGTTAATATGATAGGCTAATTTTAAAGAGCTGTGATTTTTTATAATTCACCTTGAACTGGAAAATAAATGCCCTGGAACTGCATATTATACCTACCTATTCACTCTATTCTAACTAGAAATCAGCTCTACTACATTTTTTAGCTGATCTTTGAAGCCTATTACATAGAAAAATTTTGACTGTAAAGAAAGGGATTGCATTTGATCCAAAATACAAAAAACACCTCATCTGTTATTTCAATTGGCCAGTGAAATGCCAATATGCCAATATCTTTAGCTATTCTGAATTTGAGATGACCATTAGAATCAGTAGGTGCAATAGAAAAGCGTATTTACCCTATTCTTTATCAATAGACCCAAGTCAGACAAACAATAGTATATAGAAACTTAAAATTTGCAAAAAATCCTTTTACATTGCATTTTTGAGATATTTATTCTTGAAAATTCTTGTCCATTTTCCACAGTTTAGAAAAAAATGGAAATATTATCAAACCCATTAAATGAATTGTTCACAGAAGTCTGTTAGAATGGCTAATATTTGTTCTTCTTAATCCTATCATCACGTAGATTTTTCCACCTTTTAGGTTCAAATCTTACTGAAAATTTCTCTTCTATGATTCTGTGATCTCTCTACAATATCTCTTACCTTCCCTCAGACCTCAATCTTTTTTCTCCTGATACAAGAACATGAGAAGGACTGAATTAGATAAAACCCTACTGTCCATCAGCTAAAGTCCATAATAGTGTCCAGTCTCTGAGAGCAGACTTTTTGACAGAGGCCTGGATAAAACAAAACAAGTAGTACATTAGCACATGCTCAAAGTGTGCAAACATATGAAATGGCAGATTAGAGCTATTGCTAAAACATGGACTCACAGTCAAATGGTAGGTTCTTTGTTTTGTAGAAAAGTGAAATAAAAAGCTCCTATGCCAAACATTTATTCAGTGAATAACTGGTTTTTAAACATGACATTTTATTTTCCTTCAGTTTCAATCAATATTTTATTACTATGCCCCTATTTTCAATGCTGTCCAGCTCTGTTCTTTCATGTTATGAGGCCTGTTTGCCAATTAAATATGATATCCTAGCCTACAGAAAAATTTTTCAATTACTTTAAAAATAAATATGCCTCATTTTCTCACATCAGTTGTTGATAATCTTAAGCTTTTAACTAATGCAAATCCAGTTTACATATATTTCAGCATCTTATGAAAAGGATTTAATCATATTAGTGCATTGTGCTAAGGCTGCTGAACTTTTAGGGTAGCCCAAGTTATTTGGAAGAATATGCACATGGATTATTTAAGAACATAACGGAAGCAATAAAACTACCACAAAAGTCCAGCTGATCTAACCTGTGAATAAACAGTCAAGAATAAAACAAATAAAATGGAAAAACAGCCCGTTAAAAATCAACTTAGTCTTTTTAATGTTTGTACTGCTATGAATCATTGGGTTGCGCTTTTGTTAGATAGCCTGAGAAACACGACTATTTTCCAAATACCCTGTATTCCCAGCATACCACCATTATATAATCACCATTACACCTGTGATGATAATGGACTTTTTTGTTTCCTTTTTAATCTTTAGCTGACGAAAAGGATTGAAAATTATTTTAGTGTGTTTTGTTAAAAAAAAATGTTTTAAGATAGCAGTTGGATGTATTTAAAAATTCTATTTTTTTCATAATAAAATAATGAAATAATGTAAAAAGAATTTAATTTTTTTTTTCCTCATAAAGTTTTGGAATAATGAAACTTAATGAACACACAAAGCATTTAAAACATATACTATCAGTAAAGCATATTTTGCCCTAACTACTGTGCTTACAAAAAAAGATTTACTTAAGATGTTAATTAGTCATGAATTAATTTGGTCCTGAATGTTAACAATAGGTAAACACTCTGAAATATCATTTAACTACTCTCCGTAGTATATTTTAGTTTCCAATAGATACTAAAAAATCAAATACCTTAGACTTTCTCCTTTCACTTCTAATCTGAAACATATCCCTACTGTTTACAGAAATCTCCAAGAACAGCAGTTTGAGCTAACAAAACAATCTGCACATGGAAACACTGAAAGCTTTATTTCAACTAAGTGTTTGTCTTCTGATTATTTCAAAATCATCCTCATTATCTGCCTGCTCATTGGAAAGGAAACAACTGATTCTTCAAGAATGTTGACAGATGTCTATTTTGAAATACCTGCTGGGTGGCCAACACATCAGTGAGACGTTAAATCATGTTGTCATCTGGAGAGAAGCACTAAGCTGCTAAACTAGCTGTGAACACTGGCTGCTTAGTGACCTTTGCATAGAAATAGTGCTTCTACCCATAAACATTTTAAGGTCATGGGATTTATTCCAGTTCCTCACAAAGCCTGACATTTTGCAAAAGCCAGGAGCAACTCTGCACTGACTTTTTACCTAGGAAATATCTCCCTTTGGTATTCATTAGGATGGGTCAATCTAATCCAGGCTGTAAGGCCATTAGACCTGATACAGTTTCAGAGGAGAAGGATTTCTAGGGGTGCAGATGGTGGAGTTGTACCAGTATTTTGTCCCTTGCTTTGATTTATACTGCTGCTCATGAGAATTTATACACTGAATACTTTTACAATTAAATTTCTCCAAAAAGATGGTGCACAGAAAAGTAACAGCTTGTCCTCCACTCCCTGGTGCTTTGGTCTCCCACTGCTGGGGCAGTAGCATGTTTCACTTGCAAGAAAATTTGTAAGAATCAAATTTGATGCTACAGAAGGGCCTCTATTTAGCCATGCCTGTCCCTATCAAATTCTTTCCCATCTGCAGTCGGTGTAAATCCTCTCCAACTTGTGCTTCAGGTGTTTTGGGAATACTATGGTGTTGGAGGTTGGAATTTTCCCCATTAGAAGTGCCGGGGAGGAACTGAGAAACTGAGTGCTTGGAACAGGGCAGGGGGAGGGGAACTCTGGGGGGAAGGGGCAGAACCATCGCGAGACTACGAGGCAGGTAAAAGGCGAGTTTGGGGGCGGCCTCACTCTCTTGCTGCCGGGGTGGCACCGGGTGAGGATCGGGACGGCTGTCGCTTGCTGCGGGGATAGTTCATCACCAGCCTGAGAGACCGGCCTCTGCTCGTGCTCTCCGGGGAATCCTGCCTCTCCTCGCTGCCCTGCTTGGAGCCGGGTCGCCGCTATCCCGATCTCCCGCTGTTCTCCGGCGCTGCTCTGGGCTCTGCACGCCGGCCGGGACGCCCCGCCCGTTCCAGCTGCTGCCGCGGAGTTTCTGGTGCATCTCGCCCACCGGCCTGGGATATTTTCTCTCCTGCCCATCCCTGCCGTTGCAGTCTGCTGCTCCTGAGAGTCCTGCTAGAAGCGCCGGGCCGGCTGCCCCGGGGTTTTCGCGGAGCGGCGTTTCTCCTCCATCTTCCCTCCTGCCTCAGCGCGCCAGCAGCGCCACGTGTTTGCCGAGCCCGCGCCGGAGCGCCCCCTGCAGCCACGTGGGGAGCACCGCACCTGCCCTGCACATCGGGAGCTGCCAGCGCCCCGGCCGGCTGTGACTGCAGCAAGGGAAAGCGCCGCAGCCGCAAGGCTCCCACTGCTGCTGGGTCTGTTTGGGGTTAACACCGCTGTTACTGTTGTCTGTTTGTTTCTTTTAATATATATATATATATTAGTAGAGAACTGCTATTCTTATCCCCACCTTGCTGCCTGAGAGCCTCTTAGTTCCACAGTTCTGATAATCCGGAGGGAGGGGGTTTTGCATTCTCCGTTCCAAGGGAGGTCTTGCGGCCTTCCCTAGCAGACACTGTCTTGTAAACCAAGACATATGGTTTCCTGATACATTTAGATTTTAATTCTCATGCATTAGACAATTAGTACTTTACCCTTACTTATTTTATGACACAAATGGCACCTTTGCTTAAAAACCCCAAAGACAGCTTAAAAAATGTGAGTTGTGCATAAACTAATCCAAAACTAAATCTGGCCAGAAATAAAGTGCAGAGAACTTTTTAAAGTGTATAAAACCTAAAAAAAGTTGGGAGATTTTTTAATATATGTTACCCATTTAAATCATAATGTCCCATTTTTTCTTGGTGGAAGTTTATGCTGAAATAACTCAAAAGAGATGGGGAAAATACTATTTTTATTTTTCAAAATCAAAATTAGATTATGAACAAACAGTCATAAGAAAAAAATTAAATGTCTATGCTGAAGTACATGGAAAAATATGACAAGTATTTATGAAAATGTGTCTTTGACATGCATGAAATTCTAAGGAAGCATTCCCTTTTCTAGTTTTATCCTGTCTCCTAACTTTTTCATTTTGCATTTCTCATCATCATCTGTTTTAGTTATTAGGCCAAATAATGTGATGAAGAATTGACAATTTGGTTCAGAAGCAGTTGGAATGATTCTGAAGTGTCTAATCCCAAGTTTCGTACTGTCTTTGAATTTTGTAATCTAGTTAATAAAGCAAATTGTGAATGAAATAAATTTATACAACAGTAAATTCATGTACGGTGCTTTATAGCTCACATTGTAAAGCTGAATTTTAAATGGCAGACTAATGTCATTGAATCACCTGAGATTAATATATCTAATATTCATAATGATCTGATAAAAATTAATCTGGAACCTTGTATTATTCTTAGTGGAAAGTGACACTGAATGCCAAGAAGAAAAAGATCAGACCCTCCAGAGTATAAAAAATAGAATTAATATCTTGATGCCTTGAGAGGCTGCCTAGAACAGAGGCTAGACAGTGTTAAAGGAATAAAGTAGGTATTTATTAAAAAGGCTTTCAAAGGATACACCCTGGGCAGTACTAGAGCCTGGCCATGGCTCCACCCAATATGGATGTCGGGTCACACGTTTTCACACTTTTATAAGTTTTGGGTTATTTACATGTTTGGGTTAATTGTCCAATTACAGCTTCAGGTTATGAAGTCCCATCCTCTCAGATCTCTCTCCTCAGTTTGCTGTTGTTTATACTTTTTGGGCCTGAAGCTGTTACTTGGCTGTTACTATGTCCTTGGTTCTTGGGTTGGAAAAGGATTGTTTTGTCCAACTAAACTATGAGGAGAACTTGCTGCACTTTATATGAAGTTCAGAGTTATACACTAATGCAGTACAGAATCTGGAAAATATGAAAGCTAAAACTTAAGGCATCATCTTAAGACACTCTGTATCTTCATCATTGTTGATACATGGACTTAGGTCACCTTTAAGCTTAATAAAAAAGAAATTATCAAGTGCCTCTTAGGTATAAAAATTAAAACTATGTATAATAAATCTCAGCCCAGATTCTGGCTGTGCACAACATCCTTTCAAATACTTGAATATTTGAACCTGGAGATTTATATTGGATGTAGTTGTAATAGAGATTTTACCATACCCTATCTATATTCTGTGTGAAATGCACTACTTAATAGTTTAAAAAAATGGAAATGTGGCTATAAAATACCATTACTTTGTTTGGTCCGATAAGTCCCCAGACACTCCAACTTCAGCTCCTTGTATGTTATCTGCACTTCTGGGTAAATTCTGAAATATCGCGGTTCAGTTAAAAAAAAAATTCAAATCTTCTTGGAAGTGATTATATAATATTAAATTTTTGAGGTTGGTGGCTATAAATTTAGCCTAAACTAAATTCAGATTCAGGTCAGATTCATCAAAGTAGAAGGGTTATTAAAGTCTCGCTTCTCAGAATTTTGCATTTCAAAATTCAATTGTTAAGGTTCTTTTCCTTTCCTGTAAAGTGATGTAGTCAGTAAAGATTATAAGATTTTTTTAAAGTGTAATATAGGATAGACACATATTTGATAGCAAGAAAACACTGTACACATATGTATACATGTATATCCTAGTGGGAGTGGAAGAAGCCATAACTTCAGAAGCCTATATTCTTCTCATATTCTTAAATGTAATTAAATTATTAATATAATATGTTACATCATAGTAAAACACAATATAAAAATGGGATAAGAGCCTGGCAAAAATTGACTGCAAGTATTTTTATTATGTTAGGCTTTATAAAAAGAAAATAAATTCAACATGCATATTATTGTCATGTCTACAAATCATGAAGAGTATAAGTGTATTTACCAAATTGTAATCTAACCAATATTAATATCAGAGTAACAACTACAGTCTCCTTTGTTATTATGCTTTGACTCATAAAAGAGTTTATAAATACAATGGGGTCTTTTTTTGCCTCCTTTTAAATTTTCTTCTGATAATGAAATTTTCTGTTTACACAAGTGAGGTAGTCATATGCCTCATGTCACCTCTTATCACACTGTACAAGTCCTCTTTTCATTTTAATGGCTTCCAGTTTCTTTCTAAAGAGGGGGTTCTTGCTGAAATTTATTCCTCTTGCTAAAGCCTCATTATTTCCTTTCTTTTAATCCAGAGCCAGTACTGGAAACATATTACTTGACTCTAATAGAGATTTATTCCTACTATTGTTGCCAGACCACTTTTGTCAGCTGTTCCCCATTCTTTATTTTTATCTTCTCTCTCTGTCCTCTTCCTTCTCATTTATCAGACTTTTTATTACAATGAAATGTTAAAACTCTGAGGTTCAAGTGCTCCAATCCTTCAGGAATTAGAGAAAAATTAGAGTGCAAGAAAAAGTGATTTTAAAACTAAATGGTTAGAGAAGCAATCATTTTTTAAATTAAGCTTAGTCTATCTTGTTTCTTCTTTTTACACATTTTGTGCTCAAATTCATTGATCCTGTGTTGAGAACAAAGCTCAAACAAAAAATCCTCCCCATCAAAACTGGTGTTTAAAAGTAAAGTTTTACACTTTGTTTACTGCAGAAATAAAAGGAGATTTACAACAGCGGTGGTAGAGAAAGATAATAGAAGTGTCCTAAAGTGCTGTAGGATATGGCAGAAAACTTGTATATCTGCATGAGTTGATAAGATCAAGAGACAAATGAGTCATCAAGAACAAGAAGATCAATAATCACCCACAGGAAATATTACATGGGGAACTTTAGTCATTCATGGAATTTCAATATATATTTGACTCAGAATAACAAGAGATGGCAGCTGTTAAGGAAAAGAGATAAAATGAAGAAGGCAAGGATTTTTTAATTTTTATTTTTGATAAAGGGGATCTTTTTTTCTGGTAAAAATATTTGGAAAGAGAAATCAGAAGGACCATTTCTCAAAAAGACCCCATAAACAAAAAACCAGCAACCCCCTCAATCAAACAAAAAAGCAAAGAAACAAAAACCACATTAACAAACAAAAAAACCTAAAACACCAAAAAAAGCCCCAAGAGAACAGTAACAACAAAAAAAAGAAAGCCAGAGTAAAGTCCAGAAATCTTCATGCCTGACAGAATAACAAGTCAGATCCCCTTTCTCCTGTCTTTTAACACAATTAAATGCACAAGAACGGGGTGTCACCAATGGATTGAAGATTGACATTTGAGTAGAAAATGTGTGGTGACTGAAAATTTTCCTTGCTACTGCTTCATAATATTATTAAAAAAGAGAAACTTTTTTGACAATCAAAGTTAAATTCCATTTGTTTAAGCCACTTTATCTTGTATTCATTCCATTTTGCTCAGTACAAAGGGGGAAAAAAAAAATGGACGGACAAAGGCTTATAAACGAAGTTGAACCTAGAGCTAAGGCAAAGACTCTGTGGTACTTAAATTGTCTTCCAAGTACCTGATACAGGGTACAAAACAACAAACGAATAGAGGACTGGTTTTTCTGAGCTAATCTTAAGAAAATGAAGTGGTCCTATAGGTCCTCCAGTGTGAGACTTCACAGGCTCCTGGCTGCTGAAAATGACACAGCACACTTGCAGCACTTTTCCGAGGAGTGGGTGTTACAGCTGGAGGTACTCTGTGGCGCAGGAGCTCAGATCTTTCCATATCTCTGACTATTACAAATATATGCTGACTTCAGGCTGAAGCTAATTGTTTTGTTCTTAGCACAGTGAAATCACAAAAACTGAGTGATTCTCAGTGGGACAGAATTTGTAATCAATAACAAATTAAAATTATGTTCAGTTGTCCTTGTTTTAGCGGTATACTGACATGGAACAGTGTAAAAGCATTTTTAGAGTAGTTAATTCACTTTGTTAATAAAAACTTTGACTAATTCTTTCTAATGTAGCAACCCAACATTTGAAAATTTGAAATTTTCTGGCAACTGGCCTATTGATGTCTTGTAATCTGTACTTGAAAGACAAATGCTAGCATTCACAGGGAACATTTTTACATTAATAAAGAATTACATATCTTAGAACTCACTTCTGAGGACTTCATAATTTCAGGCAAATTTACACTTTGTGATGATGTTGACACTGTCACTGTTTGCACATTTCCTTTGAAATAAAGTCAAAACAAAGAAATCTCAGAAGCTTTAAGCTGATAAATTTTTGATGCTTTTTAAAAATATTGCATTATTTTCTTTAGTATGGCATTGTCTAACTTCTTTTTAGTGGCAGGTAAAAACGTCGCAGTAAAAAAAAAAAAGCTGCAATGGTGTAGAAAAACAAGGAGAGTGTGGTGGAAAGAAGTTTTGAAACATGAAACATTTCTGAAAACTTGAGAAATTACCTTTTCGTTATAGGAAATTAAAATTGCAGTGAGGAAGAAAATGTTACTAGAATTTAAGGACTGGGAAAGTACTAATATGTTAGTTGATGATTCAGTTTTTCCAGAAAACAGGAAAAATCTATTTCTAAAGATTTTATTTTGTAGCCATAAACAGCACTGAGATGCTACCCAACATATTTATAGTAAAAAATAAATAGTACAGTAAAATAAATGCAAGTACATACACAAATAAATTAGCATTTTTAAGATAAAAAAATGAACACATATCTCAGCGAACACATATCTCTGAGTATTCAAAATGCCTTTATGAGCTGCAGGTTACTTAGCATTTAGAAACCTGCCCACAATGATACAGTTAGAATATCATGCAGAGATGAGTATTTCTGATAAAGTTTTTGCACAAGCATACATGCATATATACTGAAGTTTTGCTTCATGGTTCTGAATAAGGATAGGAACATTAGGTTTAGTTTATTAAAACAAAAGCACAATGATTTCATTCATTCTGAACGAAAGGATTTTTGTACTTTGGCTCACAGGACCAAAATAGTGTTAGAGTTGGAATGGACTTCTTGAGATTATCCAGTCCAATCCCCCAGCCAAGGCATGGTCAAGCAAGAACACATCCAGATGGTTTTGGAATGTCTCCAGAGAGGGAGGCTCCATTACCTCCCTGGGTAGCCTATCACTTGGATAGCTTGGATACTCTCAGGGTAAAGAATTTCTTCATCATGCTGGTATGGAACTTCTTGTGCTTTAGTTTATAACAACTGCTCCTTGTCCTGTCGCTGGGCATCACTGAAAACAGTCGGGCACCATCCCCTCAAAATATCACCTGCTTTGAGGTATTTACATGCATTAATGAGATGCCTGCTCAGTCCTCTCCTCCAAACTAAACAGGCCTGGCTCCTGCAGTGTCTCCTCATAAGAGAGATGACCCAGACACCCAATTGTCTTTTTTGCTCTTCGCTGGACCCTCTCCGTGATCTCCTTGTCTCTCTTGTACTAAGGAGCCCAGAACTGGACACAGATGCAACACTGCTCTTTCTAAAGTTTGAGAGGTAAAGACCACATGTACTTATACAAAACACAGCCATCAAAAGCATGAAAATATATTCTAAAGAGATTGTTAAAATCATTACCAGCATATAAGGCCTAAAGATAGCACAAAGAGAAAAAACAGATTAAAAAAAAGTTATATAAAATGCAAAAATATGCTAATTAGTGCAGAGTGTTTAGTTGTGTGGCTATTTCCAAATGAGATTTATAAAATTAATATTTAACTTCTGGTAAATTTCATTTATTTTCACTGCACTGTCCCCATAATAAGATTTTCCCTTGTTCTTAACTCATTTCCCATTTGTCTTTTGGCTTCCAAAACTTTGTTTTCTCCTTCGAGCTTCCAATTTAGGAATGTAATATGTATGTCTGAGGCTTTGTAATTAAAAAAATCTGCACTCAGTCAGCAGTCTGTTATTTCACCAACATTTAATTGGCCAGCCCAGTGGCATGAAAGAAATGCACTGTAGTACTAATTGACAATCCAGAGTTTAGGATAGGTGGCAGAATCCCACAGTGTGTAACTCTGTGCTTACAAGGCATCCATCATTGTTTTTCACGGATAAATGAAGGTTACAGCACATTCCAAAAAATTTTTCACACATATTGAGGTTTGTAGAGTAGGAGTATAGGAATATACCTATTCAAAAGTAAGAGTTGTTTGGCTTATTCCTAAACATTTTAGTTTTATTATAATTGTGCAGTTGGTCTTTCCTTTGGAAATAAATACCTATACACCACCAATTTACAGAAGATTTTAAAACTCCATATAATATTATCTTCTAAACCTAGGTTAATCAATTAGTAGATTTGACTTGAAAATTTGTGATTAATTAATGTTGCAGTGAATTCTGTCAGCCATATTACTTCTGACTGCAGTCCAAAATTATTTTATGTTACTATATTCATTTATATTTATTCTCCCTTAAATGCTTAGTTTATAGATGCATATAGCAGAAATAGCAACTGTCCTATACATTAGTTCTAATAACATTTCAGAAAGGCCACTGCCATCTAGGATACTGCAAGTCAAATATGAGGTTGGCCTATCAAAAAATTGTACCACCCTTAACATATTTTAAACCTTAAGCACATTTTAAACCTTCTCAGGCATAACATTATTATCAAAACCATGTTAAAGTAGACTTGATGTTTTTTGCAGTGTTGCCAAGAACATATATCTGTGACGGTGCAAAGTTTGATTGGAAGTTTTTTGTTGCAAATATGAAACTCTACATCTGACTTACTTATTCATGTCTCAATGTCTTTTCTTTTTAGGAAGAAAATTCTTTATTTCTATTTTTTTCCTTTCTTTTTTTTAATGGTCATTGCTGTTTACGGGTATATTACTTTTCTTTATTTCAAAACCTCAAAGGTCTTAGTCCTTAAAGTCTTTCTCCTGAAATCTGACAGCACTGGATCAATTTGATGTGCTAGTTTATTTAAATAACAATCACAGTCTAAAAGCCTACCGCAAAGATTTTTTTTTCACTTTATTTCCTTCTGAAATGTTGATGTCAATCATACTATATGAGGGTAATGCAATAAATTACTCACATGTAAATGCTCAACTCTAACAGTACATTAACAATTTCTTTGTTTTCAGAGGAGGATTTGATTCTCAAAAAACAACATCTATCAGAAGAGTACACCAAAGCCTGAAAAATTTTGTTAAAATTGTCAGATCATTTAGAGTGCCATGCAGAAGCATTTAAATGCTATGCTCAGAAGCATTTAAGTTCATCTAGTTATAGTTCTACTTTTTCTTTCAGTTTTGCATGAAACTAAATCAAATTTTTAAATTTATTTGATAACAGACGGAGGCTTTATGCTTTAGGAAAGGAAAGGCTGAGATAGTGAAGAAACCTTCTTCATTCTGAAGCACTGAGGGCTAGTGAGAGAACTTACTGCTCTTGGAAACATTTAGAAAATGAAGAGCCAGACTCATCCTGGTGTGAGCAGAGGTTAAAAGACAGGCTGGAACAAGGGAAATTCCATTTTAATATCAGGAATATTTCACAGTGATGATACTGAAGCCCCCAAAGGGGATTGCCTAGAGGGACTGGAATTCCCACTCCTTTGAGACACTGGATGAAGATCAGCCAGATGAAGTTCATGATATAAATTGTCCCTGCTTCTCACAGGTAGGTGGAAGGTGTGACCAGAGTCCTTTCTTACCCAAATTACTAAATCTAGAAACAATATATATGCTTCATTTCCTGAAATCTGACTTCTCATTTTCAGGTGAGTATCATATCTATCTAACACTATTTCTTCACACAATTTGATTTAATAATCCAGCGTTCAGAACAGCTTTCACAGGAATAGGTTCTAGCAACTTGTCCTTTGATTCTTTGGAGGGTACAGAACCAGAGACATTTCCTCAAAATACATGTTATTCTAGGGAATCCAGTTAAATCCCACATGGAAGTGAAAATAGAACATAATTAGCAAATGTTTTCCTACTCATCCAACTCCCCAAAATTATATCCTTCCCAAAAGAGCTGTAGACAATAATTAGCTATCTAGAATTTCATCAATTTGTGAACTTGTGGTTTTAAAAAGTTAACTTCTGTTTTCGCTTTAGAATGTAAGTGGAGATTTCATTTAGCAGTGGTGTCTTTCTACACATAAACAGTGGTACAAGTGCTTCAATATTTACTCACAATTACTATACCTTGACATGACTGCAGTTCAATTGCAAGTGTGTATCAAAAACACTAAAAGCTGAAGTGTCAGAAATCCCATGAGATGGGTACCTTTTTAAAAGCATGTGTATACTTAAGTCACAATTTTCTGTAGTTTCTTAGAAAAGTCCTATAGCTAAGCTATGACAATGATAAAAGATATCCTCTGGGTCCAATTTGAGAGAAATTCATTTAGCACTAGTGAACCTGGTAAACTTTGAATAAAATAAGGACTTCATTCCTATTGTTTGCAGTGATCTCAGCTTTTGTGGTAAAATCATATGTATGCAAAAACATGTGAAGTTCTGTCATAACATGTCATTTATGTCTATGCTAGTGCACAGATACGTTATTGTATATTCTCTCCAAGCTTCTCTAGCTAAGAAATACCCATTGACAGAAAATCCACTGAAAGTGGCTGTAATGAGACATTGTAGTAAAGCTTTCTGCCCCCTTGGTGCTCATCGAATGGCAATGGACAGGAGCTAAAACACAGTGAGTTTGTGAAAAGCCTTGATCAAGTTACACAGCTTGCAGTCTTTGAAACAGCTTCTGAGCAGCAGTTTATGAGCATGCCCTGGAACAAAGAATTTTTTTGTCAAAAGAATGTCATCAGCACTCAAGCTAGGAGATGGAACTTTGTCCATATTTCTGGTCTTGATTCTGAAAATCCTTAATTCCAAATTCAAATGTGGGTTTTGTAGCAAGGACATTTCTCCTTTCAATGCTGAAAATTTCCCATGAACTACCTCTTGGTCTAGGTTTTCTCTAGGAGTGAATGCTGTAATTACATTGCCTGTGAGTCAGCTGGTATGCTGGATATCATCTCAAAGGGGCAAGGAGAAAACACCAAAAAGTAGGTTAATTCTCAATGGCATAGTACAGTGACTTCTTTTTGTCATTTTTAAAGATAGAAGACATTTTTTTGTGCTGTAATGCAGCATGATACTTCTTTCGGACTCCAGTGCAGCAGCTACCTTTTCTTCTTTCTCATACACTGAAAATTAACCCAAAGCTAGTTGTCTGCTTCTAAACTCATGCTAATCGAGTTTATCCCTAGGGGAAAAAAAAAAAAAAAAATCAGTTTATTGCATCCACTCAAATGATTAATTATCATCAATTATAACATGGAGATAGGTGCCTTACACTCTCATGACCATTTCCTGGCCCCTAAAATCAAATTCTGTTTTTACCTTTATGTTCCCAACCAGTTCTGTGCTCTGTAATAAATTATTTCTGATTTTTTTAATAAATCATCTTACCTCTTCTATAGAAAAATCATAATACATTTATTTTCCACAATCATTAACCTCACTTAATATATGGTTAGCAACAATTTCACCCAATCATAGTAAGCAGTCCAAAAATATATGAATTGCATATCGTGGTTAATTACTATTAGGGGAGAGGTTATTTTTCTAAATGGAAAACATATTTTTGTGTGTTTAGCTTGGCTTTGGAGTCTTTGGTGTTGAAGACAGGACATGCAGTTGGGTGGCCTGCAGTAGCAGCCAACTTCAAAATCATAAAGGCAATGCTGCTTAATAAGAAAGTCTTCTCATACAGACTGTACTAAAATGTTGTGCTTGTCATTTTCCTAAAGTACTAAGGCCCGTTTTCTTGGAGAGGAAGTTCTTAGCTCACATGCGTCAAGTTATAATTTGTCCTTTAATTTAAAGCCAAGCCTAAGGTTTTGGTCTGCCCTTTCTTGCACATATAGATTTCAGATCAAATGGCTCACATTGACTTCCTCCTGGCGCATTATCATTATTGTGCTAATGTTATTTATCACTTTTGTGTCATGATAGTTCTTCATCCCCAACAATTTTCAGATTTTCTTCTGTTACTTGGCTTCAAGTTACCTCTTGATTTACAATTCTTAGCAGCCTTTGTTTTCTTCTGTGCATGTAGATATTTTGTTTCATGATGTAGTTAGCCCTTAATATTTCATCTCATAATTCCTTGACATTCCATGACAAATGGTCATTTGAAACACAAGAATGAGTGTCTGCTACTTTTCATGGGGTAAAGAATCACCATGACAGCTCTCACACACAGCTACTCTTTAAGCTCTCTGGCTTAAGCCGAATTTATAGGTACAGACAATTAATCATAATTTTTTCTGGGTCCTCACATACTGACAGTAGATAAATGGAGCATGTTAGGAAGCTTGGAGAAAATGCCATGAAGTTTAATGGCAAAGATGATTTTATCAGCTCAATTAGTCTGTAATTACTAAAGTGAAAACCAACATGTGACTATGATAGTGATTCAGTCACTGAATGATGCTGTTTTGTGATTTTCAAGGTTTAAAATCATGCAGGAACTAAGCCCTATGAGTTGTTTGCTCACTTCCCCCCAGTAGGATGGGAGGGAATTAGGGAAGAATAAAAGTGAGAAAACTCTTGGATAGAGATAAATACAGTTTATTGGTAAAGCAAAAACTACCCACAAGCAAAATAAAACCAGGAATTCTTTCACCACTTCCCATGAGTGAACAGGTGTTCAGCCATCCCCTTGAAAGCAGGGCTACACATGAATCATGGTTAATGGAGAAGTCAAATGCCATAGCTCTGAGAATTCTCATCTTCTTTCTTCTTTCCTCGGTTTTATATACTGAACATGTTACCTTCAGGGAATATCCCTCTGATTTGGACCAGCTGTCCTTCTGGTGTCTCCTCAGAGCTTCTTGTGTACTTCCTGCTGACTCGGTGGCAAGGCAGTATGAACCTCAGGAAAGTTCTTGGCCACATGTAAGCCCTGCTCAGCAATAACAGAAACTCCTCTCCATTATCAACACCATTCAGCAAAAATCCAAACCACAGTAGCTACAGGGAAGAACATTAACTCTGCTTAAGCCAAAACTAGCACAGTGGATATATTAGTAGCAGCATACACCTTGCTGTCACAGTGTTCAAGAAAAATAATGTCATTCAGTGGCAAAGAAAGGGTCTTCCAACATTGACGTGATAAATTCTGTCATCAGGATTGACTATAATTACATTCTACTTCCAAAGACCATTTTTGCACACAATCCTTCCAAACAGATTTCTTTTCTCCTCGACTGTTTTAGAATACTGTTGGGGTTATTCCTGTTGCGTTTTTATCTCTTAATGAATAACAAAAGAACTTTATTTCAACGTCAGGATTTGAAAGGAAAGAGAAAAAAATTATTTTAAACAATGGGACCTTAAGCTAAACAATTTCTTTCTATCCCACTCTCCCCTGCAACAATGTAAAAACCAATGTTATCTTTGTTTTAAAATAGAACTTGATTTTAGAAAAGGTCTTGAAATGGCATTTATATATTATCTATTGTGTATTATTAAACTCAGTTTTGATCTCTAGGGTCTGTTCTATTAAATATGACATGTTAAAAACAGCATCTTACATTCCTTTTATCTGTGTATATAATTGTGTTTATTCTCAGCTAAAGATACTGAAATGCTGACACAGTTCATAAAAAATGTCAGCAGTCCTTTTTTCAATGTGGAAGAAAATATAGGGAATAGAAGAAAGGGACATTGTGGGTGAGGTCTTCAGTGGTGCAGAAAGCCTCCAGAAAGAATAATTTAAAGGATTCAGCTCCAAAGGAAAAAACAAAAAACAAAAAACAAAAAAAAACCCAAAAAGAATTAGTAACGTTAGAGAAATAAAACAAATGGCAGAGCAATGCAATTGGAAGAGAAGGGTAAAAATGTGATGCAAATGATGTACAATCTGGTGACAAATTCAGGCTAGTAGTCAGTCTCAAGATAGAAGTCAGTGCCAGATAGCAGTCTGAACAGATGAGAGTCTTCCCTTTCCTTTGATTATCCTTTAAAATGTGAAAAGGATAGCCTCTGGAAGCTTAATCCTCCCAGAAAGAGATGAGAGAATAAACTAAAGATGGACTGAGATAAACAAACCAAGCCTGGGACAAGGCAACTGCAAGGCCATGCATGTGTTTTAGGACTGCACTTTTTAACATACATTCAGTAGGATTTTGGACATTGCTATCCTTGCATTGTCTGCTGACAGACTAGATAAGCCCAGGTAAGGAGTTGTGGGCATGGTGAGACACAACCATGCAGACTAGAAGAAGCAGAGGTAAGGCAGGAGTGAGGATTTGTGCTCTTTCTCCTGACCCTCTAATGAAGTATTTCCCTGATAGAAGTAAGAAAGCCTTTAAGGCTGTGTGGTGTCTTTTGGTTGCTGCAAACTAGCTCATACACTTCAGATTTGTCTGAAAACTTAGGAGTCTTTCTCCTCTCTCCTATTATAATATTTTCTTCACACATTACAGCAAAGTTTTCAGTGCCAAAGTAAAGTCATAAAAACCATCCAAATTGTCCAGAGGTTCAACATAGTTGTTACCCACTCTATCATAGACATATCTCTTCAAATTCATTGTTGTACCAATATGAGAAATCTCCTTGATGATCACTTCCAAAACCATACCACTGGTTATCATAGGAAAAAGAATATTTCAATTATAAATATTTTCTTTTTAAAGAAAATTAAGCTTTCAATTTTCTTTCTCTCCACGTCATTCTTAGTCACGTAAGTTGTCTCAATGGAGATAATATCTGGCAATAATAGAATTGATGTATACTGAATACCCACTTTTCAATGTTTATATCTAACACCGTCTTTAATAATTACTTTTTTCTCACATTTAAATTCAATTGTCTAAGAGATATTTAACATAGATTTAAGCATTCTTTACATATAAATTCATTTCTAGCTATTTAAATCTCACCTTTTAGCTGCTTCAGTAAATAGATATCATTAACTGAATTTTTGTTCACAAAAAATCAAGCTCCTTAAATTTAGTTGGTTTTGTTTTTAATCAACAAAATATATAGTTTCATTAACACTTAAAAAAAAAACAAAACAAGAAAACCTAAACCAAGCACATTAAAAAACCAAACTAACTAACAAATAAACACCCAAAACCTAGATACAAAAAGTCTCTGGCTGTCAAAATATGGTGAGAGTTTACATGTCATCTTAGATTTGCAGTTACAAGGGAAAAGAAAATTTGCATATTGCATAACTGGATTTGGATTCTTAAAAACCTTGATTAGGTAAATGACCTAGTAATCTGTCTCACAGAATGAAAACATTCTGTCTGCTTGTTTGGGCATTTGCTTTGGTGGGGGGAGGGAGATGAGAGTGGGTGTCAGAATTCAACATCCATTTTTTTATGCTGGGGAGTAATGTGAAAAGCAGAAACAGGACATTATTTTTAAAAGCAAGTTGGGTGTATAACTTCCATAATACCTTTGAATAAATCCCCACCGATAAAGAGCAGACTGCATAACCCTGAAAAGACAAGTAATTTTGCTGAACTACCCAATAAAAACCAAAAACGACAAAGCAAAAAAAAAAAAAAAAAATCATAAGGGCAAAAATGCACTGAAACTTGGGGAAATTTAGATTTAAAATGAGCATTTAGATTAAATTTAGTTTTAAGCTAACTATCCTACTCCTTCTGATAGTTTTGGCTGTCAATTTNAGTATTACAAATTTTCATAAGACAAATGCCTTATTTGGCATATTTTGGAAAGAGCATTACTTCAGATTCCAAAAGTCAACTACCAGCAGGATAATGAAAGCTGCAATTAAAATAGAATTGGCAGAATGGGGATGGAGAACACAAATATGATACTTAAAGTCTGTTTCTATTCACAAGCTAGCATACATATAGTCTTTGGAGTTAAAATAATCAATATGCATATTGCAATTAACCTAAATTAAGAAAAAGTAAAATAAAATTAAGTGATTTAGGTGACTCAATTTGTCACTATACTAAGTAACATATATGTTCTCACAACACTGTCTTCTACAAACAGGTATATAAGGCTTATAAATAATTAGGGATACAGAAATACAATAATAAGTGATGTTTCCCTTTTAACTCTGTACAATGAAGACAGATGCCAAAACTAAGACTGCAGGTATTCAAATGTTGTATGCAAGTATCTGCCTAGATTTCTTCTATTCTCTCAAATTTATTTGCAATCAATCAAAAATTTTCAAAAACTTGAGTGTAAGTACTGAAGTCAGACCAGTATGGTGACCATAAATGCTGTATTTCCTTACAAACACATGCTGGAAGTGATACCTTGGGTAGGGCAGACTTGTATAAAAGTTATGGCCTACATAAAATATTATGGGACACTAACAGACAAATAAAGGTAAAAAAGGGTAGTAAGTTTGAAATAGAACCAACAGAAAGGGATAAAAAATTAAATACTTATAAATTATCAATCTGCCTAAGAATATTACAATTATTTAGCTGATTATCTTAATATTTATGGATGCCAATAATACACAGAAATAGAAAAGTAGATTACCAAATTGCATTTAGTTTATTAATTTATTTCACCTCAGCCTTTCTGCAAGATGTTTACAGTCATTACAATATTCAAATCCACTATTTCAAGTAATCTGTGCATGTACTTATAAAGACATTTCTGCTTGGGGTCAAGAGGTGCTGCCATGTGAATAATGATTTGGAAAATGGATCATAGTTACATATATATTATAAGAACTCATGGCTTTGTAGCTTTGATCTTTAGAATAGTCTCTGGTTTTATGTAAAAACCCCCACATGGTAATCTGACAGACACTGGTAAATAAAGGATAAGTATGTCAGTATTATAGTATTTGAATTTTTTTTTCTCATTTTTTTCTTACAAGCTCTTTTATCACTATTCTGAAAACCTTGTCCTGATCTCATCAGATATTCTTCTTGTATACATGATCAAAAATCATATATGCAATACTCAATGATAGAGAAAAATAGTGCATATATGTATAGAGCGAGAGTCACAGAGAGAGAGAGAGAGAGAAAGAGTGTATCACAAACCCCCACTTGTTGTTACTACATTCTCAATCAAATTCAATGAGTGGGTTTTTTTTAGTTTTAGTGGTTCGGTGGCTTATTTCATTTGCATTGGTTAATTTATTCACCACATATTGAAGACTGCGTAGAAGAAAAGGGAGGTAGCTTTAAAGGACTTTTCAAAAAGAGAGACTTTGCTTCATGCAGATTGTCAAATGCTTGTCCTAAAAGACAAGGATAACAGGTTTTCGCTGTTGTTTGGATTTTACCTTTTTCCCAAAGCTTTTTGAGTGTTTACAGGTTATTTGCTTGATTCTTGTGATATACGTCTGGATTGGGTTGTTTAGCTGCTTAGTGTGTTTTGTTTTCAGTCTTAGACCACTTTAGTTGTTAAATTTAAAGAATGAAAGCAATTTACAGGTATACCACATCTGAAATAGAGAATTCTAGATAACTGACACTCCTTTAAAGAGGAGGGATTAAACCAGAAAACAGGTAAAATAAAGAGGAAAGCATACTCCTTGGAATTGCCTTAGGCAATGCCTCAATTCACACTGATTTTGCAAACTTTTTGCCACCCATCAGGGGGTCTGTATTGCACAGTGCTCCCCTGAATCTTCAGGTCATTCTCCCACTGATACACCTTCCCTCCCTGCCCCTCACAAACACTTAAATAAAAAAGATAAATCTGATTTATTCCTGTTCAGGCAAGGACAGGAGACAGTCTCCAACACAAAATTTTCACATACACATTAAGAGAAGACATAATACTCTCAAAGCATATGAGAGTGTTGTGTAGGTCACTATTTCAACCCATTCCTGACAGCAGGCCTCATGAATCCCTTCTCTGGGCAAAGTGGACATGAGCCTGCTAATCAGCTGGACACAAACTGGTCAGGGACCCCAGCCTCCTCCATGGGGAAGTCACCCCCATCAAGGTCAGAAAAAGGGTCCTATGCCCCAAGAAATGGGTGGGCCACCCAGTGCCAAGGGGGCTGCTAAGTGAGCAAACCCTACCCTGAAAGCAGGAGAACTGAAAATCATACCTCTTCACCATCTTGAGTTGCAAGGAGGACTTACGCACAACCACAACCAGTTCTTCTTCACATCCTGGAACATCTAATTTTGAAATGTTGAATATGCTCAGAAGAGAACATATGAATAAGCCCAAACACATGAAGGCAAAGGATTATCTGGTCCTCAGGAACACTTGTGGAAATCAGATTAATATGACGTCCTAGGTACTGGTATCTCAGAACATTTGAAGCACCTTTTTGCTTGTAATTTCTTACGGGGCTTTTTCCGTTCTAAAAGATGGTGTAATCATTGAGTTCCGATGGGTACCTCTGTAGACCAGTTAGGCCATTTCCCTGATCTCCAAATTCTGCCCTGCTCAGTTTGAGTGTTTCCAGGGATGGAGGTGCCACACTATCCCTGGGAAAACTATGGTAAATGTAGAATCATGGAAGAATAGAATCATTAAGGTTGGAAACAACCTCCAAGCTCATCAAGTCCAACCTTTGACCAAACACAACCACATCAATTAAACTACAGATCTGGGTGCAACATCTAGTGATTCCTTGAACACTTCCAGGGGTGGTGACTCCACCACCTCCTTAAGCAGTACTTTACAGCACCTGAACACTCTTCCTATGAAGAAATTATTTCTGATGTCCAGTTGGAGAAGCCTTTTAGTAAAACAAAACTGGGGAGTTGTGGTGACTCGAGCCTAGTAAGGGAACTCCTAAGGTACTGCCCTGGAAAAATCTGCCACAACCTTAAAGAACAGCTTGGGGTGAGAAAAAAAGGGGCTTCTCCCATGGTCCCTTGCAGCAATATGTTAATCTGGCCTCTCCCTATAGGTCACTGCCCTTTACCCTGCCCTTACCCTTTAGGTCATTGCCCTTTACCTTGACAATTCCCTTCAGGTCATTGCCTTTTGCCCTGCCCTTGTACTGCCCCTTTGCCCTCAGACCCATACTTGACCCACGACACTGCCCTCCCTGGCTTGAGGCCATTTCCTCTGGTCCTGTCACCATTTGTCTGGGAGAAGAGGCCAACCCCCACCTTGCTGCAACCACATTTTAGGTGGTTGTTGAGAACGATAAGATCACCACCTGAGCCTTCTCCAGGCTAAACACCCCCAATTCCCACAGCTTCTCTTCATATGACTTATTCCTCAGACCCTTCACCACCTTCACCTGGGCCTCCCTGGTTAACCAGGACTGATGGAGTGGCTTGGTGAGCTCTTCCTCCACTCCCTCAGTACTCCTGGGAGAATCCCACCCAGTCCCATGCACGAGTGAGTGTCCAAGTGGCACAGCAGGTCATTAACTACTTCCTCCTGGACTGCATGGGGTCTGTTCTGTTACCCATCTCTGTCTGCCAGCTCAGGGGGCTGGCTGCCCTGAGGATAGCTGGGCTTTCTGTTAAAGACCGAGACAAAATCATAAAATACCTCTGTAATGTTTACTCACCCTACAGTAATAGCATTTTCCCAACATCTCTGAAGAACGTACCTTTGTTGTTGATTGCTTGGTTTCATACTTTGAGGAACTTTGTCTGACCATGATAATATACAAAATTAAGCATTGCTGAAACTATTCTCTATTGACCTGGATATATGAAGTTACTAAAAAATTTCAAAGGAGATGTATGTTGCTAAAAAAATGAACAAAACCCAAAGCTTTGTTTTAAAAATAAAATAAATTACAGAGTTTTGATACTTATTTGCCTAAAAAAAAATCATAAAAAATAGGAAGGCTTTTTCCCGTAAAACACTTAAATGCAATATGACTATAACATACACTGACTGCAATGAAAACATTGCAAACATATTGTCCAGCTAGATGGACCCTTGATCTGACTCATTATTATAGATGCTTCAACAAATCTGGTAAGAGATCTTCTACTTTTCATAAAGCTAGGTCAGATTTCAAAGGTAAAAATGTACCTAAAAATGAAAATAAACACCTGTTTGTCTTTTAAAAAGTACTTAGATCAAAACACTTATTTGTGTGAAAAAGTACTACATTTTATCTTAAATATAACCTTCATGGTGTGAGAAGTTAGAGTAATCTGTCAGCCACAAGACAAGAGTCCATTAAAGATATATTTTCTGATGATATTGATGGACTGAGAGTGTTTCCCTGCTTCCAGTGTCCTAATAAATCACAGCTATCCCTAGATATTAAAGAGCTGGACTACAAGTCATGGCTTCTGAAGGAAGGAGATCCATGTGCTCCAATCCTTACGTAATAAGGCAAAAGCCCAGGACTCCCTGAGAGTGCATCACCTGCCCACGTTAGGTAAGTCCTGAAAGTAAATGAAGAAAAGTTTTTGGAGAATGATTCTGTTAAAAGGGTCAAAGTACAGTGAAGACAATTAACTGAAATGATAAATAGCCCAATTTTTTTCCTAATTTTTTGAATCTATTTTTTTATGAGTTCTTTTGTAATATTGTTGTCCAAGCACTAATATCATTTGAGCAGACCATGATTTTACATCTATGTTGACTAACAGCAGTTAGACCAGTATGAGATCACTAAAAGGTCCTCACAATAGATAAGATTCTCTTTATTTTGCTTTGTTTACTTCGAATTTGATGTTAAACGTCCTCCCTGAAGCTAAAATAAATCCAGTTAGTATTTCAAGCAGATGTTGAGACTCACATACATAAAACTTAGATGGACAAAATATTTTTCCCCCCTTGAGGGTTGTAAGGTCATAGTGATGCTATTTGTTCTTTCCTCTGCAAAGAGCAGCCCAGAAGCAATTATTTTATGGTTCTGCAAGACACTTTCTGAACAGAAGATGAAAGCAGAGGAGTCCTGTTCATATAATACTGTAAAAAATTAGAGTTCTGTAAACAGACAATACTTTTTTCTCTGAGATGTACCACTTTACTATCTATGCTCTTATGCTAAGAATTTTCCATTTTTTTAGTAAATCAAAAGCACTACAATAAATCTAAAAAGAAAATCAGCAGCATGGTGAGCAGAACTTCTTGCCTTGTTTCAGCTGGATGTTTTTTGCAAGGTTGTATGAGGTTGCTCCTTAATATGGCAATAATATTTTTTTCTTTTAATTATACACATACAGTTGAACAAAATACCTTTTAGAACTTTTAGACAGATTATAAAACTTTCCACACACTCTCCAGATGCATAATTATATATACACACAGGTGCACTTATCCCAAGAATGTGACCTATTACTCCCATATTCAGGACAGATTGAAAGGACACAAGGCTTTATTTTGTGGGGTTTGGGATTTTTTTTGTTTGCTTGTTTTCATTTTTATTTTTTTTTTAATTCACAAACCTTAAATTTTTCTTGTTGTGACAAAATTAGTCTTTGAGGAAGTAGGAACCATTTAGAATTAAGACTATATTCACTGATTAAACTAAACACAAAATCCCCACAAAGCACAAAAACCCCAACTCTCAAACCTGTATTTGTTTACCTTTCAGCTGAGCTGACTTGGGAGAAAAGTAACAACTGAGATTTTCTGGTTCTTCTTAACTGAACTGTTTCTCCATATTTTTTAGTTGTTTGGGGGGTTTTTTCCCCTCTCATGTGCTTTCTTTCTTTGCCTTTGGTGTCTTCAAATCACTACTAAAGTGTTTCTATTAGTAATTATTACAAAGTACTTGGCCTTGTCAGATTTGCATTGCCTTGTCTTGTTGTTCTGTTCCTCACTTAATTCAGAAAAGTGGTTTTTACAAAATGAGACACAGTTCTAAAAACACATTAATAACTTTCGTGAGTGTTTATAAAGACAACTTTACTTTTCACCAAGAAGTAATGGAGGAATTGAACAATATCCTTTCAAATCAAAACAAGTAGCAATTTAAACAGATTTATTTCTGTGTACTCAAACTATGGCAAAAATTGTACAATTAACTACATAACTTTTATTCATATTAAAAAAAATCAAAATTAAGAATTATATTTTGATATAATGTCTACTCAGGATTAATATAAAGACCTTTCAGTAACAATCTTGAATCAATAATTAGTTGAATGTGAAAATAAAATATGAGATTCTAATTTCATGCCATGGCAATTAGAAAATAAATATACTCTGTCAGGAAAACAGAATATGTCACATACTGCAGTTGTGCAAACTGGGAGAGTGCCTGAAAGTAAGACTTATGTTTTGTGCCTAGTTTAATACACACTGGAAGCATCTTTTACTACTTTACTACAGAATGCAAAGTTGCAAAAAAAAAAAAAGGTTTCTGAACAAATAATAGTACTCTAGAGCATGGCAGCAATAGTAATTAATTTTTTTAAAGGGCTAGAAAGTATTACCTTGAGTTTGTCAGTCCTTTGCCTTATCACACTGTAGGGCCTTCTCTGCTAACAGGAAATCCTGTGCTTCATGGGGAAAGAAATGGCATTCCCTGATGTTTTTATTCAAGTTCTTTACAGATTAGAGTAACCTGGGGATTTCTCTAACCTATGCCAGGCTGACTGGGTCACTAAGGAACCACCTGTCATGTGTAGATAGCTGGAGCAAAATGCACACATGCCTTTCCTTTTGGTTAAGAGTGAACTGCAAGTTGTGTTGAAATATATCATCCAGTTACTTCTGTTCTCTGTGTTTTTCATCACACAAGAAATACAAGGTTTTCTTCCTCTCTTTTTTAAAACGTATGCACACACACACACATATAAATTTATACCATAATTATATAAAAGAAACTGTATCATTCAGTGGACTGATTGTTCTTTACTGCTTGAACACTTAGTAACACTAACCAGTACCAAAACTTGAGCCATGGTGACTTTAAATTAGCACCAAATTACAATTTCAAATAGAAGCAGTCACTTCAGGCATCTGACAGAAAATTCAAGAAAGATTAATTATATTTGCAAGAAGTATTACATGCAGAACAGCAATTATTAAAATCCTTAGTACTTATGCATAGCCAGTCAAATTATCTGACAGGCTGAAAAACTTCTGTCATATTCTTTTACATAAAATCTTCCAAAGCACTGAAACTCATTTCAGAACAACTTGGCAAGTATAAATAATGGATTACAGTGGGCAAAATCTGATTTCTCAAATCAAGATGATAAAGTTAGGCCTTTCTTCCTCAGACATAATAGGAAGTTTCCAGTTTCAAAGTCTGTTCTCAAAATAGCAAAGGACAATGAACTAATTATGAAAATATGTCTTATTTGAAAGCTAGATCACTCATACAGGTATTCTATTATAGGTACAGAACTGCATTTTGTGATAAAATAATAAAAAAACCCCCCTGGATTGGTCCTTCAAACTCAAATTAATAAACCAAAACGCAAATACTTCACCCCAAAATGCTTGATTAGAATGATGGGTAGCCTCATCCAAGACCCCAGAAATGAACTACAGCTACTTATACCTGTTCACATTTGTATAATAGGTTTTTTTTTAAATGAATTTATTTTTTGGAGAAGATAAGACTCTACACAGAAGTAAATTCATACTAAAGCAATGACTCAGAGATGGAAGGAGTTGCCTAATAATCAGTCAAATAAAGTAGACCATTCTCTATGCATAACTCAAAAAAGGAATGAATCCATATTAAAAATCAAGATGTTGAACTGTGACATTCTTGGAAGAAGAGGGCTAGAATGGAAGTAAAAAACAGTGGAGGAGTAAATCAGCCAGATTTCTACAAATCAAGCACAAGATCAAGTGAGCTCTACAAAGGAAGTTTCTGCCAGAGGAGGAACTGGTAAGTTTTTTCAACAGGCACACAAATCTTGCCATGGAAAATTACCCCATTACTAGGAGAAAACAGAAACCTCTTCTGGAAGCTGTTAAATACAGTCACCTTAGTAAATTTAATACATAAATTTGTAGTATCTTTGTCTTAATAAATATTAAAAAATGTTAAGCAGCAAAATGGACAACTTAAGAAGCCGAAAACAACCAAAAAACCCCAAATTCTATTTTTGTATTCAGTTTATTGTTAGAGCCCAACCTTAACATTAAAGTATTATTAAAATTCATCAAAAACACTAGTAAAAATAGACCCAAAAGTTGTTTTTTGCCTGAATTAAACACCCAATTAAAACAAATTAACAAAAACACCCTGCTGGTAAAACGGCTTTTCCTTCTAAAGCCACAGCCTGAGATTTCTATCCCTCCAATTTAATTAAAAGGACAGAAAGTTATTTTTCACATGACTTTTGGTGATAAAAGAGATTCTTTAAATATTATATTACCCCATGCAGGCTCCATATCTAGGAGTGCAAGTGCCTGAGGGCCTGGAAATAAAGAGATGAATACTCATAAATTTAATGCTGAAACAAGTAGTGGTATATTTTTCTGAAAGGGAAGAGGATTCTCTGAGGTAGATGTAACTGCATGAAGACTTACATATTAGAAAATAATTGATTTTTTTTCCGGTAGCTAACTCACTACCTAATTTATATATTTAAAGTCAATAAGGGCCTAGAGAGGGCAGTGTTCCTCTCCTTTTATATAATAGGCTTTCTGAATCCTATCTGAATCACACAGGTGGGCACACCATTGGCAGTGATGACAGGGATCCAGTGTCCTGGAGAGGGTGTGCTTGTTTAAGTGATAGGGATGACCCTCTGAAGATGACTGCTACCTGAAAACGTGCTATGCTAGCAACACGAACAAATGCAGATTTTCAGAGGTTCTCTGACAAAAGAGTTCTGCTTCAGCTTTAGTTTCTGAATCGTGGACAACTATGCCCAGTTCTTCTGCCAGCAGACAATGCTTTTTTATTGTGTTTCTTACATGCTCTGAGGTGACTTTTCAGCCACTTTGGTGTCTTTACAGGAGAAATATATTTCCTGGCATGCCAGACCATACAGCACTTCTGGATCTGTCTCGGTTTAAAACATTTAAAGCACAATTTGGTATAATATAATGAGATATTAGATAAAAAGAGCAATCTGTCTCTCCATCAGCCCTTCTAACTCTGGCTTCTTTTCTACAATTTGTTTTATCAGTTTTGTAATTTGTTGAATTTTTTTTCATCATAAAAGTATGTGCACATATTTACTGAAAATATTTACTGGAAGATGGATTTTTTAAAAGTGTGAATAAGGAATAGTTTTGGTTCTATAATTGGAGAAACTCAGTGTGTTGATATGCAAATATATTACATTATAAAAAGCAAGTATGGTGAAATTATTCTATAAGGAAATAGCACATGTTAAACATCATGATAACTTTCTTTCACAAAAAGAAATAGAAAATTATATGCTAATTTCTTACCAAGTTATTTCATTATGTTCCACACAGCAGAAAAAATATCTCCTTTCAAAACTGCACAGAGGATCTTGATTCCTATGTTATACTCATTTTGCTTCAATGCAAATCTTGATTAAACTTTATGAGAAAATTGAAATTCAATACACACTTCCTTCCAACCATGTCCACTCATTGATATAAACTGTATTTGGAAGATAAACTGTGTTACTACATCATCTGACCTAAACCTTCAGCCTCTGAAAGAAAGACATCATATCGAAAACCACACAGTTATTCTGACTGATTTTCTAGAAACCACTTCCTTATTTGTAACTTATAAATAAGAGCATTTCTTAGCTGGAGCTCACTTCATTAGACAAGCTATTACAGTCCTCTGTGCTTGTGCACAACTTTTTCCACTCGCAACTCTGTGGGACAGTAACAAAGGGCATGCCAAGTACCTAAAATCTCAAAACTTGTTTAAAATCTTAATGATCCTAAGTCTTAGGTAATAAAACCCTCCACACATGTGTCTATACATTTGCTGATGGGCACAATGGGCAGATCTCTTGCAATAAGAGCAGAGGGATGTCTGTTTGTATTGCATGTCTTCCTCAGGTCAAAATGCCAGTTAAATTTCACTGCCTGCCTTCACATCAGCATTACAACCTACCTATTTGCACATCCAAGGGAACAGCAGTCTCAGAAACTGTGAGATTCAGACTGGCTGTGACTGTCAAACAAATATTTAAACCCACACTGTTACTCAGCACTAATTTTTTGGACAACCCAAAGAGTTGCACATTGTGCAGTGAGCTGTAAGAGCTTCTTCTGGCATGTGAAAGTCCTCCCCAACCCTGACAGCCCCTCCAGCAAGCCCATGTACACAAGAAGAAACATGAACATCACTCTGTGTGTGACAGGGTTGCCAAAACATTATTATCATTTTGAATCTAACTGCCCCATTACATTTCCCTCCTTTTTTTCATTTGAGCAGAAAAAAAAAAATACGTTTTTTCCCTTTTGTGGAAGTGCAGATGTGTTGGATGTAGCAAAGGAAAGACTGAGGAGGAGGAGGAAAACTTCTGCGACATGTACTGCCAGCCCCAGGACCTTGGGACTTACTTCCATGAGAAGTCATAGGGATTACAACTAAGGGCATTGCAAAAGGATTTTGCATTCACATGTAAATCAAGAACACAAACTAATGCTTTTGATAGGATAAAAATGTAAATCTCCATACCTCAGAGCATTAGCCAGTTGTTACCCCTTCAGTCGGAGGAAACGAGAAGGTCCGCCGGCAGCCAGGTCGGCAGTTTGCTGTGCCTTCCTCTGGAGAATCTGTCACTGCCCTGCTCATGCCTCAGTGCCTCTGACCTGATCCACAGAGGCAATTTCTTGGTTTTGATATTTCCTCTGTTTGGACAGCAAGATCTCTGATCCATTCGGTAAAATCACTCTCTTGTTAAATTTAACTAACTGTTCATTAACCTGTGTTACAGTGTCATTTTAATGTTGCCAAAATCTGCTTGTACCCAAATTTACATTTAGACCCCTAGAGATGTCCAGCTGATTACACATTCTTTGGAGACACAACCTTTGTTCTGTTTTTTTCTGCTTAAGGGTGTTTTAGCATTGCTGGCAAGCCAGAAACTGTAGCTCTTCAATCTTTAATTCAGTTGCACAAATCATGTGACAATATTTCCATCTTGGAGAGGGGGCTGCACTGGCTTCAGAATCACTGTCAGCAGGGGCCTCTGCCTCCAGGAACAGCCACACAAGTACTTCAGAGTTGCTCTATTCCGGGTCCCAGAAAAACATGGTGCTAGGTAAACCTGCAAGCATAGTGTTATGTTATTACAGGTATTGATACAATGAACCAAATTCTGAGCTGCTGTAAATTGGTGCCCATCTAACTACACAGCCATTTCTGGAAAACCACATCCAGACGGGTGCAAATATGCCAAATTTTACATCTTGATGTGTATTATATAGCCCTATTTTCTATTTAACTAGCAAAAGTAGACCTTGAAAATAATTTCATGCAGAACACTCTTGTCACTGGAAGAGCTCATCAAAAAATTTTTTCACCATATTTACTTCTGAAGTTTTTTCCATTTTAGTACATGTTAGTAGTCTGAAAGTCCAGGAACAAATATTTTTTGCTTCTTTTAAAAAGTAATTGATGAAGGTGAAACTGCTCTTCATTATAATGTTATAGGTTAGATATTTATTGGGTAGATATTTAAATATTTACATCCCAAGAAGAGTAATCTAGGAGCAAACTATTTCTATCATCTCTTTCCATCAACTAGAATATTAAGCTAACTTACAAATATCCTCATAAGAGATGACACTAATATCCTCATGTCAGAAGTTAAGGCTAAAAAGCTGCAAATAAAACTGAGACTTTTAACCTTTATCAGCTGTGAACTTATCTTCTACTTTTATGTGTCCTGCAAAGAGAGGAACAGTAGTATCAATCTATTTTTTTAAAATAACATTAAGTGGAAAGGGACAAAAGCAAACCTTAGCTGGGTTAAACAATTGAAAGAATGTAAGCAAATAATAAAATACGTTTCGCAAATAACATAGAATAAATTTATTATCAGTAAACAGCATTCAAGTTTCATACAGCAGCTCTTGTTATACCTAGGTATTAAAGACTTCCTAAAACCTCAGGAAGAAGTTTTCAAATAAATTAAAAGAGGTGGTCTTTATTATATGACAGATATATTAGTATGAAAGTAAGGATTGGCATTCAGGTACCTAAATACTAATGGGTTATTTGAGATGCTCTAGTACAATCAGTCTGGTCCCTCTTAAGCCATCCTTTATCCTATTGTCCCATCTATCTCAGACCTTGCTGGGTTGATAGCTGAATTTTATCCATGGGTCAGTATGATAAAACTCCTGATCACAATCCATTTTAATTTCTGAGACTTTTTCATTATTTTATACTACCATCACGTACATTTAGAGTTTGTTGGTCATTGAACAAGGACTAGTAATTAAACAAAAAAATACACTGTAAGAGAAATAAATCTTGTCCATTGTAATCAATCAAGTTGCATACGGCCGATGTAGTTTTTATTTTATATATCAGTCAGAACTTCCGTATATAAAGAAATGGCAATTCCTCATATAAAGAAATGTTTTGAAGTATTTCAGGATCACAGGGACTAAGATCTTCCAGCTGTTCCTCCACTGTGCCTCTTCTACCTTTAAGGATTTCACAGAAGAACATGTGATACTTTTCAATCAGGAGGTGAAAAATCTTAGATATCTTAGATATCTTAGATATCTCCTGGGAAGATTTTTGGAGGCAGTAAAAATGAAGGCAACTGCAATATTTTTGGACATGGAAACCGTTAACAGAAGTAAGGGTCCAGGGAACAGAGGAACACCTTCAGACTGGATTTTTAACAACAGAAAAATTACTGTGGTTAGGATGTGGAGAAATCAACCACTGTAACAGCACTGTAATTTCCCATTAATTGTCAGAAGTTTCCTTTAAAATTCAGTAAACTGTGAATGAAATATACATTAGTTTTTCTCTTAGTGAATTGTACATCAGTGCTAAATTTTGATACAGATATAAGTACTTCTAGGACCTAGGAAATGTAGAATTTTGTTAGATAGACATAATTTAAACAGTGGCATAATTTTACGGAATAAGTTCTGACATGGACAGGTAAAAAAGGAATGCTGATGTTCTCACATGAGCCATTTCAGGTAACAAGCTCCAAGGCCATTGGATAATTGAGTTGTCACTGTGCTAACTTACAATTTATTATCCATTCCCAGAAAAGAGTTGATGCAGCAAACTGTGTACTTAGTGACAACAAACTTGGAAAATAGTATAGAGACCCAGCCTGGGGCCTTGGTCTCCACTGGCCACAGTTGGGTACTTGCGGGTGAGAGAAAAAAAAATTAAAAAAAAAAATTAAAACAATATTTTTTGAGAAGTTTGAGTACAAGATCAAAGATCATGCTGTTTCCACTTTATCCCATATCCAATATGATCCCTAAGACTATACATTACTTCTGGGCCAGTTACATAAAGATGTTTCAAGGATGAAAAACCCCAAAAGAGTAACATTGATAAAAAATTCATATAACCCATTATTAAGCAGCAGTAGTATGAGACTAGTAAATATGACAAAATTATAACCTTCAGCTGTTTATAAGATGACTACAATGATCTGTCTCTTAAGGAAACTATTAAAGGCTTATTTTTTCTTTTATTCTTCAGATCTCAATTTTAAAGAATGCATTCAAGAGTTCAGAACTCCCAAGTTATCTTTATTGCCTACTTTCTGCAGAACTCATGTCTGCTTATAGACAGTTTATACAGACTGTATATTACATTTTCTTTGATATTTTTATTTTTATTTTCAGATGCATAGTGTATTTTGCAAGGAAACTGACTTACAGTTTTTCATATCAGAGTATTCAGGGTGGTTTATTTTTTCTCCTTTTGCAGACTGTCTTTTTCTGTTTTTATACTTTAGAGAGGAGCTTTGACATATGTCAAATTGTAGAAAATATTCTTGGAGAAGTCAAGGAAATTTGAAGAGAGGTAATTTTGGAATTTTGATTAGTGACTTATGAAAGTCTTTACTTCTGACAGTATCAAAACCAAATCTGGAATAAAGTCACTAGGTTTGGCAGTTGTGGGTCACACAGCAGTTGATGGAGAGAGCATGATCCTGGTACACCTTTGGTTCTTCCCTAATATTGATCCTCATCTTTAAACGATAAGAACTGTCAGCAGCAATAACACAGTAGGCAGGTAAGAGAAAACCACATTTCTGTATTGCCTGACCAGATTGCTTTCCTGGCTCTGGTGCCAGTTTTTATGGTCAGAGCTACTCCATGACCAACACCATTGTACCCTTTTCACCTCTGGATCTTCTTTTTCAGCTTACTGCTGCCTCAGGTTCAGATCCTCTACTTTTGAGCAGACTGTTAAATCACCAGTTAAATGAATCACTGAAACATCACTGAAAGGAGATTTTATTAAGAAGATAATTGTCTATATTTTTAAATATTCTGGTGCTTTGTATTTTCTAGGGACACCTTATATATTATTCAGATCCAAAAAAGAGGTGTGAATAGGTGAGACTGTATTTGCAGTAAAAGAGCCTTGAACCATTTCAATACTTAGAACCCCAGAATTAAGACAGTTTTGGAAAAAAGTTCTAAACTATTTGCTTTCACCATATATGCATTAATTTCTGTTTTTAAGGCTAAAGATCCCCTGAACAGCTGTTTTATTTTCTGTGTGGTAGACAGCAAAAAGGCTTGCCAGATGTTTATTTGCAATTTTAGATAACTACCAAGTAAATTGCAGGATTATTATTTTTTTTCAAGGTTTAAGTACAGACATGACATTTCAAATGGTGAAATTGTCATTATATATGAAGTTCTTAAAATGAAATAATTCAGCATTTGAATATGCTGTACTGCACCACATTGCACCAGTTACTTATTTAAAGAGCTGTCAGTGTTACGGATATAGGTGTAGATTATTAAGAGCTAGATGTCAAAGGTATAGAGCAGGAGCAAACTGATAATCATCAAATCTGCAGGAATGATGAAATATGGAATTAACCTAGTAGAAAAATAAATTACAAGAAAATGTATGGCCTTGGCAAGAATGTTAGGTTTTTTGTATACCTGAATTAATAAAGTTTTGCATTATAAATTCAAAGAATATTTATATTCTTTGAATATAAATTCTCACTGCATTCGCAGCATATTGAGAGTGAAATTTGGATCTAGACAGAGACTAAAAGTGAGTGATTTTTGAAATTTATTAGGTTAAACTGAAATAGAATCTCTTCTGTAACCAGGTATCTTACCTGGGCCTAATCCTTTCACATCTACAATAAAGGATTAATAAATGTCAGATTAGCATTCTTTTAAATAACCTGAATATATTTGGAAATATCTAAGACTACTGTCTACATATTTCAAGGGGAAAAAAATGCCAACCGCTTGCACTTGAAAGGAAAAGGATTCAAACACATTTTCATTTTTTCCCCCAGCTTTTTGTAGTACTACTGAATAATATGACTGTGATTTCGGCAAATAGTCTAGTCAATCCCAGGAGACAGGGCCTTACAGTTTGGAGGTCATTTACACAGAGGGCTGCAAAAATCCATTTGGCTCTGCATATTTTCCTTCGCTATGAAATGTCTTCTTGTGATAATGGCAACAGAAATAATTTATTGGTGCTTTAAGGAAAATATTGCAACATTGTCCACTACAATACCACAATATATTACATGCACAGTATGCTATATAACCTACAACATTACTATGTACTGTATACATTTATATATATATATATATAATAATCTACTATGTATAACACAGTAGCCTGTGTGTAATATATAGTAGATGATACAATATTTTTCTGTAAATATGTAGCATTATGTTGCATACTGAAAGACACTTTTAAATGTCTGAGGAAGAGTAGGGAAGAAGGAATGGCAACATTTGTTGTAATGGCAACCAACATTGATTACACCACCTAGCTCAGGTTACTTTTTGTTTCTCAGGGCTAACTTAAGATATGTCTCTAAATTTATTTGCAAAAAATTGAATAAATTAATCTTGCCCACTAATAGGGTCTTTTTTTGACCCAGAAAATATCTCATCTCTGGGAATGGAACAAGAAACATTTCCAGTTGGGATGGATTGGGTGCCAAGCTGTATTCTTATTCCTTTTAAGTTTTATTTGCCCCTTCAGACTCATATTTTCTTTAGCATTTTTTCTGTCTATTGCTTTGCTTCCTGAATTCACTGTAAGAATGGTTTTGCAAAAGGGCAGCAAATCATGAACAAAAATATTTTCTTTCCAGTTTACATTTAAGTTGCTACATACTCTCTATCAAGAATAAAGTTGTTTGGCCTTTGACTTCTAGCTCTCACTTAAGATTTTACAGTACCTCCTCTTTCAATAAGATAGAAGTAGCAAAATGTATCCTCTATAGACAAATGGAGTCTATGTATTTCCAGATTTTCAGCTGCAAACTAGAAGACTTTTAAATGTATTATATAGGGTGACTTTGAGTCCTTGTTTAAAATGAATTCTGGAAATCTTTCTTTCTGTTTTTGCACCAAAGACTGGGCTGAGCCAGGAAATATGTCTCGAGTATAGAGCCAGGGAACAGCAATATTGCTGCTTGCAAGGGACATTTGTTTATTATTCAGGTTTGCTGAGAAAGAGACTTTCAATATTAGTATCTCTTCTTAAGGTATTAAGCCTCATAATCTATTTTTCCTTCTGACCCATGGTAGCTCAGCAAAGTGTATTGTTTTTACTACTTCCTGAGAGGTTTGTAAACTATACATTATGATACTGGAAACAAGCTAATCCTAAATCTGATTAATTTTCACTGAAATACTTACACATTTGCCACTATGTGTTCGTAATGTGAACTTTGACTCAGAATTAACATATAATATATCCACCCCAGTATTCTTCATTAATGTATTTTCTCTCTAGCAAATGCTGATAGGTTATAGACAAGGACGCATTACTGACTTACAAGCACATCTTCTCAGGTGTGTTCTTTACCTGTTCTCTGGTACACATTTTATTCTGGACCCCAGTAGACTTAGTCTGTGTGCTGGATTGTTTATTTGTAGCATCACAAGACAAATCTATTCTTACTTGGCTACAAAAAAAATCTCAGCGCTTATCTCCAAATTTCACATCAGCAATGAAGTTTGCAAGTTCTGCAGTATTATTAAACATTATCTTTCAACATAATGAAGGATGAGCTTTCAAAGCACCCCTCAGATTTTGCAAGTAGAGCAAGAGAAAATCAGTAGAAGTGGAAATTTTTAGAGGTGTCCATCCCACATGTAAAATTAAAATACCTACACTAAGAAGCAGCAGTATCTGAAAGGCTAGCTTTATTTTTAGATTAATTTTCCTCCCTGCAGGCAGCCCAGTGACCTCTGGTTTTACTTACAAGGTCTGCTCTGGGGCAGTGAACAACACTTCTGATAACAGGGAAAAGGTTCTGACTGCAAGCAAGTGAAACAGTAAGCTGAACTCCTACCTTTATCATCTCCCTCTTGTCTTGCACCATGACATGCTACTTTGGCTTTTGCTCCTATATGTTTGAAATCTGGGAAACAGTACTGAGAAAAACACATTTTCAGTGCCATTATTTATGAGAATGCTTGCAGCACATGCTGCACTGCTAACAACAGAAGCCCTACAGACTATGCTGTCATAGTTTTACCTTGACTGTTTTCTAGCTCTTGCTGCAATAAAGCAGTTTTAAATAAAAATTAAATATTATAATCATGTCACTACTATATTATTTTTATGTTTATGTGCCACAAGTACTCCAAGATTGTTGATATTGCTTCAAAGAACAGTCACTTTCTGTTTTTACATGTGGGCTTTTCCCAACTTAACCTCACAAGCTGTTTTCTACAGTTTCATTCTGTCTAAGAAGCAAATAAGAATCCTGATGGTATTAAGAAACTTGAAATTCCATTAGAACTCACACTGAGTGCTGCAGGGAAGGAATACATTTTTCCAAAAAAAGCCCTCTTTTTGGGGGGTGACTGTGAGGCAAGGATGGATTTCCTTTTTAAGTGATAGAAAATTGCAAATCAACATGCCTGCTGTAATAAGAAAACGGTTTTAAGTGATGAAACAAAAGTATTTTTGCCTTTGATGTAGTGAAAGTGAGGCAAAATAAAAACAGAGCAGGGGCAAGAAACAAGATGACTTGAATTGTTTTACATAACCTATATATTTATATATAAAAGTTCTAGATCTCTGTGTTGGTGAGGTCATGAAGAAACTTTGGAAGTTAAATCCTAAAGACAGACGATTTTATGCTTTTTATCATTTTCAAGTTTTTCTCAAAGTTGTGAACTCAACCTCCTTTAGATAGACCTAGGAAGCTGTTAAATTTTTATTCCACTCTGTCTCTAATGTTAGTACTAGTTTGTACAGTCTCTTACACTAACTTTTCCTTAAAAATCCTCAAAATAAGTTCTTTGACTGTGTCTACACTTATTCAGAAATTTGCTTTCACATTTTCTGGTGCAGCACAAGTTATCTTTTGCATGTGCCTTAATATCCACCAAAAAATGTTTCATTTTTAATGCCACATTAAATGTGCATTAAATGTAGGGAAGCTTGATGCACAGCTTCAGTGGGCCTAATAAATAATGGCAGCAGCCACCTGACCACCTCTCGCTCTTTTCTACCCAGTGTACCTGTTACCTGCCACCAAAGGAGTACATATTTTATCACTGAAGTAGAGGCTCTGAGAAAGGCCTCAGATCCTGGAAAAGAGGTTCTTGAGCCTTCACCCTCCTCCTCAGTGCTAGAGCTGCAGTAAGTGTCACTACATCTGCTTCAGTAATTTGATTCCAAAGCACTTTTTTTAGCTGGTGGATGCATAAAGTCCTGACAACTTCATTTTAATTCACAAAGAAGATTCCCACATTGCAAAAATATTAGTCTAAAACTCTTTTTATACGTACTTCTTAGAGGCTGATAGGTTGTCTGTCATTATAATGTCTTATGTGGTTTATTTAGCAAAGAAATTCACTTTTTGAACTATTGATGTCTAGTTTATAAACTTTGGAAGTTTAAATACACATATATAGTATTTGTAGGTGATCTAAGGAGAACTTTATACTGTGAAAATATGCCTTCTCTTTTTCTGAACCAAAAGACACATTTTAACTCAATCCTATTTGCTCTTACTTGCTGTCAAGTGGTTTCACTTCAGATTATAAAAAGCATGCATATTTCACACAAGATTATGGAAAAAAGAGGTTTCCAGACTTTTTTCATTGCTAGCTTTCTGTATACCTTAGCCCTCTGAAAGCCATCAATTTGACTCTCATTCCTTTTGTTGGTTTAGAATTGAATAACACTTTAGTGAATATAATGAACTGACAGAGAGAGGTGAAGAAAAAATTTTCAGCTCTGCCCAAAGAAACAAACATAATTATCTAAAAAGTACTTGTGCATTTATTTCTAGTTTTTCTCACTTCAGACTCTGTATTTCCTTTCAAACACATTGTTTCTGGGAAATAGAAAACCTCACAGTCCATTTGAAACAAAAATAAGTAGACAGAAAGCTGTAAAGAGAGGAAAAAAATGACAGTCTCATGAAGTATACTTATCTAATTGTAGTCATCCATATCTGATCCAAAAGTTGAACTTCATTATTTTTATAAGAGTATTAAAATGATGCCTTCTAACATTGATTGAAATCTGTGTTAATAGAAACTTTACCTCTTTACCTACTGAAAAAAACCCATAATATTATGCTTCCACAGTCATTGAAAAGTAATGTGGAGGAGCACATTTTATTTTCTAGTTACTGTCTTACATTTTCTTCAGTGGAAAAATTACTAATCTAATATTCATGTGGAACTCTTTTCCAAAGCTAAAGAGGTATTTCTGTTAATTCAAGAATTGAAAGTGTAGAGATGCCCCATGTATTTTGCTAAGTCCTCAGTTTATCTTAGGGCTTAGAAATTTCATGTGAGCAAAGAATTCTGAAATCACTCTAAGAATAAGTATCCAGACAAAAAAAAAAAAGGACATTTAAATAATTTAAAGTAATAAAAACTAAAAAGGCAAGACAAATACACAAGGCAATAAAAATGTATTGGATCTTAACTAGGAATAATTGACAATTTACTGTGATCACCTCTCGTTAGCTTTGCACTATTATAAAGATGTCCTGTATTTTCCCTGTTCTTGGTTATCTGGTCACCACCTTGAAAAGCAAGAATCCATCTGAGCTGTTTTAGTCTTCCTTCTCTTGCCCTGATTGTGCAGATGGCCAGAAAAACTTTTCAAATAAAAAGGCAAGGGGCTGAGGGCTTGAGCACTGGCATTCTGAACTGGCTTTGCTTGGGATGACACTGAATAAGACTTCAGTTTCCCTTCGCCAGTGCTTCATCTGGGAGCACTTCCAAAGAACATTGCCAGCAGGTCTCAGAATATGCCTACAGGCAAGGTCAGTTCCACAGGGCAATAACTGCCTGTCAGCTACATTAGGAAAAGAAAACCACTATTATAGAATGTAGGAGAGCTAACCTAGCAGTGCAGTATTTGAAAAATGTGCATTTCTTGCCCATTTAATAAATTATCCAGAATGGTTTGTTTAGCAGATACCCTTTTATGTAATATGAAAGTGCACAATGAACTTAGGAATGATTGTTATAGTATTTTTCTTTTAAAAAATCACTTTTAGAAATACATATCTAAAAATAAAACCACAGGATGAGACAACATGTGGTTTGCATTAAAAAGCCAAGAACTACTGATATCAGTGCACTAGCAACCACACTTTTGCCATTAATGGTTTCTTGATGGTTTTATCTTTCATTCATACAGAAGATATAAAAACTGTATATCCCAGAATGCTTATTCTAGTGCATTTCAGGGAAACAAATACTGAATTATAAGGGAAATATATGAGTATATGAAGACCTCATTCTCCTAAATATTGATTGGCACAGCCTGAAGAGAGTAGGCCATGAGTGTAGGCCATTATTCCATATGAAGTGCTCTCACTATAACCCTGAGTTTTCATAAATCCCTTTCAATGTTTCTTGGGTATACATTGTTGTCAAAGAATCCAATTCACTGACAAGTCACTCACAGCATTCTGAGAAAGTGAGAAATATATAAAAATACACACAGACAGCACACAAATGTATTTTTAATACAATTTCCTGCTGTTTAAAGAACTACACCTAAGGACAGTCTTGTAATTTAATAATTAAAAAAACATTAGCAGAATTTTAATCAGAACCAGCTATAAAGTAAAGGCATAGGTTGTTTTCTTCCATTTTTACTTTATATTTGAAAATATCATATGGGAGGAGATGCAATGCAATTACACCTCCTATTTATTGAATTACAGGAGATGATTCATATATAAGACAAATTAAGTAAAGAATTGTTCTGCGTGGAGGCAAATTGAACTGGTGGTTGAAGAGAAGAAATGGAGTAATGGGATCTGCTTCTAGCCCTGTCAGTTTTCTTGTGTTTCGGTCAATTCATTTACTGTGTCTGTTTCTGTCACTGAGTATCTACTCAGCCTGTTAGAGACTCTTTCCATTTCATACTGTATGTCTGCATGTGTGTGCATTTTTCCATTACTGCAACAGGATCATTGTTTAAGTTAAAATCTCTTGACACCTCTAAGATAAAAATAATAATGTTGACATTTTGAATTTTCAGCCAGATTATAGGCAATAAAACAACAACAACAAAAAACAAACCCAAACAATAAAAATCCAAGAAGAATGATGTATTAAATAAGGAATACATAGTCAAGGGAAATGCACAGTTAAAGCTGTTAAGCCACTAGATACACTAATCTTCTAAGCTCTGCATGTAAATCAACTGCAAGCTATTTATACTGTAGCAGACAGTCTGCACTTCCCCTGTGGGAGTTTTTTAAAAGAAATGTTGTGACTGAAAGTTTACAATAATTATTAAAGAAAAAAAAGAAAAAAAGAAAGAATCTTGAAACTTTTTAGTGTTCCAGCTTGTTTAAGGTTTTTGTTGTTTGACTTTATATTACTGACTGTATCCTAAAGAAATGTAGATATTTCACAGTCTATTACCACATATTGCTCTGATTATTTTCAACAGGGCTTCTCTTAGTTTTTAAGTCACTTTTTCTTTTATTGTGGAATATATAATTTTACAATATGTTGAAACAATGTCAAATTTGATATATGAAATGTATTCACAGACTAATTCAATCAACAGCTTATGGCAAGATGAACATTTGTATAATTTATACTGAAAAAACAATACTATGTGATACGCTTTGATTTGTCATTGCTGTAATTCTATTTTATTAGCTACCATTTAAGGAGAATCTGACATCTAGAACTTACATAAAGAAAAGAGATAGTGGCCATTTGACTAATGCTGTTCCCTACACTTCATGGAGTCACATGGAGTCACCTCATGGAGTCACAGAAGTTCACACTCTAAATAAAATTAAAAGCAAGAGATGTGATCACAGAATAAAAAAATAACATTATTGTTCACTCTACCATTGATCTTCACACACACACACACACACACACACACACACACACACACACACACACACATGCACAGCATACAGACAACTGCAAAAACGTAATGATTGCAGAATCTTTTTTTATAGCATTTGCTGAAACACTATCTTTTTTACATAGCCTAGTTAGATATTTATATAGGCTTTGATTACAATAAATTAAGTGTTGTCATTTTGAGTAAAAGTAAAGACATGCTAATGAAGAAATTTGGCTGATTAATGGTGTTTATAATGTCAATGGTGTGCTTTTCAGAACATCCAATCAATGCGATCAGTTTATAGATACAAACTCTGTTTGTGGAGAGAAATAGACCCATGCCTCAGTATACGCTGTGGTCATCCATCTGGAAAGTAGCTTTTGAGAAAATTAGCTATGAGTCCTGGCAGAACAAGGTAGAACATAAACCAGCAATGTGCCCTCCCTGCAGGGAAGTCCAGTGGTATCCTGGCTGAAATATACAAAGCACTGACAACATGTGAGAGAGCTGATCCTTCCTCCTCTCCTCAGCACGAAAAGAGACTAGGAAAGGGCCACAAAGATGATTAAGGCATTGATGGTCTCTCCCACAAACAAAGACTAAGAGAAATGGAACTGTTCAGCCTGGCCAAGAGAATACTCAGAGGGGAATTCACCCGTGTATATAAATGACTGAAGGGCAGGTGTAAAGAAGGCTCTTTCCATCGCTGCCCAGTGACAGGACAAGAGACAGTGAGCATAAACAGCTATACTGGACACTCTTCCTGAGCATCAGGAAGCACTTTTTTACAGTGAGGGTGACTTATCACTGATAGATGTTACAGAAAGAGGTTGTGAAGTCTCCATCTTTAGCTACTTCTAAAAGCAATCTTGTTATGGTTCCAGACAACTTCTTATGGGTGGCCCTGCCTGAGTAGGGAAATTGGAACAGATGACCCCTAGAGCTCCTTTCCATTCTATGATTCTGTGAACTGAAAGCCCCCTGAATCAACACAAGTGTTTTTGAAGATCTTGCTTATTCTGACTGAGGGAGGAGGACTGACTTCTGCCACATGTTCTTAAAGCATTATGAGGTCTTATTTTGCTTCACATTGCTGTCTCTGCCAGATACTGTCTGACATTTTTCCTCTGGAGCAAGAGAAAACGGTTTGAAGTGAGATGTCTCGGTTCTCAGCAGGAGGTAAGTAGCTAGCATGGTATAAGTTTGTTGACCTAACCCAATGAATAGAGAGCATTATGCATGGATTTCTTAGACAATAATATGCCATGTTGGAAATTTGAGGGTGGTATTATTTAAGAAATTTTTTAAAGTATAACTTCCTTCCAAATGCACTGCTCTTAATGCATCACATGCCCTGGAGAGGTTATATTGCATCATCGCTCTGACATTGCAATTACACAGGGAAAGAACTGTGCTCAGCTGAACTATGGGGGTCCTAAATTTTTTTAGTGTTTCTAGAAATGCCTTTAAGGGGGTACCAAATGTCATACTGCTGTGTTGTTTTTTTTTTTTTCCTGCTAACAAGAGGAGAAACCATCAGCTCCTTTTCCTCCTTTGCACCATCCTCTTTGGCTCTCTGGACAGACCAGGTCATCTCCCTGCTGACAGCCCATCAGGTTGTGTGTCTCCTTTCTCAGGCCTGAGCAAAAGTTTCCACCCTTGACCCTCTTATTCTTTCTATTGAGCGTGGAATAAGAAAAGTTTCCCTGTGAGGTATATCCCTATGTGTCTGCTGCAGGTGACCCTGCAGCATAGTGTCTTGTAGAAACAGCAGCATGCATGCTTCCTCCCAGATTCAAGCTGGCCCTAGCACTCCAAAGAGCTACATGGCTAATGATCTCTGGTCAGCTAGGATGGATCTCACTGTCCTTGGGAGACCTTGGCACCAAAGATGAGTGACAAGAGCTTTTTCCATGAATTCATCTCAGGAGTACTGAAACACAGCTTGGAGAGACACAATTCAGCAAGATGGAGACAAAACAGACATGTGAGCTGGCAGTGCAGACACCTATTGTGAGCTAACTCATGGTACAACAGACACCTTATGGAAAAGCAATCTCCATTGCAGCTACCTTTTATGTAATTACAGCTATAGATTCTCCACTAAATATATGATTATGAGCAAAACATAAGGAAACTCCTAGATGAATTAAAAAAGGCCAGTGTGAAACAGTAAGGCATATTTGCTCCAAGCATGTTTAGTTTAAGAATATTACAGTATACCATAAAACCCTAAGGCAAATTTGGTAGTGGTGAAGTGACTTAATGACTAGTAAGTGTCAGAATGGGCAGGCAGGTACTGTATAAAGGCAGCCTTACTGCCATAGTATGGATTATTTGATTCATTTAAAAAGCATTTATTTTCTCAAATGTAGCACTTAACCATTCCAGAGTACTGAATAACAAGCGTTTACTAATGCTTTCCTAATTAGTTTCTAACTACATAGATCTGCTTGTAATCATAAAATAATACTGTGAAGGGAACTCCAGACACTCAGAGATCTTCCTGTTTCAGGCGGCTGTTAATTATTATTATTTTTCAGGGAAAATGTACCAGACATAGAGAGAATGTACACAATAAGCGTTTCATGCTGTGCTTAATTTACGTATTGAAGTACTTTACTGAGGCAAACAGACATCTAAACATCAGCTTGAAACTAAAATTTGTTAGTTTGTTTTTACAAAAGAAATAAGTTAAACTTGATATGCTTAATGACATGATCCCAAATAAGCACTTCATATGAATTGAAAAAATCTGTAAAAGAATATAATAAAAGCAAAATTTCAGAACTTTATAAAAAGTTTTATCAACAAATTCCTGTTCTATATTCTTTTCCTTTCCTATGAATTTTGTCCTTTTATTCCTATTATGACTTCTGGGAATAAATAATAAATACCTCACAGTACACTCTCTAAAAATAAACAAACTTTGTAAATTTGTCACATAAAGGAATGTATGAAACATTTTAAAAATCCTATTCCATATTTAACTGCTAATTTCCAGTAGGATTTATCTGTAAAAAACCTGAAACACAAAATTTTTATGCTTATGGCAAGAATTATTGAAAAATTACTTTTAATCAGATATATATATTCTGAATTTGAACATCAAAGCAGAAAAATCATAGCAACACAACACCAAGAACTTCAGTGTCAGTTGCTGATTTACAGATCATGACACTAAACAATCCAGTTGAATTTTAATTTTATGGGGTGTATCTGCTGTGCAAGAACAAGATCCTTTATGTTTTCTTAGTTGAAACACCATAACTGGAAAAGTATTTCATGTTCCTACCTGTAAGTATCAAAGCATTTCACGGGTAAAGTTTTTGAACTACCATAGTGAATACACCATGGCTGAATGGTTACCATTTGTGAGATTTAAACATCTATTTCTAGTGTCATTGAGTGCAGGGGAGAAAAAAAAAATTACACCACATAAAGAATGTTTAATAGTACTTTTAATTAAAAAATAGAGAGTATATATCTTGGGGCTGGAACTACTGAAATATTATGAATGTTTTCTTACCAAGTCTGCAGTTTTTAAATTAGATATTAACATCCTATAGGACCCTTTAGAAATAATTTATTCACGAACAGGATGGCATTTATCTAAAAGTACCAAAGCCTTTTCTGTTTACTGTAAGGATGTTTGGATGTTGTGGGCAACCAACAAAAAAAATACTGCCCCCCAAAAAACACCCAAAGACCACATCAGTATATGTTTACTTTTAGATTTGCTGCTTCATATAGAATACACAATATTATTTTATGTTGATAGGAGTGTTTTTATGTGCAATAGATTTAAAGGTATTAGAAAACCATACATTTTTTATCCTGTAATCTAGAAAATAAAATATGGCATGCCTAGTAGTTATTAACGACTAGAAGAGTGACTCTATAATAACTAAAAAAATAGCAGAAAATTCGAATAATGAAGCTGATGAAGCTATTAAGAACATTAAAACATCTACACGTGATACTCCATTTGAACTATCAATTAGTAGGAAACATTTTGTGAGAATGTAGATATGTTGCTGTAATTCCTGTCTTGTTCATTTCAACTATCTCCCATCTATTTAGATGAAAATGTTCTGGGCTCTAATTTTCTGATATGAGAAGACATGCAATCAAATCTATATTACACCAAGTAGTCCAAGGTCTGTTTTTCTAGTCTTTATTCGTGAGTTACTCTGGGGATAAAAGAACAGGAAAATGCTATTATTTCTGACTGAAAGAAACAGGACCATCTCCTGAAATAAATGTATTAAAACAAATACAGATAAGTAATATTAATTACCATATCATTTCTGCTAAATGAAAGATAGGATCTCATTTCTATTATCATGCTGTCTATTTACATAAAAGCATTGGTCTTCTAAGGGCTTCACAAATATTAATAAAGCAAGTTAGTCAAAACTTCAGTACATTCTTTGCATTGTATAAATGGAGTGTTCAGGTCAATGGCTTTTTTCATGGCCATACATATAAGGGTGGGATAGATATTCTTGGGCTTCTCAGAGTTCAGTCCACAAACTATAGAGAAGTGTTCTGTGAATTACTTAAATAGTTTATAGGCAGGTGTGCATCACTGAATTTGGAATATGTAGTGAGACATGTCTTGCAGATTTCCTGTTTTTAATCCAGAGTTTGTGATGGCTGCTTTTACATAAATGAACATTGGCCTTAGAAATTGCTTGCAAGGCACTGTTGCTTTTGAGAAAAATAAACCATAAGTTCACATCACTCCAAAAACATTGTCTTGCATTTGAATTAAGTTCTTTCATGTATCAGTATGTTAAAGACAAAAAATACTGTGCTGTGCTAAAAAGTATAACATACAAAGATTACCAGGCCCTATCTGGTATCAGTTGGTTCGTAGAAGAATATAAGCATTATTTTAATATTTCTTTTTATGCTGTTATCACTAGGTTCCTGATGAAAAATTCACAGTGATGAAATCTTGTCCAACTCATTGACAATTTATCTTCAATTATCTTGTTGAGTATCTGTTTCTGTTCTGAAGATTTAGGAATCTTTTTTTGATGCCCACTGTCTCACCTAATCCAAAGGCATGAGCCCTGGTACTAAATAAAATCAATTGAATCAGTAAAGGAAATACTAGCTGGGTAAAAGATTACTAATGAATTAGAACTTTTTTAGGACACATATTACACAGTAGCTTAAATATGATGTTTGATGTAGTGATTTATGTATATGTGTATGAAATTTATTTTGGTATCAGTCAAATGATTTCTCAAGCCCTAGATGTAACTAGAAAAAAAATTAAAAAAAAAAAAAAAAAAAAGCTCTGTCTGTGTGTGAGGGATGCTGCAACCTTTTCGATCAGCAGTCTGGTTGCCTACCTCTTACAGTCCTGGAGGAGACTTCAAGATCTTATTTTTTTCCCCCTTGAGAAAAACCTGAAAATCTCAACTATTTCTTGAAATGGTTTGAATATTTCCAAATGTAGGGAATGTGGGGAGGATGGTTCTGAACTCTGGATGTTTTTTCAATATTTGACATAATACAAAGAAAATGATAAAATTTATAGAATCTTAGCACTGACTTCATAGCTCATCTACATGCATGTGTGTGTGCATGTGTATACAAACATGTTTCCTCATAGGCTGAAGCTGATTTTTACTGTGGATTTATCGTTCTCTTTAATAAGGGTTTTAGAAATGATTTATTCAGTGCTATTTATACAAAATGTTAGAAACATCAACATTTCATCATACATCAGAAATTCATATGAATCTGAGTGAGATTTTATGTCAGTGTTTGACATAAGGGCATCCATCTCTCTGCAATGATATTGTGATGTCTGATTATTTTCTTAGAAATTGAAAGAGCAAAGATTAAGAGGTTTAGGGAATGTATCCAAAGAACAGTGCCAGTTTTTGTCAAAAATTACTTTTCAGACAGTCCTTCAAGAATAAAGATGAGTATGACTACTTAGCAAAGCACAGTCTATGAACACCTTTGTGGTTTTGTTTCTCAAATTAGCAGCTTCAGAATTTCTGTACTCAAAGTCATTAAACCCTTCTCTCCTTACCACCACCACCAAAAGATCACAAGAGAAGGTTCTAAAAAGAGGAAGTTTAAAGTGTACATCCTTTCTGTTCTGTATTCTTTTAAGCATGTTGTTGTGTGCACCCCAACACTGAAACTACTTCCATACCTTTACACATGTATCTTTTCAGTCAGCACTAGTTTCTGTAAGATTTTTTACTTTTCTTCCTTCTTGATAATGCAAAATCTCATTAAATGTTCAGAAACACTAAGGAATTACCACACTTTTGGCTGCAGAATTAGGTGCTTAATTTGCAAAATATTATGTCACGTTTCTGCATATTTACTCCAGGGAATGTGCATTGCATTCAAAGACTAGGGCGCAGGCTTTTTTCGGAATTAGGTTTTCTGACTTTGGAAATATTTTTTCTGTTACAAAGAACATTCTTTTCCTGTACCATCACATGGCTTATATGGCTATATCTCTGCCTTGAGTGTAAACAACTACAGTTACTTCTGAAGGTAATTAATTTTATTTCAAAAGGATATTTTCTTATCAACCCTCTGCTAACTTGCAATAGTTGCATGTTCTGAATTTATGTAGATGACTCCTTAAAGGAATTTTGTCTTTTACATGCCTTTTACCTTGTACGTCGCTGCCATGAATAATGATATTGTAAATTTATTTTGACTGTGACTACATTTCATGTTAAGTTGTACACTTGGTTTATAACATATTCTTCATTTACAGAACACTGGATGTATTGGACAATGTTTTCCCTAAACCTAACTAAATCATATTTATACACTAAATGTTGAGTACATAAATAATTATAAGCCCTTTGTATCTAGAGCCCACACAAAGATTTAAAAATGTACCAGCATACATGCCTCTATTTATTTTCTAATGTACTTAAGAAAAAATACATTTGCCATGGAAAATGTGTCAATGCATAGCAAATTTGTCACATTAGTGCTCCGAAATATCTATAAATAACCACACTCACCAATATATTATGTGCACTTCTACATATATTTACTGTTGAAAAAAAATCAGTATATTGTCAATTTTAAACTTTTTAATACAAATTCTTTTAAAAAATATTTTCCTCACTTTATTTTAAAAAGTCTTTATTAACAGTGAGGTGGAAAGTCACACAATGGAATAGAGAATCAAAAAAGGGACAGCACAATGTTGTATGACGTTTTAGCGCACTTCGGTGCCACCATTTTTTATCCCCATAAAAATGCAGCAAGTAATGAATAATGCTGCTTCATTGATTTCAAACATGTGTATTTTAGATTTAGGTGACAAACATATGATCACTGTTCCTACGGATGAAAATGGGCATTTGCTTCTTCAGGGAGACGTAACTGATTTATTCTACAAATCTACAGATGTTCATTCAACAACATCCATGTATCTTTTCCCTCTTATAATCCCTCACAAAATAAAATACCTTAAAAGAAGTCTTTGAATGAAATAATTTGCCACTCATACAGGCATTTTTATCTTCCTCCATCTTTTTAGCTAGTCTGTGAAATAGGGATTTTACTAAGCTTTCTGTTCCTGCTCCTTTTAAAATTTCTGAGGAATAGGGAAAGAAAGTATTCATACGGAACAAAACAAAGTAAGGAAAGAGAACTTTCTCTCCATGAAGACACTGAATAAAACTTTACAAGGCAATAAAACTAACAGCAAGTGATTGAAATGATAGGTTTACATTCTTCTAACTTGTCCTGTTGAGGATAAAATTTAGGCTTTATTAGGTTTATATGAGCAACTCTCATATGAGAGTTAAGATAAAAGACAATCTGTCTTTTATAATTCAATCAAAATATTTGCTCTGGTGTACAGTAATCATCGTCATGTAGGTTTTGTCCCTCATTGTTACCACATCCCAGAATGATAAAAAATGGAGCTGAGTGGGACACATCCCTGCAGATGACTGTTGATATAAGTGGCACTAAGAGGTGGATACCTACATGTCTATAGCAGAAAGGGAAAATCTCCTGAAATGCAGAGGGTTTGGTTGCAGAGAAGTCCATGGAAGGGCTCCTCTTGAATTTAATGCAATTTAGGTCACAGCCTCGAAAAGGAGTCAAAATTTTCACAACAAAGTAAGTAGATGAGAAGGTTCAAAGTAGTAAACTTAATAATTCAAAGTCTTCTTGTCATGACTCATGTAAGGCTTTCACGTCCACCGCTCCCCATCCACAAACAGGATATTTTCGTCACTTATTGGGAATAGTCCACTACTCTGGCCTTCCTAAAGGTGACCTCTTATCATGAAACAAACTGTATCAAATCCACAACATGGATACAGTTCTTGATCCTGGGTCCTCAGCCTGATTAATCTATCAGAGATGCAAACAGAATTGCAAAAATGAGAAAAAGAAAGCACTACATGTTAATCTGAACAATTTCTGATTGCAGAGCATCCAGGCACCCCAAAAAAGCAAATAAATTTTTCCTAAAAATTAAGTAAATCTGCATAGAAGCAAGGAGAAAGAAATGGTAGAATTCTGAAAATAGAAAGTAAAGACTGATGAAAGAAAATAAGTTTTAAACGAAAATATCTGCTGGACATTTATATTTACAATTACCATTTATGTAAATAAATTTACATATTAAAGGTTTTGGCATACCATGTCAGTTTGCCATGTCTTTATAATGTCATTGGGCACCTATGATAAACATTTTCTAAATTTCACAACCTAGGGTCTAACTTTGATTCTTCAAATGGAAAAACCATGACTGTTCTCACTGCTTTCAATGGGAGTAGATATAAATCAGTTCTGGAAGATATTTACATTTTAAACTCAAGTCTACAAGGTCACAGAAGTCCTGTTTGTTTTCTCAGATCCAAGCTCTAGGCACTCTGACTGGGGAAAATAGAAGAATGCTTTGGGTGGGTCAGTTACCAAAATACTGTCATCTAATGCCATTTATGATGCCTTCCACCCAATTCCTGTATGTCTCTTCCAAAAGACACGTACCTTCTGCAAAATCTATGACATCCACATCAGGCCACATGGGTATTTCAGATACCCTATGGTGTCTAAAGTGACCTTACAATCTTCTTTTTAGACAACTTAAATCTAACCTTCATATCTAAAAATTTGTTTTTACAATATAGACAGTTTTCATTTACTCTGTCACCATAGTAAGCACTTGTTTAATTTTGACTGGTGTAATCAGACCTTAAATCACAGAGGTATAGTAGGTACTATTGAGAGTGCAGAATGAAAGTGTTCATGTAGCAGACACTGTATAGTTTCTATAACTTAGAAAAAAAATTAGTCTTGAGGTCTGGAGGAAATCATAGATACAACAGTTTCAGAGAATACATCCCAGATAGTGCACTGAGCATTACTTCTTGACAGAAGCATCATCACTAATTTCCAGGGACAGTAACCTTGACCATCTTTTGGTTTTCTCTCTTGATAAATTAAGTATTGTTAGTCTTTTACTTGATCTTTCCAAAGGTCTTGCCTTTTTCCCCCCAATTTTATTCAAAATGCCCAGAATGTACATGAGTCTCTTGGTGCCATCACCTGACCATAAGTGAAAATTTACTGCAAAAGAGATTTTAAAATATTTCAACCCACTGTGCACTCTTCAGTTCTGCTAAGCCCGCCAAAAGGAAGGGATAATTAAGATATCAGTCACATCCCAGGGGAAATAAATACAGTTTGTTCTGGACAACAAATGCCATGGCTCACAAGCAGATGCTGACACCAGCCAACAGCAGCTCAAAAGGCATTTTCAGTTTGAGGAAGTAAGACGGATCACCATAATGCAGCACAGCAGAATTTCTTTAGTAACACAAAAAGTATTAGAATCTACCTTTCACCTTGAACAAAAATCATCAATCAAATTTTAAAGAAAAGAATAGGAATAAATTCATAACAATTTTCCCATTCAAAAATCATATTCAGTGTGTACATTAAACTTCATTTGTAGAAGGTCACATTAGAACAGTCGGAAACTACCAACAATGAAATTGGTTACAATATCTAATTCACTGTTACATAAAATGCATTTACGGTATAATAGCTAAGGAATGCATGTAATTTAAAGAGGCCCGCTACAGCAATCACTGAGACTGAATATATCAAGTATAGTGAGTCTCAAATCCATTGCATTTAGAGTAGTGTGCAAGAACTTCTTCTGTCCAGTGAGAGCCCCCTGTCATAGCAAGAAAGTCAGACTGTCACATTATAATATTAGATTAAATCATTAATGACAATCAGAAGAAGTATTCCTTTTGATTTTCATTGTCTGTGTTTTGCATGCTGAGCTCACTTTTCAATGCAGATTCAGCACTGTCTTCATTTTCAGATCCTTTTGCCTCATTTTTTGAGTATATGCCTTTTTTTTTATAAATGCGTATGGCTATGGCCGTGATGCAAAGTAGGATGAATATGACAACTGCTATCACACCTACAAGAAGAAAAGAGAAAAAAAGTAATGAGAAAGGAGAGACAAATAGTAACACGTAAGCCAGAGACAGGACAGAGAAGGAATGGCTCATCACGTAATGGAAGGGCTTACAGGAAAGCCTAAGAAATGACAAGACATAGCTGCTTTCAAATCAGAAACAGCACTCTAGTATAAGTTTCATGGTGATTGTTTTGAAATTTTGCACCCAATAAATAATAATAATGATAATAATGATGATGATAATAATAATAATAATAATAATAATAATAATAATAATAATATAAAATCCACAGATCATTATAATTTCTGAAATTTTTGAATGGAAAACCACCAGGGGCCTTAGAGTATTTTCAATAGGAGGGTATCTTTTTCTTCTTCACTATCAGGCCCTAGATGTCTGCTGGTTTGGGAACACAAGTCACTACAGATAAGGAACAGTAAGGTGAGATACTTCTCACAGAGATAAGCAAAACATTACAGACTGCCAGCCCATCTCCTCTCTTCCTCATTCATCCTGTCATAATGGTCTTAGGACCTTAGCTTCATTAGTCAGAGGATGGATAGGAGAGGAATTTGAGGAGATGTGAAACAGAAGAGAAATGGATCATGTTTGTCAAAGAGGCAGAAAATAGGACTAGGCTGTTGGGATGGAAAGAGCACTAAGCAGTCTAGAAAACAGTTGTAATGCAGTGCCTCAGTTACAGTAGACAATGGGACAGTCCGTTGCACAACTTGGTCACCACTGCAAGAAAAATAAAAATAACTAGTCCCTTAGCACTGTAGATAAAAACAGAGCATCCAAAATTCAGCACATGCCAATTTTCTTGATCTCTACTATGAGCAGCCATCCAGCATTGTAGGAATGTAAAGGTTTTAATACAGTAGATCCTTCTCCAAAATGGACTTTACAATCTAAGAAAATCTTGTTTTTATTTAGATTAACTAGAACAGTCATTCTTTTATTTCAATCACAGTAGATGCTCTCTTTAAGGACTTTACTATAAACTTGTTTTCTTTGCAGTAGCTGAACTTATACCATTCTCAGTTATATTCATTTAAGGGTGTTTAACCTTATATTTTACTAAATGTTGCATAGTTTGCTTTGTTTTGACTTTTAAACATACATAGGCAGTAGAAAAATTGTGAGTGCATATTCCCAAATGTGTTTAATAACAAAAAAAACCTGTATTGTTATTATTATCTTAAAAGGCTTGTAACTATTATAGCTTGAAGCTAAAAAAATGCTTTGTTGTTAGCACACTTAAAAATCCCTACCCACGCTAAGTTATCTAGTACATAGTGATCTTAATGTACAGATATTTATGTAAAATAATATTAATCTTTTGAAACAGTAAAGCAAGTTTTGACAAAGCTAGACATGTAAAAAACTCAGAAAACATATTTTTAAATTCTGACCTTCCTTGAAATCAATGGTAAAATTCTCATTTGGTGTGTATAAAATTACACAGGCATAAGTATCACTTAGGGAAGCACAGAAGCTTCTAGGCTTAATAATCTCATTATAGTATCTTTGGTACTCCTCTCTTAAAGGTCACTGGTCATGCAGTGTGCTTTTGCATGCTCTGACCAGAGCAGGTATCATTGTTTAAATGGAAGACAAAAGTGACTGCAGGTTCTTATCCTAACTCAACCATTCATAGACCTAAACAATTTTAACTTCAATGAAAAACCTGGACAGTTTTATACTACCAAATTCCACTATTTTCTTTGTCTACTAAGGCGTTAAAATCTCTTAGAAAGTAAATATTTTCAGAATTTAAAAGACAGAGGGGGTAACCTTTTCATCCCACTGCCCTTTCTGTCAAAGTATCTATGCAATTTGAAACAGAATTATACTGACAAAACATCATCTTCATGAGTGAAAACAAGTTTTATTTCCTCAGCTTCCCCCGAAAGAAGAAATACTCCTAGAAAATCTCACAGAGGATGATTGTCACAGGAGAAGATACTACTCCTTGAAAGAAGATTGGAACTGACAGAGACATATACTTGCTTCAATACTGGTAAAAGTAGCTGAGTTTCTGATGAGGGTTCCCAACCCCAAACTGTCCCTATTAAGGCTCACTTGAGTATTCCTCATTTCTGCAAAGAGACAGAACTGGTAGATTTCATAGGGATATCCATATGAGATGGATCCTTCACATAGGATTCATATGAGGTGCATCCTAAGGACAATCATCCAGAAAGGCACAGTGATGGAACCTGTACATCCTGATTATCAGTCCTGTACTTTAAGCACACACATCTATTCTAAGCTTTATGCTCTGACAGGCATAAACAGCAAAGGGACTACCACCATATTCACTTCAGAAGTAACTGAATTCTACACGGTTCTTCCTCTACTCCTCTGATAAAAAAAAAGTATTTTGGAAAAAAGTTTATGAATGGCCATTTGTAGTTCTATTTGAGCTGATAAAAATGTCCAAAAAGAAATAGGAAGAAAATGAAGAAGAGATTCAACAGTAATTATTATTATTATTATTATTATTATTACTACTACTATTATTATTATTGTTATTGTTATTATTCTTATTATTATTTTAAGATGCATTTTAAGCTGTAAATCAACACAAGTGAAAGCTTTTCTAAGACTATATTGCCTTCCAAACAGGAAACCAGGATGAAATTTCCTCAGACTGTCAGAGGATTGATTCAAGCAGTGTTAAACCTCATATTCTCAAGAAAAAGTCTTTGTTGCTCAGATTTATTAAAGAAGATTTTAAACATGACTTTGTATCAAAAGGTAATTTTTTGGCAAAATCAAGAAGAAATGATGGTTCTTTCTTAAATATATGCTTTTTTCACAATAAATATAAGTCATAGACACAACCATTATGCAGGCTGAACTTTTGTCCTTACTATCCTGTTTTTCAGCAGAATGTTTCAATATATGGAAACACGGCATAAATTTATGTAATAAAAAGAGTGTGATCAATTGTATTTTAAAACAATGCCTGACTTTTATCTGTCTACCAACTGTAGTAAAATGAAGAGTTTTTACTCGTTTCTGTATGCACACAAAGCTAAACTGACTTCACTTCATCACTGACAGATTCACAGTTAGAAAGAAAAGTTTCCTGTGTATTTGTTACAGACCCTATTACCTCCAATAATTGCAGAGTCACTTCTGATTGCATTAGCTAAGGGCTTTCCCTCGTCTATTGGTCCAGAGTGATCTGCAGTGGGAAAAAAAAAAAAAAAAAGAAAATGACAGACAAATAGAAGACATGTTTTTTTAAGACATTCTCACACTGTTACAGTCCATTTACAATATGGTACAGTGGCAGTAGTGTGGGTCAGTAAGCATGCATAGAATATCAATGTAGATAACACTTTGCAGAGATAAAAAGAAAAATGCAAACATTCAGATGAAAAGAGAAAGGCTAGAGAAAAGGAAGTAAGTACATATTAAAGAGAATTATTTACAAACTACTCCTGAGATGTTAACCTGCCTGGAAAAATAAAAGTCAGTTGTGATTCAGGTCATGAGTATTCTATTTGGATTTTGCTTCAGAGATCAGAACAAGTGATAACCATATGCTACCTGCAAATGAATGGGTTGTTTCACTTGATGTTGAGTCAGCTCCAGTTAAAGTACCACAGTTGGATTCAGTGAAACGTCCTTTTACAATGACAGGGGCTGTGCTGCTGTGGTGCAGTGCAGCCTTCAAAGGAGCAATGTGGTTGAACTGCACTGAAGATAGACAGCCAACAAACCCCTGAGAGTTTGCCTTCATAGTCTCTTCATCTACATCACTGTTTTCTGTTAATCAAAAGGAACAGAACACAATTAACCATAGTGCAAATGTACAAAAAAAAGTGTCAGAAGAATTAATGAATAATTAACCTGTGTTCCTCTGAGTATATTTGAGTAACAGCAACATATGTAGATTCACTGAATCTCTTTCTTGTCTGACTTTAATGAAAAGACAATCAGATACATTAAACCCCCCTCCCTTTTTTGGAACAGATGACAGTTGCTAATCTGCTCAGGGAAATGCTTTTAAATTCCTATAGCAAGTTCCAAAGGAAAAAGTTTCTGTCGTAAATAAAGTATTTAAATTAAAATGTAACAATTTTTCATACTGCAAAAATATAAGACTGAGGAATGAATTCCATAAAAATGCATTTTATTGGATTTCTTCTCATAAATAAACATTTTTGGAACATATTCATTCTATAAACTCATATATCTACTTCATTCCAGCACCATCAATTCTGTCAAAACAAAAATCCTGAAAATCCCAGATCCCCAGATCCTGGAAATCCATCAAGATATTTTCTGTGAAATTTTTAAAAATGAATAGTGTTTCATTTTACTATACATTTTACAACATGATACCATTATTGGTACTATGAAGAGAGAGGAAAAAAAAAACAAAAGAAGATACTGCCTCACTTTTTCTCTTGAGTTGCCTTTCTGAACACGTGACAAGTACTATGCATGTTAGAACTCTCTGTTAATTCACCAGGTAATGCTCACTAATGCACCACTTTTGATGTGGAAAACAAACAGTTTATTTACTGTGACAATTCTAGAACTCTAGAAATACTAGTTATAAAAGCAAAACTCATAAGGGAAATAAATTTGCAAATAAAATGGGAATTCCAACTCACTAATTTTCACTTCCAACATGTCCTGGAACCCACAAATGAACTTTTGATCTTTACAAAAACTACCATAATAACTTTAAGTTTTACAGTATAAATTACAATAAAATTTAGGTTAATAGTGAAAAATGGGATAATGTTTTCAGGTAGCAAATGTGTTGCAAAATAGCAGAATAGCATCTTCCTCAACTAATCTCTTCTTATTGCAGTGATGATGGACTACTAGACAGAAGGATGTCAGCCAAAAGTGTGCTCATCTACCCTAATGGATTACATAAAATGTTGGCTGTTTATCTGTCTCTGCTTTCTTTGCAACTGTTTTCCATATCTGCTTCTATGTATTGAAGGATCTGCTAGGATGGGATGTTTTAAGAAAAAGATTAACACTGAAGTGGCAAGAAAACATTTTCACAAACCCCCTGTGATAAAAATATATACCGCTAAATCTCTCTCTCTCTCTCTAATATATATATAATATATACATCTAAATATATACCTCTATATCCAACTCATGTCAGATTGAAAATTTCAAGATGAGAGAGGTTTCTATTACTTTTTAATTCCTATATGAATAATTAAACTGCATATACGTATAATAGGAAAGGAAATATTTTAAATCCTTTGATTTCACTTGACTCCTTAACTGGAAAATATTGCTGGGATAAAGTAAAGCTTTATATTGGATCAGGCAATCTTGATGATAGAAGTGAAAGGGCTTAGGAAAGACCACCATCATCCACTTTCCCCCTAAAATAAAATTTAACTGACTGAAAGTGACATTCATAAATACTCACAAGTTGTTCCTTGGAGACTATATGTTACAATAAACTGAAGTTATGCATCCTTAAGTGTTGGGGGTTAGGTTTCTTTGCTTTTGTTCCTTCTTAGCTATAGAATTTTTTCCTAGAGGTTACCAGGACTCATTAACGACTGGGTAATTAAGAAAACAAAAGCAGTGGCCAAGCTCAGGGGAGGAGGGCATCTGGTTGCACTTCTCTTATCTGGAGAATTGGGCAGGTTATCTTATCTGGAGAATTGGACGGGGCTGGGGCAGCTGCTGTCTCTCTCCTTCTCTCTCTCTCTCTCTCTCTCCCTCAGCTTCGGAGGAGGACAGTCGGAGCTGCTGCTCGGGGAAGGGAATTCGCTGCTGCCGCTGGAGCCCAGACTGGAGCTGCTTCTTCTGCCGCGGGGTGAGCCTCTGCCTGTGAGAGCAGCCACTGAACCGGGACCTTATTATCACCCACCTCACTGAAAGAGGGACCTGTCACCGTCTGCTCGGGTGCCCGCCATCCTGAGCTCGCCTCTCCCTGCCCTGCTGGAGCCGGGCCGCCGCTGCCCCGCCCCCGCCGCTGCTTCGGCACTGCTCCGAGCTTTCGCTGCACTGCAGCCCCGCACCCCCTGCCTGCCGAGACGTCCTGCAGTCCCGGCCTGGTGCTCCTCAGAGTCCTGCTGGGGCCCTGGGATCCACTGCCCCAGGGTTTGCGGAGCAGAGCCTCTCCTCCATCCCTTCCCGTCTCGGCCCAGCCGCCATTGCCACGTGCTCCCCGAGCCCGCGCCACAGCGCCCCCTGCAGCCGCGGGGGAATCACCGCACCTGCCCTGCCCGCCGGGAGCCCCCAGCGCCCCTGCTGGCCGAGCCCGGAACTGCCCCAAGGGAAAGCGCCCGCGGCCGAGAAGGCCGGGACTGGGCTCCTGGCTCTGCTCGGGGCTAATGCCACAGCTGCTGTTGTTTGTTTGCTTTATCATACACACTAGTAAAGAACTGCTATTCCTGTTCTCATACCTTTGCCTGAGAACGCCTTAATTTCAAAATTATTGTAATTTGGAGGGAAGGACATTTGCCACTCCAAGGGAGGCTCCTGACTTCCTTAGCAGACACCTGTCTTTCAAACCAAGACATTAAGTAACTTAATAGCAATTCATTTGCTAAGTGTACCCAAGTTCCCCATAGACAAAATTACTCCATCTCCAATGTCTTCTTAAAAAAAACCCAAATAAAAACAATCCCTCAAAAGCAAAACACACTCAGTAACCTTTCTTTAAGTCTACTTCAACCATTTGTCCTTGTGAAGTAGGCAAGCAGAAAGTCAGCAGACATACAGCTCCTATCAGAACATTTTAAGACAAGAACTGTGATGCCTTCTAATAGCTTTATGTCTTCTATTACATCATCCAAAACTGCACACCTCGAGGTGAGACCATCCCAGTGCATAGCAGAGTAGGATAATCCCCTCCCCTTCCCGGCTGGCGATGCTGTGCCTGATGCACCCCAGGACAGTGTTAGCCATCCTGGCTGCCAGGGCATTGCTGACTCATGTTCAACTTGTCACTGACCAGGACACCCAGGTCCCTTTCTGCAGTGCTACTTTCCAGCATCTCATTCCCCATTATGTCCTTACATCCAGTTACAGACTCTGGAACCTGTGTTTGTTAAACTTCATACAGTTGGCAACTGCCCAGCCCTCTAACTGGTTGCTGTCTCTCTGCAGGGCCTCTCTGCCTTCAAGGGAGTCAATAGTTCCTCTTAATTTAGTATCATTGTCAAATTTACTGTACCTTTGAGTCCTGTATCCAAGTCATTTATGAAGATATTGAAGAGCACAGGGCTGAGGATGGAGCCCTGTGGAACCCCACCAGTTCTGGTTCCCAGTCTGATGTCACCCCATTCACTGTAGCCCTTTGTGCCTGACCCATGACCCAGCTGCTCACCCACCACATGATGTGCTTATCCAGCTGTGGGCTGGACATTTTGTCCAGAAGGATTCTGTGAGACACAGCTTCAAAAAATTTACTGAAAAAGATTAACTGGCTTCCCTTGATCAATGAGGTGGGTTATGTTGACATAAAAGGAAATCGGGTTTGATAAGTAAGACTTTCCTCTCATAGACCTGTACTGGCTGTGACTAATGACTGCACTGTCCTTCAGCTGCTTTTCAATTCCTTCCAGAATAATGTTCTCCATAATTTTACCAGGCACTGAAGTGAGACTGACAGGCCTGAAGTTTCCCAGGTTAGTCTTCTTACCCTTATTGAAACCTGGGACAACAGCGAGCTTCCCGTCAACTGGAACTTGTACAGATTCTATCATTCAAGAAAACCACTGAGAGAGGTCCGACAGTGACATCAGCCAGCTTTTTCAGTATTCCTGCTTGAATCCCATCAGGTCCCATAGACTTATAGGGATCCAGCTGGAGCAGGAGATTCTGCACAAGTTTTGTTTGAAGAAAAAAACTGAGTCATGTTCAAATGCAGAAGACCTCAGAAAAGTACTTCTCCAACTGAAGGTAATTATTTTTAAAGATAGCTTCCTTGTGTGGTTTTCCTGAACAAAATTTTCAAGTACAAGAAATACATTGTTTCATATTTTGTTAACTCCTTATATTTAGACCTCTTCACTGCAACAAACACTCATTACTCTTTTCCTCGGCCTTTGTGAAGTCTTCTTCAGTCTCTAGATAGAACTTCACAGGAATCAGAACCCAAAACAATCAGATTTCTAAGAGAAACAGTGACTCTCTTTTGAAAGGGGGAGAAACACGTTTTCTTCAGGGCAGATTCTGAGACAAATTGGGCTGAGTGCCCCACAGGTAATTGTAACTGTGTCATTGCAAAGCCATCATATAACTGAAGAAAATTCCACCTCTGAATTTTTGTAACTGTATGGCTCTTTGGAAGATACAATACTGGTCCTGGTCAAAAGACCAATAAACTATTTGTCTAAAAATGTACATTTCCATAAATTTAATCAGATGCATTTTTAAGTAAATTGATATAAGTTTTGATATGATATTTTTTAACAAAGATAGAAGAAGCTTTTATTCTGTATTGGTCACTGTGGTATTAACCTTATGTGAGTGTGACTGCAATAAACTACTACACTTTAAAATATTATACATTCTGGATTCAATTTTACCATCAAATTCTAATGTTTGAAAATATTTGTAACAATTTTCTTGTAGTAGTTTATATTTCAATTAATATTGCTTTAAAGTTACACTTAAGCGATGATTCTCCTTTCCATTTTCTGTGCTTGTCTACACACCAGTTCTCTTCTGGAGTGTGAGTTTTATATATAAAATCTACATTTCAAAAGTATATATTTCTGTTTCTGTTAGAGGCACATACTTAGTTTTCCAGTAAGAAAACAAATCAGCTACACTGATTATGAGATTCTCATAATGATAACTAAAAAATAATTAAGATTCTTTTATGGTCTATAAACATGGTTTCTAAATTTCTTTAATACATTTTAAGCTATTTAGCATTTGGTAATTGTTCTCATAAAAAATAACTATCACTGTATGCATTTTATTATATATTTAAAATTATTATGCTACCTTTTCTAGATAACACTCATAAATGAAAACAACAACCACCTATTTGACAGATAAAGAATTAATTGGATCTCCTTATCACATTTGCATGCAACAGCTCAATGTCTAAATTGGGACTGGTGACAGGTGGTGCTCCTCTGGAGCCATTTCTGTTCAGTATCTTCTCTAATGACACCAAGAGTAGGATTGAGTGCATCTGAAGCAAGTCTGTCCATGACACTAAACTGAATTGTTCAGTTGACATGCCTGGGAGATGGAATGCCACCCAGAGGGACACTGACAGGTTTGAGAACTGGAACCAAGTGAATCCCATGAAATTAACAATGGCAAGTGCAAAGTTATGCACCTGATCTGGGCAACCCCCAATATCAATACAGACAGCGGAGTGAATGGATAGAGAGCAGCCCTGAGGAGAAGAACTTGGGGGTGTTGGTGGACAAGAATGATAACATGGGCCAGCAATGTGCACTTTTGAGCCCAAAAGCCATTTGTATTCTGGGACTGTTCAGGGCCAGGTTGGATGCAGCTCTGAGAAACCTGGTCTAGTGGACGGTGTTCCTGTCTATCACAGGGGGGGTTTGAACGAGGTGATCTTTAAAAACCTTTCCAATCCAGGCCATTCCATGATTCTGGGCTCCATCCAAAGCATCGTGGACAGCAGGGCAAAGGAAGTGAGTCTGCACCTCTTGTCTGCTCTGGTGGGACCCCACCTGGAACTCTGCATCCAGCTCTGGGGTCCCCAGCACAGGAAAGACATGGACTTGTCTTTCAAGTCTAGAGAAGGACTGAGTACTGGAGCAGCTCTCCTATAAAGAAAGACTAAGAGAGTTGGGGTTGTTCAAGCCTGGAGAGGTCTCCAAGGTGACTTCACAGCAGCCTTCCAGTACCTAAAGGAGTCTACAGGAAAGCTGAAGAGTGACATTTTACATGTCTATGTAGTAATGGGACAGAGGGGAATGGCTTTAAACTGAACAATTGTAGATTTAACCTGGAAACGAGGAAACCTGGAATTCTACACTGTGTGGGTGAGAGACACTGGAACAGATTGCCCAGGGAAGCAGTGCATGTCCTCATGGGAATTGTTCAAGGCCAGTGGATGAGGCTTTGAATGACCTGGTCCGGATGAAGCTGTTCTGGTACACAGCAGGGGTGTTGGAACTGGATGATCGTTTATGTCCTTTTCAACCCAAAACATTCTATGATTCTATGAAATTATTTTTAGAGGAAAGATAAATATCCTTTAAATTTGCACCAACACCAAATTTTCCTCTATCATTACCGATGAGAAAGGTATGAAAATAACAAGATCTTGAGAATTTTAGTCCAGGCTATTGCTGTTTTCATTTAAGAACATCCAAAAAATGGTCATTGTAGATAGGCAAATTTCATTTTGATCATCACTGCAGAGAAACAGACATATTTTGAAGAATTATCACGAGACAAAGAATCTCCAACAAAGATTTGACTTACATTACCAAATTCTTCACTGTTTGCATCAAAATCTAATCACAGGAAGTTTTTCAAGTATGATACATGATTAGATACGTATTTATATCACCTTTGTGTATGATTTCAATTTGATTTGTTTTTTCTTCAGAATAGAAAACAAGGTGGTGTTTCTTAATGCTTGATTGCAAAATGAGAGAGAAGTGTAAAATTATTTTTAATGGAACCCAACCCACTTGAAAATTTTTTCAGGAAGCACTTATTTGTGATTATATCTGTATTTCAACAAGACTGAAGTTTCTACCTTGATTGTGCCTCTGTGTCTAAGTAAATCCACAACAACAAATGTCTTTCAATGACATTTGCGGGTTGTTGTTTTTTTTTCATGCCCCATGATGACATTTTGATCCATGTTTCAGAAAACCCTGCAGTTTTAGAAAACACAGCCGTGTTCCACTTACCTAAAATCTTCCCAAGTGTGAGAGACTTGATTGCATTGAATTCTGTGCCTGAAGACAGAATAAACCTCATTCTTTCATTCCGGTTAACCTATAGAATGATAAGAGTGAGGAATAAAGTAGAATAACAGAAGAGATAGTAGTCAATATTTTCAAAAAAGCAGGTAAGATCAAGGCTAAAAATAAGAGGGTCTGAGGGAAGCATTTCTTATTTATAGCATAAAAACTCATCGGGAAAGAGGTTTTCAGCTTCCTCAGATTGCTGATTATAACTGATACTCTTAAGCATCCCACTTAATAAGCCCTTATTTATCTTATTGATTTGGCTGATTCCTTCTTTTTCACCCCTAAGATGAACAAAAAATAGCAAACCTTTAAGAATATGAAAAAGTGTCTTTTCATTTTAAAAAGGCACTCAATATTTAACTTCAAAAATATTTATATTGTAAATATTCTGCCTCTCAGGGTACCTCTAGAACAACTTCAAGCCAATTACCATTGCAAACCCAAGTTCTAGCCTCAAAATACTAAATTGTAATACACAGGTATTTTGAATTTAAATTTTTTTTTAAAAAGAGGTTTTACATGTTAGTATCAACCATTAGCAAAATAAATGTTTCTATTTTATAGTGAAATTTCCACAAAAATAACAAAAATACAAAAATATCCTCCTTAATAGCTACATTTCTTTGATGATGGAAAAGAGACCAAAGAAAGATTTAAAAATAGACTTAAATTATTATCTGTGTGGTAGTATCTTTTTACTGTAGTTTACTGCATAACTTAAATTAAAAAAAAAAAAAAAAA
>VZSE01013402.1:255183-433001 GCA_013398275.1 Promerops cafer
GGAGAGGAGAGGAGAGGAGAGGAGCGGAGAGGAGAGGAGCTGTATAGTTTCATTCTTTTAGTATTCTACTGCCCTGTGTCTGTCTGTCTGTAAACTTTATGGTATGGATGATGAAACCTGAATAATTAATTTTTTTTCTAGAGAAGCTGGCAGCTCATGGCTTGAACAGGTGAACTCTCTGTTAAAAACTGATGGGATGGCCAAGCTCAGAGAGTGGTGGTGAAGGGAATTACACCCAGCTGATGACCCATCACTGATTAGGTTCCCCAGGACTCAGTGCTGTAATTGCAGTTCTGTCTGGTATCTTTATTGGTGATTTGGATGAGGGTATTGTGTGTACCTGCAGTAAATTTGGAGATGACATTATGCTGGGTGGGAGTGTTGATCTGATGAAGGGTAAGAAGGATCTGCTAGGGGATCTGGACAGGCTGGATTGATGGGCTGAGGTCAGTTGTGTGAAGTTCAACAAATCAGAATTCTGGCAATCCGACAGTTTGGTCAAAACAACTAAAGGGTTGTTTTGGGTTTGCTGCTTAGCAGCTGAACATGAGCCAGCTGTGCCCAGGTGGCCAAGGCCGATGGCATCCTGGCCTGTATCAGCAATAGTGTGGCAGCAGGACCAGGACAGTGATTGTGCCCCCAAACTCAGCACTGGAGAGGACACACCTTGAGCGCTGTGTCCCGTTCTGGGCCCCTCACTAGAAGAAAGACATTGAGGTGCAGGAGTGGGTCAGGAGACAGGGAATGGAATGGGTAAAAGGGCTAAGAGAGTAATTAATATGAGAACCAGCTGAGGGAGCTGGGGTTGTTTGGCATGAAGAAAAGGAGGTTCATGGGTGACCATATAACTCTCTACAGCTGCCTGAAAGGAGGGTGTAGCCAGGTGGGGGTGGGCCTCTTGTCCCAGGCAAATAGTAACAAGACAAGAAGGCATAATCTCAAACTGGGCCAGGGCATGTTCATGCTGGACATCAGAGCGAATTTCTGCACTGAAAGGGTGATTAAGCATTGGAACAGGCTGCTCAGGGATGTTGTGAAGTCCCGACTCCTGGAAATGTTCAAGAAATAACTCTGAATATGGCTGTGGTTTAGTGCTGTGGTTTAGTGCTGTGGTTTAGTTGACAAGGCCGTGTTCATTCAAAGTTTGGGCTTGGTGCTCTTGGTGCTCAGCTGCTGTCTGTTCTGATACACTTTGTCTCAGAAGGAAGCTGCTTCTATTCTTCAGTAATAGGAAGGTTAGTACCCGTCTATGCAGAAGAATGCCAGCCAGGTTAGAGCTGACTACGAAGCAGAGGTGATAGCTATATAGAGCAATCCTAAGAGTAATGAGAGTTGTTGATTCATTTTTTTTCACTGTTCCTTATTTTAGTGCATTTCATGATCGTTAACATTTTATTCATTTGTGTTGCTTAGAAAGGTGTGCAACCTACATACTATCTCTCTTGTCCTTTGTTACACAACTTACTGACACTTCTTGTCCTTTGGTCCCTTTTAAAAAGTAAAAGCAGAAAATATTCCACAATGCGTGAGACTGTAAATGGTAATTCTCATACATATCTAGTTCTCATTTGGATAAATGCTTCCATGAGATCATCCATTTTAAGTTTTTTTCAGTTTCAAAGTTTGTATAATTCTTGGTGTTACATAGAATACTTTAACATAGCTATTGTTATTTTCAGTTATAATGGAACAAAACCACCTGGTGGTGACAATTTCATGTCATATCTGTGATTAAAATTGAACTAGATTAAGGTCCCTTTCAATCTTAATCACTCCACAAGTTTATGATTCTATGGTTTTGAGGGCTGCTTTAGGCTTCAGTTCTTCTGGTTTTGAAAAATCAGAGTGTATACAACTTCTTTACTTCTTCACAAGTAGTAAAGAGTGTTTTATCCAGAAGAAATCACAGTCTTCATATATTACTGACTGAGTGATGCATGACTAAGGAAGGTACTAGATTTCCAAGATGACATTTAAGTAAAGAGTGCCTCTGTTAATGTCATTCTAAAGATACTCTATATTTCATTTTTCTCTAGATCCTTTAATTAATCCCAGATCTTTGTGAATTTTCAGAGTGAAAAAAAGGCCACAGCACCAGATGCAAAACAAAGTCACTATTCCAGTACAATTATTCATCGGAACATTATCTGAAGAAAACAAGCTAGACAACTTACCTGTAGATAAGTCAAAACAGTTTTTCTATTGTCAGCTCCATAAAAGAGATGGACAAGAGTAAATAATTTTACTCGAATTTACCAGATTATTTGAGAAAAAAAAAATATCTCTATTCAATGGCCAAAAAGTTGCCAGGAAGTGCAACGGTTAATACAGGGCAGCATTAGATTTTTAGGAGGATAATTAGAAGAATTAGAGACCAACTAATTGTCTAAATAATTAGAAAAGTATTTAGACTTGATAGTGCCAAAATACCTATAGAATTAGACTATTTCACTGGTCTAATTTCAGGTATTCATATAATAGCAGGTACGTGGCAAGTCAAGTCAGAGAACAGCAATACAATTTACTCTAGTACAGTAAACAGAAATCTGATCTTTCCATTAATAGATCTAGTGCTTTACTGTGAATATAAACCAATCTCAAAACTTCTCCTAACTCCACTGGAACTAATACATTGGATATATTTTTTTGTTATGGAATTCTCTGTGCTTTTAATCAAAATATAAAATTCTTCAATGTTTGGTCTAGTGTCCATCTTCTTCCCTTGATACCTTTTGAGGCACGGGTACAAATTTTTATCAGAGCATACAAGACTTCCCTCTTTATTTCATTTTTCTCATAAGCATTCACATTTTTTGTAGCTACAGTTTAAGAACACTATTGGCCTTAAATGTATTCCTCCCCAACACACAGCAAATAAAACTTACATTAATTTAGTATGAGTTTCTCAGAGCAGACATAAAAAAAGACCTTTTTTAAAAGTAGGATCAGTTTTAAATGCTTTTATGCTATACAACATATATTTACACCAGAAGCTTATGAATTCATAATAAGTCAATATTACATTAAGAACATTACTGTGGGTATAACACATATGTCTATTTCTGTAATAGCTAAATAAATACTAATTAATTCTATTTGACTCCTTTTCTACTTTTTCAGCATTATATCTAAATGCCTTAATGTCATGTTTCAACCTGAGAAGCTGTGGTTAAAGAGACACAACAAAATTTCCTTGAAATTACAGAAATGCCCCAACTTCCTTTAGTAGATTACGTCCCCTCAAAAAATGGTGGAAATGTAGATGCTTGGATTGTCCTTCAAACAAACCTCAAAAGAACTAAACTTTGTTTGAAATCCTGTCCTGAAGTAACTATTGGCCAAGGGGCTCTGAGATCTATAATCTCAAAATAGTGAATACCTCCACAGATTTTTCACAAAGTCTCTCATGTCATCGTACAAAGTGTTTCAAAAGATCTGGTTGCCAACACTTTTTCGTCCCCTCCTCACCCCAGCATTTTCTTATTTTTATGATGATAATTAGGAAATATTTTGTGGAGCACCTACCTACAAAAAGCTGGCTGTTGAGCTGCAAGCGAATATGTCCGTCAGGTGGAGCACTGTGAGATCTTTGAGGAAGCTGATCTATTTGCAAGGACGCCTCTTTGACATTTCGTTCAGCCTTCACATAATGCCACTGGTTGTCATTTAAGGAGTTGCGTGATTGCACTATGACTTCGCTAGGTCCATTTCCCACGTCAAATGAAAAAACCACTTCAGATGGAGCTAGAAAGAGGATAGTAGTAACAGACATTTAAATTATTTCATAATTAATTGGGTCGCAAAATAATTAATAGCAGAACAAGCTACTTTAAGGTTTAGCCTACTATTTCATGGGATAAGACTGAAGGTTTTAGAGGAAGAATTTACTTCAGGGGCCTGCAGCTCATTCTTCACACTCACTGACAGCAAGAGCAATGATTTATGCACCGCATGGAAACCAATCAGTTTGTGGACCCCTGGAGAGCATAGTACTCAAGAAACAGTGAAATGTGCTAGCTTTGCGGTTTTTCAGTTTGGATGAAATGCATCTCTTGATTACATGCTAATTGATTGCTGTTGTTAACTATATTTAAATTACCACAACTATAATCCAACCAGCATCTTCTACTGTCTATTCACTTTTGTTATTTATTCATATAGTTTCTCCAAACATCAGAGGGAAGATTTTGATGTAGTTTATGAAACTGTTATTTAAATTGAGTTTTTCTCTAAGCAACTTTCACATTACACAGTTGCATGGCTTGCCTAAAAAATCATAACTGAATCTTTGCAGGTCAAAATAAAAATATGAGAAACAAGCCAGAAAACCGAAGATCTGAAAATCGTGAATATTCTCTCTGAAAGCCTTTCTTTCATATATTTGAAGACAATCACATATGAAAAAAAGTATTCCCTAGACAATGGGTAGCCATAATTTTGAATTATCAAGGATTTCATTAAAGGATTATAGAGAAGATTCCATGGATCCAAAAAAAAAAAAGCTTCCTATTTACATCATTGAATTCTGACAGAAAAGAAAAAAAATTAGGAGTCAAGGGAATTAGATGAAGTTCAAACAACATTTTAAAAAGGCATTTATTGAACTAGAAAAAAGTATTCCATGCAGTATTTTTACTTTCTTTTCTCCTTTTAGGAATATATTAGACACTTTAAAACATTTAAATCCACTTTGGCCAAACTTTAGACTGAGTAATATCACATATTTGCAATCCCTTACGTCCTAAATCTTGTTGCTATAAAGTATTTTTCTATAATAGTTGAACCTAAGACAGAAAAGTAAAATGGGAAACAGATAAACCGTTTCACTTGCTAAATAAAATAAAATGTATTGTGCTGTCACTTTGTAAATGGAACACCTTTTGTAATAAATGACCTCCTCTGCTTAAAAATCAACAGTTTTACATAATAATAAGAAATAATTGATGTCCAAACACGGTTCCTCAGTAAAATAAATTAATTTTAGGATAAATTTATTTTATTTAGAAAAAGCTGAGAACTCACTCATCCTTTATAGAGGGATAAAAGGAAAAAAAAAAGAACACAGTAGGAGAACAAAAGTAACAGAAAGTCCATGTGACTGGCTTAAAAGAATTTCTACTGAGTGTTACCTTCTGCAGAGAGGTCTTTGTAATCTTCTGCATACTGTTGGAGTTAAGCCTGAAAACACAAGTTCTGCTTTGAACTCACTGAATGGGCCTATTAAATAGCATATCAGAATGACAGATCTGATAAATAACGTTACTGATTAGATTTTAAAGGCAAGAATACACATAAGAAAGATTTTGAAATAACCACTGAAATAATGAATTATGTTAGTACCACTAAAAAATTAATATAATCTTGAAAAAAGGGAAGCAATCCCTGAAGTTCCACATATGAAGGCTGAAATAACAAGAATAGGATGGTCATCCATTGTAGTGTCTAAAGACTAACCAGAATATGTCAGAAAAATTGAAAAATATAATCACTTAACATTCGATAATATTATAATAACAACACTGCAAATTTGAAAGAAAATTTAGATTTATAATTACCACCAAGAAAATATGCCATGGGATGTGGAAGGATGATTCTGTGTTCTAAAATTTCTTATCTTGCAACAATGGACATAGGCACAGAGCACTTTGGTCATTTCTTAGGCAGCAGAAGAGACTGCATCCAGGACTTCTCTTCTGGCACAAATATATTTTTTTGGGTCCTACCTACATTGGTGTTACTTAAAAATTATCCAAGCATTTCAGGAACTCTTGTAACCTTAGTGCATTCAAACATAGGCAGAGCACAGCTGGAGTGGCAAAGTAGAGTGGAAGATGTAGTTGATGGCAATCATGGAGAGTGGTCAGGGGCTAGCTGTGGCTAGAACGACTAACAGAAAGCACAGCTGCCAAGAACCATCCAGAGTATTGAGCGTAAGCATCGGGTGCAGAAGCAGAAAGTGATTACCAACTAATATGCTACAGAATGCAAAATCCTAGCATTTTCCATAAAGGAAATGCACTCATCCTGGACTGCAAATTTGGGCAGACAAAGGCCACCAGTAGTTGCATATTGCACTGTTCTGATCTACCTCCAAAGCAACTGCAGAAGCCCAACCAAATCAATACATCACAGTGTTTCCAGCCCTATTTTAAATTTGTTTAACTCTTTGGAAATAAACCTTCAGTGAACATTCAATATAAAATACCCAGACCTTTGGCTAGAACATGTAACCTTTGGTCCTATTTAGCAGAGTATTTAGCAGAATGCACTCTTCAGAGTTAAATCGGCTTTGTTGCTTTCAACCACCCTTTCTGCAGGAGATCAGTAAATCAGGAAGAAGTTCAACACTTGTTTATAACTTATTGCAAAACAAAAATAAGGGATCCAATATCTTCTTTGAGACAAGTATCTTTTACTTACCCTCTGTTTTAAGATAAATTTAGGATGCACAGTATTTTTGCAACAGTGTTCTAGAATATACACACAGATGCATTACAGTGTATATAACTTCATAATACCAACAGAACAGCTCTAAGTTTCATATTTCCTATTAAGTTCCTGGACCTGATGTTTTTTCTTTGAAGCTAGACTTCAATGTCTAAAGATCACTACCCCATAAATAAAAGAATTAAATATAAAGTTTGAAAACAATCAATAAAGTTTTACAAAAAGATCAGTCTTCCCAAGTACTGAATGTCAAATGTGAATGACATAATTAGTTTTAAACATTTTCTCACATTACCATCTTAAATAGTGACATCTGATATTTACATTATTGTTATTTATTATTACACAAATAAAAGGCATTAATTTATTTGAAACTATTAATAGAACAACAAGTGTAGGCTGGTAATTTACATTTACATTTATTATAAAGGATGTGGAGTTTTACATGATGATGAAATCTAAATCATTTTATACCATATGCAATTCTCAAGTTAATTTTTTTTTTTAAAAGCTACTCTTGATGGAAATATATATTGCTCATTTTTGATAGATATTTTCCCCAATAAAAATAGACAATTCTAGGTCCCCTACAAACAATCCTCAATTTAATTTACATATGACATACAAAAAACAATAAGTCTGTCTACTCAACAAATTAGGGTGTTTATGGAAATGAAGAAAGATCTCTATATGCTACACAACAACAAGATAAATTTGCTTTTTCAGATGCTGAAATTACAGACTAATTCAGCCTTTTGCTTTCTCTCACACCTCCCTACTCATATAAAGTAATTTAAAACCCAAAAGTAGGCAGTGGTTTGTATGTTCACGGGACAAGTGACATGAGTCTGTCTTCATATTATTATTCTGAAGAAAAACTTACAGTCTTCTGACAAATGTCTGAATAAATTCAGTTCTCAGAAGCATTCCTTTAATGCTTCCATGATTTAACTGTTTATTTTGAAATTGGAATATCATTTATCAGACAAGACTACCATCATTGCTTCAGAGCCTCTAATGAAGTGCTGGTCTAGTACATTTTCTGTATTGAATGGCACTGAGTTTACAATGTTGCTGTCCTTTAAACTGTTCACAGAGCTTTAACAGAAGGCAGTTCATAATGCCAAAAAACTTGGCAAAAACAATGTTGAAAACAGAGTAGTTTTCAAATATAGCACTATAGTTTGAGGTGATGAAAAACAAATTCATTAAACACTACACAATATTCTATAATTAAACTAACTACAGAAGGTGTTTTCCTGTTTGTTTCATTAATGTCAGGTGTTAACATGGACAAAAAAACCTGAAGAAGCAGAATATTTTACTTTTTAATAAAAATATTTAATGTTTCTATACTAATATTTTGCAATACAACATATATATTTATTTGTACTCTTCTCCAGAAAATACTGGAGTCTGATAACAAAATTGGTGAGGAAAAAATGAGGAAACTGTCTAATCCCAAGATAAAAAGTGTTCTAAAGAACTCTCAGAGTCACCAGGCAAGCAGAAGATTTTTCAATTAATGTGACATTTCAAATTAATTCAAAAGTCTAATGAAAAAATACTTCATCCTTTCAAATACTCTCCTTTTTAATAATGAGCAGTGTAAGACTAATACATTGGTCAACTAAGATAATGGTTTCATTTTACGTTGGTCAACTTATATCAGATTTAGTCGGATATTTAATTCTCTCATGCAACAAAAATTTATTTCTGCTTGTAGGTCTAAGAATTTGTGTCTGCACAAATTCAATGAAACAAAATTGAAACAAACAAAGAAAAATGATGAGAATGTGCAGCTCAACAGGTCTGAGTCACACATGGTGACGGAGTGAATCTTCCGGCAGCCACATATAATGCCTGGTCTTAAAATTTGGAGGAAGAGAATTTGGCGGCAGAGATGCACTGAACACAAGAAGCAGAAAGAGCCTTAGCAGTCAGGGGCTGATTGCTGTGCTCTTAGATTAAGAAACCCCCGGGGAAGAAAATTTGCCTCAAATGGATCCTTGTTTAGTCCCAGTGCTTTGACTTTTTTCGATAATGATAAAGATCTGTCAGTAGAAGTAATAAAGGTAGAGAACAGTTTTTAAATATTCCCCCTTTAAATTAAATAAAATCCAATTTTTATAATAATAACAACAACAACAAAAACACTATCAGTCGTGTTACTTACACTGTAACTCTATCCTTATGAAGTCTTGAATTCCCAGGTTCTCTAAAAACACTCCTGAGGAAGCAGTAGTTTTAAAGAAAAATGAGACATCTGCACTGAATTCTCCATGGAAGGTGGGGAAATGCAGGTAGGATGTCTCTGTGTTGAAGGAAGCTGAATTCCAAAATGTTCCTGGTTAATAGAATGAAGAGATGATAGATACAGTGTTATCTAACATTTCTATTGTAAGTTTTATAACCAATAAACAAAGGAAAATTCCCAGATCTAAGAATGGGTTGCAGTGTTCAGAGAGTCTCACATCCACAGAAGCTTCCCCATTAGCTCATAACAGAAAAGGTAGGCACTATTGGGAATGTAGAATAATGTTTCATCAAGAATAAAGGTGCTCAGGTCAGGTAATAAAAAACCAATTATTAGGAAACAAAATTAATTTTATCTCAGCTGGGAAGTCTTGTTATGGCCTGATGCATCCTTCCATGAAGTAAGCAAACATGGCAGCTATTAATGAAGTACTACACCTACCTTATAGTAGTACTGTCTGAGGGAGCTGTTTAGCCTGGAGAAAAGGAGGCTCGTGGGGACCTTATTGTTCCCTGAAAGGAGGGTGTCGTGAGGCAGGGTCCAGTCTATTCTTCCAGGTTACAAGTGACAGGATGAGAGGAAATGGCCTCAAGTTTAGATTAAACATGACAATTATTTTTTTTCACTGAAAGGGTCGTAAAGTATTGTAACATAATTCCCAGAGTGGGGTCTCACTACATGAAAGTGTTTGAAAAACTTGTGGATATGGCACTTGAGGTCATGGTTCAATGGTGAACATGGGAGTGGTGCAAGGCTGACAGCTAAGACTTTATCTTAAAGGTCTTTCCTAACCTTTACAACTCTAGGATTAGCTAGTAAAAACTGTAACTATGAGAGTTGTTAAATACATTTTTACATAACAAGTAAAAGAGACTTGTTGTCATTGTAGTCCAGTGAAATTTACCAGATATCTCAAAGAATGCAGGACAAATATCCCTGCAATTACTGTAGAACAAATAAAAGAAATAAATTGCAAAATTTAATAAATTAGCATAGATAATTTCCTGGTTTTGTTTATTTCTAAGCTAGCATTCAATCATAATTTGCAAGGTTTTGTTATTGATTATTTAAATGCTGATGTAAAATCTCTAATATCACCCTCTTCTAATAAGGATATAATCTTCATTTATAGTGTTCAACTAGAAGTACCTTGTTAATATTGCTGAATCATTACAGATATATCAGTATTTCTTTATTAAGCTATATTGCTTTCTAAACCAAATGAGGCATTCAATACTTTCTTATCTAATTGATCAAGCCCATTGCATATTTTCCTGATAATGTTGTGATCTCAGTCTAACAGCTATGTAAAAGTGTAATTTTTGTTCCAGCCATGATCTGCTTTTAGGATGGGAAGGGGGAAGTAAAAAAAAAGATTTGAAAATTTCTCTCTTCCCTGCAAAATCCAACCCTATAATACAGTGTATATGGAGGCCTAGTCCACAGTCAGTGAAGTAAAATTAAAGTCCATTCCCTCATTCCAGCAGAGTTTTTACCATTTTAGGAAGGGTTTGGATCCCAAACCTAGAAAACCCTAGAGAAGCAGCTTGGCAGGATTTTCACACATATTCTGGCAATTGTTCATTGTGACTTTTGACACTCAGGAGTACTGCCAGCTATCACAAGTTAAAGCAGCCATCGGGACAACAATTACATAGTAAGGCAGCTGTGAACAGATGGCTCGGGCTGGGAGGGGAACTTGCAGCTTTGCACCTCGGTCTCCTGTGCTGCCTTATGGGCTTCTTGAAGTCACCAACCTGTGAGAAGTGCCACCAGACAAAAGCAGCAGCCTTACATATTGGCATCAATTTTAAGCCCATGTTCCTCAACTGTTTCAGGTCATGGCTCCCACAGAGCAAACTTCACAACAGTTGTGACTAACAGCTGTGTATCACAGCTATTTAAAAATAATGGGCTGGCTGTTACCAGTAATTCAAACACAATAGGAAGTTTAATACTGTAATTTATATAACATTGGTACAACATTGTCAGCAATTAGAAGAGAGGCAATTGTGGCAGTAACAGTCCAGTAAAGTAATGATACAATTAGTTTCAATGAAGTATTTGAATTATATTTGTAAATCAAAATGGAGTCCTTGCTGGAGGGCAAGTTTAGGAAGATAGGAAGTTTTATTTTTTCTCTCTTAATTTACTGCCTTTTCTTGTCTAACTGTTCTTTTTCTCAGCTCTGACAACTGTGTGATTTATGAATGTAAAGATACTCTATCAATAAAGCAGGTTAAATATAGGCTTAGGAAAAGTACATTACAAAGTATCTTATGTTGTTGTAAATCAGGGTGCGAAAAGAATTTCTTCCATTTACGACATCTGGCTCATAGTCTCCCATTAAGTTTTCTGGAAGTGCCAAACACCATTTGGTTAGGAAATTAATATTATTTGTCATTTTTTCTATGCAGTAAGATTGCAGTAGTCCTATGAGCAAAAAGAAGGAAGATCCTACTCTTAAAAATTATACATGAAGTTATTTTTATTGAAAAAATTATGTAAGTTTTTGACATATATCAACCAGTCTTACCAACTTGAAACTATAAAATAAAAAAGGGACAATAATAACAAGACATAAATTAGCCTTCTCAAAACAATCATGCAATTGCAATTTCTAGCACTCTTCAAGTTCCTACTCAAAACTGAAATCTGTTCATCATTTGTATCAATTCCTTGTGATATCTCTAATGGTTGCATCTTCATTCTGTCAGTAGGGACACTGAATGTTGAGGCAGAGAAAATAAAGATCTTACATTGGTGAACAGTATATTTTGTACTTTGGGCTTTTTTTTAACTATCAGATCTACAGATAAAAGACCAGAAGGGAAAATTGTGATCATCTAGTTCAATGTCTGATATAACAGAGACTATATAAATTCCCTGAATCAATTCTTGCCTGAAAAAGAGAATTTAGTCTAGGAAAAATATTCAATTGATTGCATTAAAAAATGTCAATTTATGGAAAATTCACAAACACTTTTACTGTCAGTTTGTGCAGATGTATGTATTCACACACAGCATAGCTTCAAATCCCAAACATTAAATAATTTCCTCATTTCATTTCCTGCTTTCAAGAACATTATTTGAAATTTTTTCCTCTATGAAATTCCTTTTAACACATCACCTCAGATTATGCCCAAATTCAGCAGAGATTTAAATGCTTTCACTGAAAAATGAACCTCAACTTCTTTAATGCTGTCCTTTAACCTTACATTCTCTTAATATATGTAAAACTGTAGTCACAGACTTGTATTAAACCTCTTGATTATGCAGGAAGTGGCAAAGAGGACCAAAACAATGTTGATTAGACTGAGGTTAGGACATATATGAATCAATAATAATTTATATAAAGCTAAATAAGGGGGAAGAGTTGAACATACAGTTTACAAATACTTCTGCTATTGAAAGTAAAAGAGCCTGATTTCTCAGGGGACTGAAGAGAGATGAAACACATATTTTTGCTAAATTAGAAATTTACTGTGCTGCTTTAATGAAGGTATCACTTACAATTGGTTAATACAGTTAGTCTCTGTTACATCCAAAGCTCACATTATTTGGTTTTTCTTTCTTCATTTAAATGTCAAATGGAGAACTCACATTGAATGGATTATCTGTTTGCATTTATATGCTTGCACTGGGAGCTGATAGACGCTAATATTAATCTTAACTTTCACTATATTTAGATATATTTTTAAATCTGATACCAGCAGTCCTACCACACAATTTGTTAAATGTATTGTAGAGCAGAAAAGGGATTATAGAAATGAATCAGTAATAAATCACTATTTCATTTTGAAGGTGACAGAAAAGTGTGAGTGCTACTGATATGTGTGGTGCTGAGTGTCACCAAATACTATTGACTAAGTTTTTTTAAATGGTCATATTCTTCTAGAATATCTTTAGCACTTTCATTGTACCTTGGCATCGTATAAATATAGTTAGGTAACTTTAGCATAAATGCTGAAAAAACTAAACAACATCTGAATATAATTTTTAAAACTTTATAAAATAAACTATTTATATTTATATTTATATTTATATTTATATATTGGCTTTCTGGGTTTTTTCTTACAGAAGGCTACTCTTTCTTGCCTTGCTCTGACTCATATGGTTTGGTTTTCTTATAAGTAACATACTTCATTGAGGAGATCAATCCTTAAAACCTAAAATAAAGAAGCCAAGTACAGTAATGGAATGTTAAATAAAAGTGTGAAAAAAAAAAAATGCAACAATAAATAGGCAACTTCTGCTGGACTGCATTCGATACATGACTTTTCAGAAGCACCCAAATAAGTAACTCCAACTTGGAAACTTAGTGAAGTGCATGGTTTATGAAAATTCAATTCTACCAATCATTCAAGGTTCTACTTTATTTTGCTGTGGGCATAAACAATTTTCTTTCCTCTCAAGTAACAGCCCTACGAGGAATAGATTATTGATGGAATAAGAATTTATGATCTTTTAGATTCGAGTCATTTAATGAAGTACGGAACATATTATAAATACCAGTAAACCTTCTCCACCATGTTTTTACATGGTATGCTAGTCAGTTGTTCTGAAAAACTGATGTCTGACAGATAGAACAAAACCCTCTTTAATAAAGGATATCCCCTGTGAAATACACTTGTATCATTTATTTATGGAGAGTGACAGAAGCAAAAATAAGCCATAATCTCTTTGAAGAGTATTCAAATCAAACTGTGAGTCCAAGAATATCTATCCTTCCTTGTTTGACAGCACTTCTGAAAAATGGGTATTTGCCACTAGATCTTTTTTGCATTCTTCACCTATCCAAAGGTAAACGTCATTAAAAGTACATTTAATTAGAGCCTCATGTGTGTCAGCAACCACAGGTTAGGAAAAAAGTCTTAATAATGGTTTACTTTTCTTCTGCAGCTTCAAATTGCTGCTAGAAGCAGTGGCCTGGCAAGAGAGTTTAAACTTCATGAGTTTTGCCTGGTGTGAAAATTCGTATTTAGAACTCAGAAATTACTGCAAATAATAGCTCTTTACATTAACTGTAAAACTTAATATTAAAGAAAATGTTCATTATAAAATCCACTGCTCCTACATAATGACCATTGGAAAAAATCTACTAAGTCCTACAGTCAGTACTTATTATAACACATGATATATATAAGGAATTATATTAATATATTTTAATACAGTCTACATATTATGTATATATATATATATATATAATTTCCTATGTAGGATATATCACAGAATCAGTTACATTGCAAAAGACCTCTGAGATCATCAAGTCCAACTTTTGACTGGACACCACCTTGTCAACTAGACCATAGCACTGAGTGCCCCGTTCATTCTTTCCTTAAACACCTCCAGGAATGATGACTCCACAGCCTCCCTGAGCAGCTCAGTCCAATGCTTAACAACCCTACCTGTGAAGAAATTGCCCTGATGTCCAGCCTGAACATTCCCTGGTGCAGCTTCATACTGTGTCCTCTTGTCCTGTCCCTGGCTGCCTGGGAGAGGAGGCCGACCCCCACCTGCTACAGGCTCCTTTCAGGTGGTTGAGGAGAGTGAGAAGGTCTCCCCTGAGCCTCCTCCAGGCTGAACAGCCCCAGCTCCCTCAGCTGCTCCTCATGGGACTTACCCTCTAGGCCCTTCATCAGCCTCACTGCCCTTCTCTGGACTTCATTACATATCATGCTATAAAAATATTTATATGATAATTTCATAAAATGGGTAATATTTCATATATTATACACCATAAAATATTATATATATATGTGTGTGTGTATATATCTATATATATAATATGCCACAAATTATATAATAACATAGATATTTTATTATATACACTCATAGAATTTGGGGTTTTCTTAAAACTTTGGGTTTATGTCAAATCTATGACATAATCATTTTCCTTCAGAAATTGTGTTTTCTCAAATTTTAGTTCTTACCTCCTTAAATACATCTTCTCACACTGTCTTTATGATGTAAATGACTGAGAAAAATTGCATTATTTAACAATCAAAATCAATGTTCTTATTTCAAGGTTTTTGCTGTATTATGACCATGAACTGTTACATTCTGAAATCTTTTCACTGAGCTTGTTTCAGTTCAAAATTGCTCCTTTTGGCAGTCAAATACTATAATGTTGTATGGCATTGCAAGAATATTTCTCTGACATTCTTACTGAGTTCTTGTGCTTGTTCTCATGATACTTTAGAATTCTCTATCACAGCTTGTCTAGAAATACTGTGATAATTCATCATCAGTGTGAAATATTGCAGCAATTCAATCACTCAGACTAAGCAAACATCAAATGAAGTCAGGGATGTCAATGAGTGTCAGAACTGTCTGTATGCTTTAGAGATTACTCTGAGGAAGCTAGTTGACTTCCCTGTTTTAAGATGTGTCACATCTGAGCTCAGGTTATGTAGTTAATAATAGCTGGGAACTTGGTGAGTAGTGGAATTCAAATTCTTCCCCCCAGTAATTAGCACTACACAAGCTCTAAGTGTTTCTGTTTCACTGCTGTCTTTGTCACTGGCTTCATTTCTGTGGCCACAGTGGAGGTCTGCTGCATCAAAGGCTGAGTGAGCATGGCCAGTCAACTGAGGGAGGTGGTTGCCCACCTCTATTTGACATTTGTAAGAGAACACCTGCATTGGGCTTCCAATTTCCTTTCCCCTAGCAAAGGAAAACATTAATAAACAGGAGCAAGTATTGTGGAGGCCACCAGAATGTTCAGGTCTGGAGCACTTGTCCTGCCTTTAAGGCTGGAGGAACAGGGCTGCTTCAACCTGGGGAAGGAAAAGGTTTCCTGGGGAACCTGATAGCAGACTCCAAAACCTAAGGGGATATCATGAAAGAGACAGATACACGGCCTTCACATTGGTGTAAGGTGTGAGTATCAAAGACAGTGGTTTATGAGTTTCAGGCTTAATAACAGTAAAAAGAAATTCTCACTGAGGACAGCCAAGCGGTGGAAGAGGCTGCCCAGAGAAGCAACGCAGACTCCATCCTTGGGTGCTTCAAACCCATTTTGACAAGGCACTGAGGGACCAGACCGCAGCTCATGGCTAATCCTGCTGTAAGCAGGAGACTTCCTTAGGTCCTGTCACTCTGAATTAGACCATAATACTATATCATAGCCCCATGATATGTAGGACAAATGATCAGTTCACAGTCAGGTGTCAGACTAGTGAAGTGAAAGAACCCAATGGGATTTTTAAGTCTTATGAATTTTCATAAGAAAATTAGAATGCAGTGCTGAAGCACACATCTGTTAACAAATCTTCCAGGCATAATTACCCTGACAAGACAGAGATGACACAAAAATAAATACATACTAATTTATGTTTTTTTATCTATGTGCTTTCCTGAGTGAGCTTAAAAGTATAAATCAGTACTTTACTGGTATTTCTCTTATTCATATAAGCTGAAGAAATTTGAAAACCAAACACGACATCATGTGACAAAATAGGAAAATCACATAAAGAATAAAAATATTTCTAAATATTATATCTATTATATATTAAACATAATAATTATTGTAGATAAGAGGTAAGTTCATGAAAACTCCTAAGTTAACATGTGATTTAATGAAACTAACCTAATTGAATATTGTAATAACTTACTCAACTGTATATCAAATATGGGCCATCCAACTCTTCAGTTAAGTTCTTTGGGGTTGTTTATAGCATTTCTTCTCCTAATTCTTAATCTTTTATTACAAGCAGCAGCAGACATAGAATTTTGTGTAATATGTTACTATTGAACATAAGCCAAACATGTTCTCTTTTCCATTGAATAGGGAAATTATTAAAAACAGAAGTATCATCACAAATCTTCTATAAGGTGTCAGTTTTGCACAAACATATTATTCTGGTTACCACATATATGTATTCAGAATGTAAATCTAGAATTATTGTGTAAATTTATGAAATTTAAATTCTTACATGTGGTTGAAAATTTGCATGAAGATATTGCATACACTGAATTACTCTCCCTAGTAATAGGGAGAGTTTTAGTTTTCCTAGCTGCCAAACATTTCAGAGGAGATAATATGTGCAATGTTTTGTGATGGATGCATGCACAGCTAGTGAAGGGTATGTCCCCAAGACATGGTAACCAGCTATGAACTCCCCTTCATGTAATGATTTATTCATAATTTAATTCCAGTTGGATAAACCAAAATATCTGTTTGAAAATTATTACAAAACTTTTTGTTTTCACTATTGATGTGTATAACGAAAAATACATTTTTAAAATTTTGATGGTTTGCACTGGATGATGGCAGTTTTTTCCTAATTCCAAAAAGAACTGGGTGAAATTTTTAGAGAAGTCTATCTTAGGCTTGTAACAAATAACATTTAAAAGTTATTGCAGACAAGATGCATCACTGTTTAGCAACACTCTTCAGTAGTTACTTACTATCACCACGGCAAAGCAAAGGCCCCAGTTTGTAAGCAGCTTCTGAGTTTGGTCTGTCAGCATCTGTGATCACAATTTCAGTTACTGGTAGGTGGTCCTTGTAGGAGAGGAAGCCAGTATCATTAGTCCTGAAAAGGTAAAATGAAAGCCACAGCTCTCCTAAGTGTTTCCAATAAATATTTCATTATCATTGACACATTCCTGAGGAAAAGGAAAGAAAATTTTAAAAAAGAAAAAAGGCTGCTTAAATATGTATGTGTGTATATGTGTTTGTATATGTGTGCTACAAAAAATTGTGAATAGAAACATATGCTTTGGAGTTGATATTGGGATCATTTGACAGGACTGAAAGAATTTCATTGGAAGTGGGTAGTTTTATAGTTGTGCTTGTCTACACAAGCCTGAGAAAAGTCCTCTTGAATAAATGGGCACCTAACTGGCTGCCTAAGTCAATGAATTTGCTCAAGTCAAATTTTCAAATGAATTTTATGTTGCTGATGACATTCTGTATCTGTAATTGACTCTGTCACCAATATGGAATATTTAATGGCTTAATATAACTTTAAAGTAAGTCTAACTTTTTTTTTTCCCACCTTTACAAAAGCTTAAAAAAATCAAATAGAAATGTATAAAGTCATGCTGACTACAAGAGAAACAGTATATGCTACAAATGTGAAACTCACAGAAAAGAAAATTATGCAACTTTGTACTCAGAGCACACATCTAGTACTTGTAATATTAGACCTAGTTCCTTCCTAGTTTAAAATCTTTGTTGACTTAGTGTCAGAACTGAATTTTTAAATTTCATAAGCACCAGTTTTGGCCCTAGAATTCCCTTCCATAAACCTGTGGAAATGTTCAGTTACTCAGTACTATTCTGAAAAATTCAACCTCTCCATTCAATCCATTCATGGTTGAATCTTCCCTCTAAAGGGCAAAGCAAATAGTTCAGAATAAACAACAGAAACTCCTCATGCTGAATAAAATTAATGACTTTTTTCTCCTCTCCCCTCTCCCTTTCCTATCATTACCATCTTTCTTCTGCATACAATTTCTGTTTATCTGTTTTGGAGCACAGTGCAAACAAATGGACATTTTTTTAGCAAACTACTTTGCTTAACTGAGGAATGCAAAAAACGTGGGTTTTTTTTAAATGTTAATTTTTCATGAGGTGAGATATTGCAGGTTTCTAATTTAGAACTGAAAGAAAATCCCTCAAAACACCAGAAGCATCTGCTTCAGTAAAATGATGCTGTAAACAAAAGGAAACTGAATAGAAATTATCTTCTGTGGAGAGGATTCGCAATTTTTTAATTTTTAGGACCAGATTTTTTTTAAAAACAATCTTTCTGTTCTAGAGTTCTAGAGAATTAAAGTTCTTGATTAGTCAAATAAGGAGGTTAGAGTTAAATCTATATCCAATGTATGAAATAAGATAGATTTCACTATAAAAGTAGACTGTCAAAAACCAGTGTTTCAAAACCATGATGTGTAACTTGTTCTCTATGTTCAGAATGTCTCAAACAAGCATAGCTTCTACCTATTTTTTCCACACAGTGAACAATATCTAGTCAGCTGATCCAAAAGAGTAGTCTCTAGGGAACCAAATACAACATTAATCACAAGTACCAAAATGAGTGAACACATAAGCACTGTAACACTGGAGTCACTGGGACGAATCTCTACTTATAAGTGCCAAAAGTGGATACAAACAGAAATATAAACCCAGAGTCACTATACTTTCAATTTTATAAACATCTCAGCAACTTACTGGAAGTGGATCTGCATGTGAAGACATGCACATAATCCTCTCATCTACTGTATTTACAAATATGTTACTATTATAAATTAACCTATATATGTGAGCATGGATTGAATGAATGACAAAACTGAGCAAGCATATTTAACAGGTACGAGCAACTGTGCTAATTTTTTTCTCAAAATGCATTCCTCTTTTAACACATATTTTTGTGTTAGAAATTAATAGTTTTTATTTTCGTACAGCATAATAATAGGGAAATTCTTAGTGTTATGTGTGTTTATTTAATCTCTTTATTGGATTAAATGCTGCAGATATCACTCTGTGAATTTTACTACAATAGGAAATTATTTTCTCCAGAAATCTTTGAAGCTTGTGAAGAATTTTCTTCAATTAATTCTTTCTTGTACTTTCATTTCTGAGTCTACTGAATTCCCTGCTCATGCTAAGGGAAGAAGCATTTTCCAACCCAACTCACTAGCTGCTCCTTTAAAGAAAGGGTGGACCTTCAGAGGAAAAAAAATATTGCTTGATTTTGCACACATCAAGTTGTTCCTAAGCATCTTCCTTGCATTTTCCCACTTTCAAAAAAACAGATGTTGATGCATTTTTTAAAATGCCTATATTAATGTACTCACTGAACTTGATTTATATAAGTCAAATGGACTTCACAATTTTAAGACTGTAAAAGTTTCTTCACATAAGAGCTTTCATTTGAAAAGTCCCTCTGCTTTATCAAATCCTTTACTGCACTGGAGCTATTGTTGAGAAAGTTGTATCTGATCCTACTAAATGAAAAGTCACGTTCAGATTTGACATTGTAACAAGAACTCATCCATTATACTATTTATTTGAAAGTTGTAGTAAATGACACCAGAGAATTTTAGGCACAAGTGGAAGATATACATCCTAGAAATCCATTCATTGTCTTTGAATAGGACTCCATATGAGTGCTTTGCTTCATTGAAAGCAAGAGTATTAATTTGAATTTTCTATGTTGTAGTTGAAAAAAAAAGGGTGTAAGAAACCCAAACCTTAAAATGTAGTTATAAATTATGCTAAAAATTAACTTTTTTCACAGAATTTTTTATCTTAACTTTAATTACATTCAGTAGTCTAAAACTAACTGAAGTTGTGCTAAAGAACTATTGTCTTAACCTATAACATGCAATATACTAAAAGACTAGAAAGCATCTGTAAAATTAAACCTTCCCCAAAATTAGAGTGAAAAAATCAACTATAATACTTAATATATATAGCAATAACTTTATGAAAAATTATGTTCAGTAGGAAAGAATCAGATGACACTATGGCAACGTAGATTTCCAACTGTGTTGGTATTATAAATGTGCTAAGGTCTGTATATTTTATTTATTTACTTCTAACAAAAAAGTATTGTGAATAATCAACAGTAAAAAGTCACCATTCATCCCTGTCCGCATCACAGTTGCAGTAATGCTGGGAATCAATGCAGCTTCCCTCCAGTCCACAAGCACATTTTTGTACAGCAGGCAAGGAACCTCCCCAGTAAGTATGAGTTTCATTGGTTCTTCCAATCCACCAGCTCAGTGGCATCCCATCTAAAAAGGTTAGAGAAAATCAATGCCCAGGCTTGTCTCCTACTTCTCTCAGCTTTCCCATCCAAACAATTTTCCAAAAGGTTTAGAAGACAAAAATCCCTGCTTAAATCTAAAACCTTTAAATGACCAGGAAAAAAAGAAAAAATCCACCTTTACTTGGTAAGTCATTTTTCATTTTAATACTTCGTTATCATGTATTAAGTGATTGTCACAGATTTTTGCTTGCATTAGCGGAAAAGGGAACTCACAGTACCTAGTTCAGCCAGCCATGATATTAGAATAATTTATCTTAAGCAGTCAATTTATATAATTCATTTTAAAATGGTCCATGAAAGAGGAGATATAATCATCCTAAAAATCAGGGTAGTTTATATTCCCAAGTAAAGATCAATTTCAGATGTTGGAACTACCAGAAATAGAATGAGGAAAGTCATAGAAATGGCCTCATCCCACTACCAAGAGTACTACAGAGTACTACTACCCACATCTATAATAAACTTTGAGCAGCTGATCAGTGGTGTTAATCAGAAATGCCCAAAGACAGCTGCTAGGTCATGGACAGCAGATTCAGAATTACATACTCAGAGCCAACAGAAATCATGTTAATGGTGATCCCATAAGCAAGTGGATATATCTGGTGAGCAGAAGTGATGTTGCCCAGCCCTATTACATCTCTCTGTGGTGCATCCAGTCAGCATTGTTTGTAGCAAAATGATAAAACTGTATGTTTCCTTAATGTTACAGTACTGCAGAATAAGCTTAAAGATATTGCCAAGCAAGCATAGCAACAGGAGGAGTATCTACAGAACACATAATAGCTAAATGATATGAAGCATAAAGATAAACCATCTCAAATGAGATGGAAGAAGGGTGATGGATGTATGAAAGTCAAGGCATGAGAAGCAATCAAGTACTGTTAAATTATATAATTTCTTATAGATGCATTTTTTTTGCTTCTGCTGGAGCTCCGTTTTCAGCACCCGGCCCCTGTGAAGAAGCTGGAATATATTCTGTGCTCAACTTTACTTAAAACTGCTCCTGCTTATTAAACCTCACTGTTAGATAAGACCTCTGTTGCACTGACAATCTTTCAGATCGTGAACATATTGACTGCATTCATTACCACACAACTGTCAGCCCAGCAGGCCAAAAAACAGTGTGAGCAGTTTTTCAAAAAGTCAAGCTTGCATAATGGCATCAATGTCCAATATCAGTGTTTGTGTTTGCAAGCCATCACAGGAGGAAGAAAACCCAGAGACCGTGTATAAATAATTTATCAGACAACACTTTAAAAATGTTCTAACAACTAAGACTGTAAAAAGCAGAGTATTTCTGCTGCTTTAACGGCATGCCTTAGGTTTATATTGTAGTCATGAATTAGCATCCCCAGTGTTTCACTAGGGACATTGGGGTATGTTTAAAAGCTGGTCTCAGTTATTTGTTCGTACAGAAGGGTGAAGAGAGAGCATTTACTGAAATGCTGCAAGTTCATACTGATTAGCCTGGATTTTTTTCCCTGCCTTGGCAGAAAGCATTGCCTAGGCAAAATAAAGGATTAATTAAAATGCTTAGAGATTTCTTCATAATGATCACATAAATGTATTAACCAATGACTTCTTTAATGAGATCATTTGCAAATGCTATCCAGGCTGATTGAATACAATGCATTCCTAAAATACAGTCAGTTAAGAACTACTAGGTGGACTGTATGTTCCGAAAATATATATTATGTAACCATCATCAAATTTTCTATTTCTCAGGCATACCTAGTGAAGATTATAAACAGCAGAAATGAAAGTGATTAAACTCTGTTTAAAAAAATAATGATTTTAGAAAATTTGTAGAAGTCTCATATAACTTTCACGTCTACTTATTCTTAGCATTCAAAACTAAATTTTAGATGACTTACCACAAGTGATTGGTTGCACACTTTTAAAACATTTATTATAGCAAATTTATATGCATATTATAAATATGCAGCTTTATGTAATATAAAGAGCATAACAATATAGATTTTAGCACATTTACATGCAATCTCCATGGACAAAAAAAAATGTAGTCTTTAAACTTTCTGCTTGAGGCAAACCAGACTTTTGAACATCTAAACATAGCTTTAATTTGGAGCCCAGAGTAAAAGGAAAGCTCATCGGGACATCTTAAGCAGCAGGTTCACTTTTTTTGCTGTGGAAGTGTTTTCAAACAGATATTCTTCCAAGAGCAAACACCAGCCTAAGAAGTCCAGAGATGTCCATGCCATAATTAGGGAGAAAGAATGTATAAAGAGCTTAGACGTAAGGGAGGGCTTCATGCAGAGGCATTTTCTCTGCTTAGTAGGAAAGAATACCAAGGAGTCAATTTTTAGTATCTCAAGAGTTGCTGGTGCACAAGTAAAAAAGTTTCATTTAGTTTTTCAAAAAACAGTAAACAAGGAGGGTTTTACCTCCACATTATTTAGAGTGCTTAGATGTTCATCATAAAGTTTTTAACACCAGCTTTGTGTCAGTAAGAGTTAAAATTTAAATAGACTACAGAACTTCACTTTTCTTTAAGTAAATCAGATCTCTATTTCTTAAAGCAATTATAATTTTGTCAATAATCCACATTTTAACTACTGAGCTTTTTAAGAATGTTTATACTGGACAATGGAAATTCAATGTTATTGATGTGTTTTGTCAAGTGCTCACACTATGCACATTAAGTGCACACATTAATTTCTGCTGGTATCTACGCACTACTTTGTGTTCTTTTAAGAAGATATTTCCTCAGTAATAATTTAATTACTTCATTAAAATTAAAAAAATTCTTGGAAGACCAAACAAGAGGGGATCTTAATCTCTGTTAATTTAAAAGTCTTATGAGACAAATTAACTTGAGAATTTAATTCTCTGAAAGAAAATCATTATAAATCGACATTTGTATTTTCCATTTGTATTTCTCTTGGCAACTTATGGAAATCTGAGAACTCAATATTTGAAGTAGTTCAAACTCCATAGTAGCAAAATGCCAGAGCTTTTTTAGAAATAAATAACTTTAGTAACCAGTAAAAGGCATGATGCAACAAAATAAGGTTTATCTGCTTTACTTACCTGACTTATCTAAAAGCCTTGACTTTTTGCAGTAGTAAGCAAGCTCCTGTTCACAGTGATCTGCAAGGTTTATTGTAGCCTGAAGCTGGTCAAGGCTGGCAGAATACTTGAAAAACACAGTGTGTGGGTTCTCTCGATTAGCATTTTTAACTCTGGTGAGGTTGGTGCTGTTATGCTGTATAATTGTCCATGTTGCATCTTTCAAAATACACATGAGAAGTAATAAAGAATCAGAGAGTTTATAAAAGTAAGTAATGGAAAGAGCATGCATGATGAAATCAGCCAAACTTCAAGATAACTTCTTTGATCACAGAAAGCCCTTTGGGGTCCATGAAACAGATATAAATCATAGAGCAAAAATGAAAACGATTATTAATTGTTTCTATTCATAGGTAGATCATTATGCCATGACTGTAACAGATATTCAGCTAGTTAGGATTATTGAAAAAGGAAAGAATATGTGATGACACCCAAATATTTGTATCAGAAATAAAATATTGTTTACTTGTTAAACTACAATGAAAGACTAGAAGGAAAAAACACCTACTATTGTTACTTTCCCCAGGCTTAAATAATGGATAAAATAGCACTAATGCTATCCTAGAATCTACCTACATTACATATATCCTTGTAGGTTGAATTAATTTATTCTGTATAAGAAAATGGCCTACAGGCCTTTTCTATTATACAAAGAAGCAGAAGTATCTTGTGTATACTGTGTTTACTATAAAACAAAGATTACATGAAGGTGAATTATTACTGCCACCTAAAATTAAATAGTAGTCATGGTGAAGGTTCGTACCATTCTTCTGTTTCATCTTCAAGCCAAGCCCCTTCATCTCTGAACAGGAAAAAAGTGAGCTTATTCTGTTTCAACTCCCACTTTCAAAACTTTTAAGTCTTACTCTCCTGACCAAAACCCCTTTCAAGGTGGGGGTGAGAAGGCTTTCAGTTAAAGCCCACCTGGGACAGTCAAGTTCAGATACATGGTCACTGTATTCTTGCATCTTCATGGCCAGTGTAATTTGAAAAAAAAAAAAACATGAGAAATATTATTCTTTTCTAAGTTTTAGTACTGATATTTCAGACATTCTAATAGTAGTATTCTAAATAGAACTGTATTTTATTTAATCAGCTGCCTATAAGCCACACACGGCAGGTATTATAAAAATATCCATAAAGAGGAAAGAACTGTGGTCACTTAGAGATAAGTACTAGTCAGAAAAACTAAATGAAACATTTTTTATCTAATTATAAAATTTTATTAAGGATGTAATTAGACAGTCAAAAAGCAGATAGCTAGAAATACAAATTTAAATTTTGGTTCCTTTGTTTGTTTTGGGAGTTGTTTTCTATGGTTGTGGGGGTTTTATTGGTAGATGGACATATATACAGATACATTAAACATTACACTGAACATAAAATGAAGACTAGCAGTTTGTATATTCAACTCATTGTCACACTCTCAAAATTTCCAAAAAAAAAAAAAAAAAAACAAAACACCAAAAACCAAAAAAAAACAGATAACTGCAAAGTTTGCAGCATTTTAATTGACAGTGTGGACTGCAGGGTTTTGATTCTGAAACTGACCTCCAAGAATAAAATCAGGAAATGGCACCTCCCTCCCAGCTGCCTGAAAATAGAGCCCCATGAATGTCAAAGACAAGGCAGTGCAGTAAGAAATGTGGGCATCTGCCTTCCCTGCCTCTGTTGGGAAAAGGGAATACCAGTCATGAGGAAACTGGGAACAAAACAAATATAGAAGATTCATCCTGTCAGAATGCATCTTGAGATGAAGAACTGATCAATGATGTTTGCTTAATGTGGTGAATAAGGAGTGACTGAGGAAAACAGGAACAGCTGTTCATGGACACACAAGGATAAATCAGACACTACACTGTACCTTGGAGAGTTATACCCACTTAGAAAAATTGTCATCTTTCTGCCATGATTCTTTGGTCTCTTTTAGTCTCACAGGACACTAGAATATTTCTTTCTAAGAGCCTGTGCCAATCTTGCTTATTGTGAGCAAGCACAGTTCACTGTAGAAGTCAAAATCAGGAGCTGACATGGTGAGACTAGGTAAATTGCTCAAGTCAACATCAAAATCTTACTATAAGGTTTCTAAGTCAAGTTCTCAACACTTAGGGCATATCTAGCCCTAGCCAGTTCAAATTTAGTTTATTCATGTATTCTTTTAAACAGTTATAACTGTGTAAAAATAAATTTTTATCAAACAAAACAATAAATGTTCCCATCATTTTGGCTGAAAAGCAATTCAAATAAAAGTGACTAAGTAAACAGTAAAGGAGGCAGCCAAAAATCCAGCAATAATAAATTCCAAAAAGCCTTTTAAATTTAAGTTTAGTTGAAAGAACATATACCAATATACCATAGACCATACAGACATAACATCAACTGCTTTGTTAAATAGGAGACTGAAAACAAACTCTGACAGCTAAAACTTATAGTTATATACATGATCAGATTTAAAGAACTGGTTGCAGAAGGGTAACAGGGTATCCAAAGGTGAGCCTGCAATGGTCCCACTGGTTGTATTTGTATTCTCCAAAAGATAACCCTGCAGCTTGAAAGATGAAGTTTAATATCTATATTCCTCCCAACAAAGGCCAGATCTAAATTAAAATTTTTCAGAAGGCTATCAGGGAAAGTCAGCAAATTTCTCATAAAACATAACTTCTCACTTTCTTAAGTATCTTCAAGAAGCTACAACTTCAGTGAAAACAAAGCTGCACCCTAAAAGTGAACAAGTATGACATTATCTCCATATGGAGCACATGCCCATTTATGCAAAGCATAAAAGAAATGTGTTAGCTTCACAGCATGAATCCTGTTATAATTCTAATTTTTATGTCTAATTATTTGCCCAACCTCCTGAGCTAAGGAGTCACCTTCATTTTGTTGCTTATGTTTACATTAAATTCACGAACTGCAGAGACTTCTCACTTGATAACTTGTGTTTCAATAAAATGAGCATGCATACAGTCACAGCTGTAAATTAAGGAAGTTTATCACCTCACCTGTCATATTGCAGTATACGAGAAATGGTCCCAAGGGGCCACTTCCATCTGAGTCAATATTGTAAAAGCCTGAAGTGTTCCCTCTGTGCTTATAGGCTTCACATGATTGCTCATAGATGGCTGTAAAAGAACATATTCCATCACAAATGTAATGGCATGATTTTTACATTTTATTCACGGAATTTTTAAAAAAATGTGCATGAACCTTGACATTGGGAAAAGAAGTTGGGTGTGTGCTATCTCTGCTAAAGAATGAAGAAAAATTCATGCAATCAAAACTATGCCTTTATTAGAAATTGTCAAGCATATCTGGTCTTATTCACCATGGAGATCACAAGGTGCATTTTTAAGCATTTTATTCTGTATTTCCAAATCAAAACCTCTGTGAGGAAAATATGAAGTATGGGTGAGTAAATGGTTGTAAAAATGCTGAAAAATGCTAGAATGCCAAGGGTATTACTTAGACCCCAGTAATCAGAATTTGAGGAAACCCCCATTAACTAGCTCAACCAAATCAGATTTTTGTTGCTGCTGTTGTAACGTAAAGTAGAAGGTAAGCAATTTTTGGCTTTCACACTTATTTTCTTCCCATTTTAAATGGAAAAGCAAGTGACTTGTCAGAGATTTCAGTGAAAGGACTAAATAAGCAAAGACAAAATGACAGCTCCTTGGTTCCTTGTCATGTATACTTTATATCAGTCTAGGTCTAAAAAAAAAATCTGTGATACCTCTTATATATCAAATAGCTGAGAATAAAAAAAAAAAAAGATGTATGATTCCACCTCTGTAACTGGATCTCAGGAAGCATGATGATAATGTCACAGCTGGACACATTAATCTAAATTCTCCTTTAACCATTATATTTCTTTTGAGTAGTCATAATGTTTTGATCTTTCATTTCAAAATTAAACTGCACTCTCTCTGTTACCAAAACTTAAAAAAATTCTGCCAAAAATAATGAGCTGTTAGATTAATAGCAAAAAGTAGTTATGAGTGTTATACCTTTTTGTTAAATAAGCTTTTTTTTTTAAGTCTTATCTTTCTATTTTTTTGCCTAATGCTTACTGACATTATATTATTATATTATATAAAAAAGACAAACCATTCATTTTACTTAGTCTATGAAATATTCATAATAAACAATTTATGCAATTTTCAAATGTAATTTTATGGTTCCTTACAGTAAGTAGTCTGAGCTAAATTTAGAAATGACAAAAGTTCAGTAATTTTTTATTATTTTTGACAATAAAAAAAAAAAATCAGTAACTCTTACGATTACATTTCTCATTGAGTCCTAATCATCAGGAAACCCTAACTTCCTTCTGTCCTCTTAGAAATCACCAGATGATTCAATTTGTGAATTTTCAAATTGCAATGAATTAAATCACCTTCATCTTCACTCTGGGCTCATCAGAGTTTAATGGGATACAACATGGTATTCAAAAGCATCTCTACTATTGGCATATTTTCTATGATACATAGTTTTTCTTAATAGTGTTATTTATGACTGTCATTGACTTTTTAAGAGCAAGATTTAAACAGGGAGTCTTCAAAAATCAGTGATTTCTCAAAAAAACCCATTTGGGTAGGCATACATTCTTTTAGTAAAAGCTGCCAAAAAGGATTGTATAGATTTTATATAGACAACATATAAGTATAGAATTATTTATCTGATGATTAGCACAATCTTTGTATTTTTTCTTTTTCAAAACCAGTAAATTTCTATGGATTTTTTACTTATTAAAGGCATGCTATGAAAGCCAGAGTACTTATTTTGTCTTGTTCCCAGAACATGCTGAAAGACGTACCAAAGTAAAGCATCTCTTGTGAAATTCAATTCATTACATTCAATTAGGTTTTCAAAATGTGTTTATTTTATTTTCTTTTAATCTACCTCCTGATCCAGCAAACTACATAAACATGTGCTTGAGGTTTAGGACAGGATTACCTTTGGACATGCATGTAGTCCCACTGGCTCAGAAATCATAGATATTAGTTGTTGTGATGAATAAAGATGAATTTACCATCTTTCTAAATGATTCATTGATTCAGAAAGTGGAATTATATGGATGAGAGGGGATATTACTATCTCATATAAAATACAAAAAAAATGTGAAAGAAAAACACTTAAACATTCAATCAATTTTTTTGTTACATATTTTGAGTTCCCAAGGCCTTTCCTCAAACTGAATTATGAGCATTTTTATGACTGAAAATATTTTATGAATGATAAGTTCAAATGTTTTTTGGTTTGGTTTGTCTTTTTGTTTTGTTTTGTGATAAAGAAATTCAATCAGAAGTAAAAGTCAGAAATCAGAAAACAACTTAGACTTACGATAGTGACAGGTAGCTCCCTTGTAACCAGTATTGGCACAGTTACAGTGGAAACTGTTCCAGGACTGTGAGCACTCACCACCATGTTCACAGTAATTAGGCAAACACCTAAAACAAAAAACAATGTGCATTTTCACTCCTTTTTCTCCTCACTTACTCTTGTACTTAGCAAGAAAAGCAGAATTCTGGAAAAGAAGTATAATGTCAAGGAAGTCACCAAGGTCATTGGTAAAGATGTCAACGTAAGTAAAAGAAAATTAAGATAATTTCTTCCCTGGTATTCCTTTGCTTATAAAAAATATTTTAATTATGTAATAAGCTTGTGAGAACTGAAATAAAGTGTAAGATGCAGAATTGCTATTAGTGTTCAACTGGCTGCAATTCAATATAGACTAATAAACAAGTGAAAGGTGTGTGTGTTGATAATTCAATGGCAAGTTTTGCAGTGACTGGGATTTCTTCAACATGTATCAAAACAAAGCAACATTACAGCAGATTTCTTGTAAAAATAATAATAAAAAAATCACCTAACAAATCTGACCATAGCACCTGACATCGATTTCTTATTCCAAAATCATGTTTACTTTCTATCCTAGAAAGACTTCAGTATGTCAGTTCCAACACAACTAACTGCTTGTACAGCCAGTTTCCATTCTGGTAATATGACTAAGATCCTGAAGGTTTTTGACTACTTTCTTCTAAGTATACAATGTCTAACTGAAAAAATAATTTACGTGAACTTCTTAGTGTTTAAGACTTCAGCACTATACTAAAGTATAAAATAATTGTGACATGAAAAAAAAATTATCTTTTTTTTTTATAAATGCAGCTGAAAATATATTGAAATAGACTGGCACACTTCAACCAATTATTAACTCACTTTTAACCAATTATTAACTAGCTTTTCACCTTAGAAATTAGTTAACATTCTAACTGCACTGAATGTATGTGTATGATATGGCTCAGAAAGTGTAAAATGATTTTACTGTTGACATTAGCCAAAGGAAAAAAAACCAAACAAAAACAACATGCTCACTAACATTCAAGATCTTAAAATATATTTTAATTCATTCAAGAAATGTTAGGAGAATATTAAATTAGGATTGCAGAAAGTCCAGCATTTCACACATCTGCCCTATGAATAATTCAGGGTCTTTGCACATTTGCTGCTCATGGCACTCAAAGAATTCTATCTTTCTTTCATGTTTATAAACAAGGATAAGTGGTTTTCACAGAAGGGAATTAAAAAAAAGAAGTAGCAGGTGAAGTATAGGTAAAGTAAGTAAACTGATAGATGTCACCTATTTTCAAGGAAATCTGTGACATTTTTTGGCAGTGAAACAAGCTGATCTTGTATCTATTCTCTCACTCACTTCTCAATGTATTCCTAAGACTGATCAACAAATGATATAAGTCTCAACAAAATCTGTTTTGGAACCTGAAAATAAAATTTAGGTACCAGGCTTACAATTATTTTCATTTTACATACTTTGTTTGACAGAATTACTTAAATATTCATACTAATGTTTCTTAGGTAAATGATCTATTTTACTTTCTATGGGTATAATTAATCATCAGTTATAAATACAAATCTCCAGCAAAACTGCCATTCAAGACCTTCAGTGCATTCACTGACAGCTGCTCTACTTTTATTTCAGTCACATTTTCTGTCTTAGGCCTTTTTGATAAAGACATTATCCAAAAATTTTGTTTTACATGGTCTTTACTTGTATTGACTCCCTGCCCCTACTAATTAATCTTCCTAATATTGTTCACAAGATTAAAAGCTTTGATGAAAAGCTTTGATGACCCTTGAACCAACCTTAATTAAAGTGAAAACAAGTTAAGAGTGTAATTTAAATCTTTTAACATTAAGTTCTTTCCTCTGCTTCTGAATGTTATAATACAAAGTAGCCACTAGCTACACCATGTATAACTACATTATATGCTGTGACCCTGCCCCTAAGCAAGATTTACAACACAGCTTTCTTTGAACAAGCTAATCTTCTAAAAAAAATATTTCTCATATTTGAAACAATATTTCTAATACTTCATCTCTAAAAAGTAATTTGTGGATTCATTGTCGTGTCTTCTAAAATCAGAAAAGCAATAGCTGATTAAACATTTACCACATATTTCTTGATAATATGCTTTTAAGTGTATGGCTTCTGAAAATGAGATAATGTTTTAAAACAAGGCAGCAGTCTATTAATAATTATAAACTAATATTGAGAGGAGAATACTGATCTGGAATATTATATAGTTGTGATAAAGAAAGCGTAAAATAAGAACTTTGTATGTTAATTTTCAACTAGACACTTCTTTTGTATACTCTTTCTTTATCCTGGTTGTAAATTATGGCAAAAAGATTTGCTTTAAAAAAGCACGTAACTGCTGCATTTTTAATGCCTATTATTTCTTCTTTCTTCAGTTTATTAAAAAAAAAAAGAGAAAAAAATTATTTCAGAACTCTGGAGTGACTATCATTTTTATTTCTGACTTCTTCTATTTAAAGATATAAACCCATTCAATCCTTTTTTTGTATGCTGCTGCCAGGAGCAAAAGGCAAGAGCTCCTGGTAGGAAATTGTATGTTTCTGTGTAGGGCTCAATGTAATTAGGACAGACTCATCTGGTACTCTCCCCTCAGAGACTAAATATGCTAACATTGTAAGGTATTTAAATGACACTGTGTCCTTTAAATGATTTTGTGAATTGTTTATATCTAATTAGGAGTTATTAAACCAATATATATAGATTAAGGAGCTGAGAGAAAAGATATTAAGGAGAAATATATGAAGGGAATTGTTTGCACGCATAAGAGATATACAAGCAATACAATAATATAAGAATATCATGTAATGAAATGGCTAAATGAAGGATCATGGGAAGACTGATGGCTGCAAACAGTCATAATTTAGGATAAGCAATTAGAAAGTTTATCAAACTGAGAAAACTTAAACCAGGAAAATGGTATGGCATTTGTTTGTAAAAAAGGAATAAAAACTTAATAATTTATATTCAAAAAAATGAATTATTTACTAACCCTCTCTCCATGAAGACTGTAATCTCATAAAGAATACTCTTCGTATGTTAAATGTTTATATATGAGTTAAAGAACCGATTAAATAGAATTGTTTTCAGTTTATTTACTATTGCATACAAATCCAGGTTGCTATGCAAAGAGTAAATTTTATTTGGTTTCATGCACTTTAAATGTGTAAAACTACTACAAAACTACTACATTTAGATGTCAATCACTTGTATCACAAAAGCCATCAATAACCCTGGAATTTGGGCTATGCTTCACGATTTGGAACTGGAGATATAAAGATGCATAAAGACTCCAAGAAAAAGAAGTTTGTGCTCACCTGTAGGGAGATATTTACTGTCAGGAACACACTGGCAAAAATGCTCATTAGCTTAGGGCACTCAAAAACATTTATAAATCATGGTAGGAAGAAAGCATTTTTACTCAAACAATAGGGTGCACAGGATGATACAAGCTACCTATTAAAAATAGTTTAAAACATGTAAGCAGTTTTAATTTTGCCAAATACATATGCTTTATGACCTGGGATTTATGGTGAGATATAGAATTAATTTGATAAAGAGAGACATGAAGCTCGTTCGAAACGATGAGCTGCAGATATTGAATTAAATTAGACTGTGTGAGGAAACGGGAAAGAAGTAGTCTCAGAAGAAAGACAGCACAAGAAGACCAGACAGGATTTTTAAAAGCAGTCTATTTTGAAAAAAAAAAATATAATGAGGGTAATGAAACTTATAAAAGTGAGTGGATTAAACTTCCGTTTTGATAAACTAGGAAGACATATGCTAAGCATGCTGGGAAAACTGAAATCTGGCAGAACGAATGCAAGAAAGGTACAATAGTCAAGACAGGAGCGACATAAATTAACACTTGCAAATATTAGAGAAAAGAATACCAATGAACCAAAAATCTCCCATAAAGGTGTTCTTTTCCTTTTTTATCACTGATCTTGAGGAAACACACATAATTCTGATGAAGTGTGAAAGTAATATAAGCTCAAGTCAATAAAGGGTGAGAAAGTAGTAAGAGTTAAGTATTCCGACACTTGTATACTCTAAATTATGCTGGATTTATATATACTGAGATTTACACAATGGCTTTAAAAATCATTTGTTGTTTATTTATACACTTACCATCTTTTTAAAACCTACATGTACAAACTTACATCTTATGGTCATTCAAAACTGGAAAATAGCTGGAATAGCTATGTAAAAAAAATGTACCATCTTCCTTTAAAAACTTTGGTAAGAGATGTCTGTGTTCATGGAGGAAGAAATGGCTTCTAAACTGCATCTCTGAGATGAGCATTTTAGGAGGTCCACAGTTACTGTGAACAATGGAAAATTCATGGTAAACCAGACAGAAATTGGCATAAAATATATTGTGAGCCAATTGGGTGGTATTTTTCACTCATAATCTTGCTTAGATATCCTTTAATGTGTTTGACTAAAGAATATGCAGATTCTCAAATTAGATTCTTTTGACCTGATTCTCTTCCTGATATTGTCTTTATACAAACAAGAAAACAAGCACTGTAATAGAAGTTCAATTCTACAGTTCAAAAACCAGCAGTGATGCAGTGCTTTAGAAGATGGAAGTGTCATGAGGTCCTTCAAAGAGGAGAGAAAGGAGAGTTATGATTGAAAAGTGAGAAAATAAGTCAAGATAAGTTTTCATTAGTATGAAAAAAAGGCAAAAAGTGACATCAATGTATGTTGCATCCCAAGTCCCTAGTAAGCCATACAGTAAAATTTTGACTGAGGCCAAACTGTGTCTTGGCACATGTCCATCACACTTAGTGCCTACTGCAAAGTCGGGATTAGCTCAGTAAGGGAAAAAAAAGCACAGATATTTTATATATATATACGAACTGAATATGTTTTTAATGTATGATAGGTGTAGAAATATTAGTGAGAATACACACTACAAACATAATTGAAAGGATCACATTGCAGGCAGAACTTTTATCCTCATCTTAGACTTCTCTCCTTAAACTTTTATGAAGAATTAGATAAATAGCTAGTATTTTTTTCATCTTTCATCTACAAGGAGTAGTGTTGTTTCCAAAATAAGACTATGGATAACTGTACACTGTGTTATCTCTAGGAATGGATTACAGGTCCCAGAAGTAGGATCGTGTGACTGATCCTGAAACTGGCTATTGTCTTGAAGGAGATCTCTGCCTATAGTCTTTTCCCAAAAATACATAATTTTTGAAGTCTTATAATTCAAAAGACAGACTTTTCGAAATCAAAATGCACTTTATGAGGACTAGAACTATAGAAAGTGAGGAAGAATTATTCAAAAGCACATCATTCCTCTCTGCCTGCTGCCTTCTTTCAGTACAGCCTTTCACCTGTATCTAAGTAAAACACTTCTGGATTAAAGACAGCATAGCTGTCTGTGACTGTATTCCCTGGAGTCTACAGAATAAAACTTCTCCTTCCATTGACTGTTTGTGTGTTTGCTCCCTCTCTTCTCAGCAGCCTGTGCTGTTCTGCAACCCCCTCTGCTTTCACTACACTGAAGCCCAGCAATGTCTTTCCATCAAGCATTTCTATTTCTGGGAATGTACACAGTCTTTCCTCTTTGGGGAGGGACTTTCCTTTTGGGGAGGGACACTTAAACTAGCCATTCTTTTAGACAGTCACTAATTGCAAGTTTTGAGATTAGTTCTGACTACGGCCTAAAAGAAGATTGCTCACTCACTGTGGTGGATACTATCTACTGTGTTTCTGGAGAGGCAGAATATAGGAAACAGCAGTAACTTGTAAAAACATAGTATTTTAAAGGGTAGATGGCACTACGGGTTGCAGTAGGGGATTTGTGTCTGCAGCTCACTTGAAAAGAAAGTAAGATATTTAAAGTTTGTCAGAAACATAAAATAATTTTTGTCAAAGTTAATTTTATTTGCAGTAAAAGGAAGTCTATTTGCTATATGATATATATTCTGCATTTATTTTGCAATTCTGAATTCTTACAAAAGAAACAGCATGTCATTTTGTAAGTGTTCTGTTTTTTCTCATCAAGTCACTATCAGAAACAAAACACAGACATAAATAAATTAATGAGTAAACATTATTTTCTCACCTGTCTGTAATGCCACATAAATCTATCTGAAGATCACTGAAATTGCCAAAGTCATTTTGCTGAATAGAGATCATATCCACTGCTTTGTTACCAATGGAAATAAGTCGCATGCATCCTTGAAAACCACCAAATGAGGTATTACATTCAGAAATGTTTCCACTGCTAGGACAACCTGAAAGAAGAATAAAAGAATAAAAGAATAAAGAATAAAAGAATAAAAACTGAAGCTGAAAATAAAGACTTTTATAAAAAGTTATATATTACAAAAGTAAATTCAACTTTTATAACCTCCACACGTTAAAATTTGTGGTTGGAGGTCTTTAAGTCAGAAGCTCTTCTGATAAGCCATGGTTGTATGACTGAAAAGAAATACTTCTCTGCAGTCTTACTGTTTTTTAAAGCATATGCAAAACATCAATATAAAATTAGTTAAAGGATAACCGAAAGTTCCAAAGCAATGAGTGGAATCAAGATATGAACAGGCTGACTGTGAGATCTTAGTCCCAGAATGTTAGGTTACAATACAAGGTCACATGATTTGAACAAGTTTTAAGTCACAGTTGAAGTCAAATAAGAAAAAAAATTAGTTACTAAGTACAGTGATTTTACTCTTTCAGCTGTTAAGAAGATTTTGTAAAGTACTGAAACTTCTTGTTGCAGACTATCAATGACTCAACTAGGAGAGATGCTCCATTGAACCTGCTACTGAACCTGCTACAAGGAAGAAATGGTTGAAAATGTAAAGGTCAAGGACAGTCTTGGTTACAGCAAACTTGAAGATGAGGCTATGGAGTTTATGAGTCAGAGAAGAGAAAAAGAAATAAAACTCCAGAATTCTAACCCTGAACTTCAGAAGAGCCAAAATTTTTCTGTTCAGGATCTGTTTTGAGGATATCACTTGAAGTTGCCTTGGAGAGCAAAAGGGCTGGATAGCTTTCAACAAAAAAAGCTCTTCAGAGCAAAAGAGAAGTCCATAATAATATCAAAATAGTTAAGCAAGTGTGGCATAAGGCCTGCAAACATAAACATGGAGCTCCTGAGTGAGTGCAAACACAAAAAGAAAGCACATAAAATGCGGTAGCAGGGACATGCAACAGAGGGAAATACAAAGACATTACCTGCATGTCTAGGAATGCAGTAGGAAACCAAGAGGAGATAAAACTTGCCAAGAAGTTGAAGTGCAACAAAAAGGTTTCCGTAGGTACAACAGTAAGAAAAGGAAGGCTAGAGAGATTATGGATATTATCCATATATTCCATGTGGCAGGGGACTTAGAGAAAAGGGTCTAGAGAAGAATTTTTTTCTTCAAGGTCTTTTTCTTCACTAGTAAAACTCATCCTTAGGATTCCCATATCCTAGCAGAGTATGAAAAGAAATATAGTATCCACAGTAAAGGAACAAGGTGCACTTGAGGGTGCTGCAGGAGCTGGTCAATGCTATTTTAACAATTGCCGTTATCATTGTGAATTCATTAACATTTTAATCCTCAAAGGGTCTTGGCAATAATGCTGAAATTCTTGATGATTGGAAAAGGCAGACGTTATACCCATCTTCAAGAAACTAGAGGGCAGTTAGTCTTATTGCAGTGCCTGGCAAATTCACAGAGCAAAACTTCTTAAAGCCATTTCTAAACACGAAAAGGACAAGAAGTTAACTGGCTAACTTTAACTTCAAGGTTAAATCATGCCTGACTGAGGTCTTTGTTTTCTTTGCTGAAGTGATGAGTAGTATAGATAAAGGGAGAGCACTGAGCATTGCATACCATGACTTTAGCAAAGACTTGACAGTTTTCTGTGGTCTCATTATCATCAGATTCATGATATATATGGGTGGGATAAGCAAAGTCCAGCTGATGACAACTGAGAAGAAAATTCTTCATAGGTTACTAGTGCTATCTATAATGTCTGAATTAATGACCTGGATGGTGAGACAGCATGCACTTCAGCAAGCCTGCAACTGATACCAAACCAAGGGCAGGGACAAAATGCTGGAGAGCAGGGCCGCAATTCAAAGGGGCCTGGACAGGAATGCCATGAAATTCATTAAATACAAGATCAAGATTTTTAATCTCAGATGGAGCAAGTCCACGCAACAATCTGAACTGGAGGATAACTGTCCTGAGAGAGGCCTGAGATCCTAGTGACCATCAAGTGGAATATGAGCTGGGGAAGCGCTCTTGCAGCCCAGAAAGCCCATGCCATTCGGGGATATATTATCAAGAGCATAGTCAGCAAGTCTTGGGAACTGGCTCTTCCTGGTACATGGCACTTGTGAGGCCATATCTGGAGTGCTGTAGTTCTGGGCTCCCCAGTACAGGAAGGACATCAGTGTCCGCGAGTGAGGCCAGAGGAGGCCTCCAAGACGGCTGCAAGCTGAACACAGTCATGAGGAGAGTCTGAGAGATCTGGGCCTACTCGGTCTTAAGAAGAGAAGATAAAGCCATCTGATAAGATGGCATAGGGAACATGGAGCAGCACGACTTCCAGCAGTGCATGGTGACGGGACAATGGGCAGAGGAAGAAACTGAAAACCTGCAAATTTGGATAATAAGACACAAGCAACTGGTGTTTTTACTGTGACAGTGGTCCATATCAGAACAGTTTGCCCCAAGAAGTTATAAGATTTCCATCTTTGCAGCTGTACAAGGCTTGAGTGGTCACATCCCTGTACATATTGTTCTAATCAGACTTGTTTAGAACAGAAGCTTAGACTATATACTATCCGGACGTCCACACTCTGTGAGAATCTAATATTGTGGTTTATCTATTGTCTTACTGATCCTGAAATGCCTTGTTCACTGACTTCCAAATAATTATATATTTGTAGTAAATAAATAAATAAATTGCTTTAATCCTGATTTGATCTAAACAATATCCATTGAGCAGTTTTTCCCAGTGGCAGCTAAACACTGCACTACAATGCTTAAATGGTTTTTATTTGTCTTTCTTCAAAGGGGTATTATTGTTTCTGCAATGATGCACAAGGGTCATCCTTTGATCTTAGTCAAACAATACTGCATTCTGGTTCACAGCATTTGAAGACCTTTTTGCTTCAGGATGTTAGGAAGCAGTGAGTTTTATGATACTTTTCTGTTCCACAGAGCTAATGGGTACTTTTGAAGTCCTGTAAAGACAGTGGAGAGGCTTATGATACAGGAATGCAAAATGACAGTGGAAACTACTAAATAGGTTCAAATGAATGTGCAACAACATAAATATATAGATATATTTTTGAGAAATATAAATTAGAAAATGAATTAAAACTGAAATTTAACAAGTTAATAGATTTTCAGTGTGTATAACTCTGTTCAGGAACCACACTGTTCAAAATTGTTATCATGTTTCTAAAGGCAAATGTTTATTATCTACTTGGTGTGTTGCTTCAAGAACAACAAATATGCAGACTTCCAAAAGTCAAAACAGGAACACAGTAAGTTTTCAGCACCACACACAGTTAGACAAATCAACAACAGGTCTAACCACATGCTTTACAGCATTCTACAGTTGAATGGCAATATAAATTCTGTCATTTCTGGTGAAAAATATGATGCTCATTTGAGAATGAAATACTTGCGGTAGAGTTCAAATAAATGATTAAATAATTAAATAAGAAATAAATAAATGAGAAAGCAGGAAAAGTTTAAAATTTTTAGACATAGCTATTTTACAAAATTGTCTCAGATATTTTTCTTGGTGTTTCTTTTTCAAAAATTGTCTTCAGTTAGAGAAGAGACAAATACCATTAACATTAATTAAATTGTGTTTCCTTACAATTGTAGACTGGATATTAAAGATAAGAAGAAATCCTTTAATCATTAAATTTATATTATGTGCTTATTGCAATATTAAATGATCTCATTTTCCCTTATGTTGCAGTGAGTTATTATTACAAGAACTGAGAGAGGTTATAGATCCTTGATGATAGCACAACTAGAAATTGTGCTGACATAACACTAAAATATTTTCATGTTTATTACACATTTTCCTAGTTAAGCATGCACATTTCCTGCATAATTTGTATTCGCTAGAACATGTAAACAAATCACCATGTCCCCAGGATATCTCCCCTGAAAGGCTGATACTCATATTTTAACAAACTCAAGCACGGTAAATAGTCATATAAACTTGGAAAGAAAGCAAAAATGTCTGCATTTTGACAGTGGCATACAACATAAAAATTTAATAAGGAATTTTCTAACCTCAGAAACCCACTTCTAGCATTCCCTATCTTTTTATGAGATGCACGAGCTGCAGATTTCAGCAATGAGGCTGAAATCAGAGAATCTGAGGGGTGGATATGCAGTTGGTACTTCCAGTGTCCTTGGAATTATGTTGTCCTCTCTACAATGCAAAACACAAATAGAAGTGCCCTTGTACAATTTAATTGAATATGCTGCTTTTTGTAACTGCCCACATCCCTTCTGAACTGTTTAGCTGTGCCATCAACCCTGCAATGATGAAAATCACCTAATCAAAGATTTAGGAACCTGAACCAACACAGAAAGGTTATTCAAGACAAATATTTTGCATCTTTCTCTGACTTTGCTGATTATTAGCCAAGTCAAGGGGTATTTTTAGTAGAAAAGGGTGGATGCCAGATGTGAAAATTCATGTGAATGCTCATGTAGCAGTTACTAAGAGTATGCCTATGAACATGAAATTTATTTAAAACCTATTGTTTCAAGGGAAGTGATCTGTGGACAATGACTGGGTCCATACTCATTTAGTGTTTTGTGTACAACCTTCTCTGTTTTCTCAGAAATTTGAGAATTATTAATAAATAATTAATAATTTAATTATTCAACCATTGACGTTTAAAAGAGAGGAAGCATTAGGCTAATAATGTACTCAGGTAATGTTTTGTCATTGCTACTATGAAGTCCATTCCCAAAAGAATTATATGAATAACAGAACAACCTGTTCCACTCTATCAGTAAAAATACATGTTATTAATGACTTAATCTCTTCATGGCAGATGACTGTTGATATCCCTAGAGAAATGAAGATATATGTACATAAAGGTTTTTAGGCACAAATGTATTTATCAAATGTAGAAAAGTTATACCACTGTGGTAAAAAAAAAAAAAAAAAAGTCTATGTATCATACAAAGAAGGTATTTACACGGGTAGGCATACATTTAGGGTGAAAACTTGAAGTCCTTCCAGTGGAAGATTCTCCAAAATATTAATTTAGCAAAACAATGTCTGCAGCAAGAGAAACATTTGTGTGTCTGTTTGCCAGCTAGACTATATTCAATTATCAGAACACAATACAAATTATGACAATCTAAAAAGTGACCAAGAATTTAGGGTGGTGATTTATTCTACCCAACATGGTAAAATTTGAAGGAAACTGAAAAACATCATAACAGTGCTTGAACCAAGCTAGGCAAAGAAGACTTGAGGCAAGCCAAACAAGTATTTTCGTTTGATTAGATATGTCAGGAAAAATTGATGTGTAAGTGTTGGATATTGCCTACATAAACAAACAACAATATTTTACCTCCAAAGTAGAAAACATCTGAATCAATCTGCAGAGGTATGAAGGCATGAGCAGACGCGGTCACATCATTGTCCACTCTTACAGTGACACGATTCCTTTTGACAGAGAGAGATACAGAATGCCACTGGCCGTTATTTAATCCAGCACCTGAAAGAAAAATAAAACCCAAAATTCAGTATGAACTTCCACTTATTGTTACACTATCTAAATGTTTTAGAGTTGAAAGGAGAAGGAACCAAGAGAGCAATCACAGCCTACATAAAATCTCCAAGTGATAGTGAAATGAAAAAGAACTTAATAAGCACAAGCATCTTTTGTGAAGACAGAATCTTGCTTCACATTTGATAAATAAAAAATAAAGGTATTTTAGTGAATAAGTCTTAGTGTTGTAGTACTATTGTTGTAGCCTAATTATCTGTAATGCATCCATTTAATGTAATGACTGCGAAGACTACCCTCCCAATCCAAGGAGGTTATCATTAAAATATCATTGTGATGGCTGATACAGTATTTTACACATAATACATATTTTTATTACACTGCTATGAAGTATTTCTTAATATTTTAAAATAAAAAGTAGTCACTATATTGCAACATGGCAAAATAGCAAAATACTTTAGATGCTAAAAGCTTCAGTGATCATCATGTCAATGTCACAAGACAATTTTGCTTTCAGCTGATTCTTTTATTGGACATATATGGGAAAATATTCTGAGAGTTTAACCATGACCACAAATTTCCACTACCTCTGGCTGTGTAGGTGTAGATGCCACAAAGCAATAAACTCATAGCCCTGATTCTGGAATGCCCTTATGTGTACATAAATAAATTCTACACAGGGCAGCATGTAACCATGTTATTATCTTTAACAAGTGCTTAAAGTCAATCATGTTCGTGAGTGTTCTTCAGAACAAAGGTACTTCTTTCAGTGAAGAACAAAGAATACCACCCTTAAATTAGGCAAGGCATTTTCTTGACTGCAGAGTGCCTACGATTTGTGATCTGTGATTTCCCTCTTGAAATTTCATGTATTTATGTACTCCTCTCTAGAATGTGTTGTATATGCTGCAGTAACAGTCCATGAGTTAAGAGACTCATTCAAACACAAAGAAAAGAAATAAAAAGAGAAAGATGAGAAAGTTCAAATAGCTAAATTATAGCATAACTAGGATGCATTGATTGTTGACTACCATAATCTAAATACAAGACTGTCATAAAATGAAGTGATAAACCCTAGAAGGACATTGCAGACTCAGATATCATTCTATCACCTAGATAATACCTCCAATATATTTAAAATAATATTAGTCCTATATACCTTTTCTCAAAATTTTTTCCTTACTTCAGTCAGCATATTTATTAGGGAACACATAAAAAGAAATCTTAAGCATTCTGCATTAGCCCCAGCCTCTCACAGATACTTAATGTCTGAGGAATATTTAAATTACTTGATCTCTTCCTTCAGAAATCAAAGAATCATAAAATCATATAGCATTTTGGGCTGCAAGTGACCTTAAAAAACCAGTTAGATCAATGTCTCTCTTTGCAGGGACATTTTTTACTGAATCAGGTTGCCAAAATCCCCATACAACATAACCTTGAACATTTCCAGAAGTGGAACACGTAAATATAACCTGTTTCACTTTAGAATTGTTACCTCTTATTCTACCACTACAGATCTGTGGGGGAAAAGAAAGAATAAACATCTCCATTATAGGCCTTCTCTCAAGTATTGAAAGGCCACAATAAGGTCTCCCTAAAGCTTCTTTTTTCCAGGCTGACTGAGTCTCTCAGCCTGTCTTCATGGAGACATGCTCCAGCCCTCTGATTATTTTCATGGTCCTACTCCAGTCTCCCTCTAGCAGGACCATGTTTTTCTTGTGTTGGGCACCCCAGAGCTTGAAACAGTTCTTGAGGTGGGCTCTCATCTACCAGCACCCCTAAGTTCTTGACAGGCCTGCTCTCAATGTCTTCCTCCCTCAGCCTGTACTGATACTGGGGGGCACTCAAAGTGCAGGAGCTTGCATTTGGCTTTGTTGAGCTTCATGAGTTTCACATGGGTCCATTCTTCAAGTCTACATAGTGCCCTCCATCTTCAAATCTACCAAGGGTTGAATTCCTTCCCTAAAGCGAATCAACTGAACCACTCAGGTTGGTGTCATCAGCAAAATTGCTAAGGATACACTTGCTCTCACTACCTATGTCATTTCTGAAAATATTAAATCTAGCAATAAACTCTGTCACTTTATTTTAATTGTCACAAGGATAACTGCTTTTCATTCTTAGTTGTGCATCCTCCTTCAGTAGCTTCTTGTTCTGATGGGTAAACCGTATTCCAAACCTTGCAATATTTGACTGTGAAGGTAGGTAAGAGACTGTCCTAACATATAAAGAATGGTATTTCATACCATCAGAAATTTTTGTTATTGGAAAATTAATAATACAAATTTTGCATTTTTGATTTGCTGATTGTAATTCCCCTTACTGACCTACTATACAATTTTGGAATGGATATTTTATCTCCCCTTCTTAGTGGTTGGCATGATCTGAGATATTCAACAATGTTCATGTAGCTGAAGAAAAGACTTCCTAGAAATCCCTTTTATTAACTCTGAGAACTAAGGAATGCCATTGTGGGAGCACAAGACACTCTGAAGAAAACCGTACATTTTAGCCTTTGAATTGAAAACCTTGACTAAATTCACATTTGCTTGTGTGGAGCCACTGAGTGGTACAACATCTAAGTGGAAGAGGCTGGTGGACTGCTAACATCTACGTTCCATCTGAAACGTACATTGTCTGCTGCTCTGAGTTAGAAAAATGCTTAGCCAGAAACAAGTAGGAAAAACAAAGCAATTAATTTTTTTAGTACATAATAAGGTAGCTGTTAAACAAGATGTCCATTTATTCTCACTAGTTCCATCATTTTAAATCTAAGTATTAAAAAAGGGTCTATGGGATGTCTTGCAGAACACTGATATTCCACCTCAGGAACACATATATAAACTGCAGTGTATATAAACAATTAGGAGATCAGTGAGAAACAAAAAAAACTTTAGAGGAAGTAATTTATAGATTAGTCTGAAGTAAAACAATGAAATACCATTATTATTAACATCACTTAATTAAAAGCTGCATGGAAATTGAAAGCTGCATAGAAATAGAGGGTCATAGAAGAAACTGAGTAATAAGATCTAACATTTACAGTTATTTTAATTCAATTTGGTCTCATAATTCAAAACAAATTAACTTTATGTTGATTTCTCCTTTTTTAAATCTGTGTTATTTCTTTGTGAATATTTGATGTACCACTTGCAAAGGAGGCTACAAATGAAACACATTAAGTAACCATTCTGCAAAAGAAAGATAGAACTTACTATAACTTAATTAATTTTGAATTGTCATGCCATTCTCCTCAGTTTTATATGGTTAAACAAATTCTTAAAAAACACAGGATAATTAATTGAAGACTTGAGCACAAAGAAATATGCTTGGATTTAATAATCAAATATTACATGCGTGTGTGTGTGCGTGTGTGAAAGTCAGGTCATAAGTCCTTGCCTGTAGGGGAGAAAATCTTCTGTCCAACCATCCATAATTTAATTACTCAATCTCCAAATGCAGACTTGAATTGCTTCAGTGATTGCTACAACAAACACTTCAAAAACTCAAGGAAAAGTTTCCCATATGGTTTTGTTAGATAAATTCCTTCTCAGAAGAGAATAAGATGATTTTGCTGTAGCTTTTGCCTTAACAAGGACAAACACAATTCCTCCTGTTAGACTTTATGAACAGAAAACTTAACCTAGCATGAGGACATTAAATTCTGTTTCAGCACAGAATGTCAAGATTTATTTTGGGATGTTTATGGTAATATTTTATGCATTGCATTGCAGCTTTGAAATTGAATAAATTGCTCCATGTGCAAGTCTACCTACAGCTGTTAAAAGTGCCACCAGCATTAGCCAGTCTGTTAAAATGACAGTGCATGGCAACAATTTCTTTAACATACATCACCTAATTGAACAGCAATTTAAATAGCTCCTAAAAAGCCAAATTCATCACTGCTAACAATATACCACTGACATTCTTACTAAGAAATTGACATTTTCAAATGGTAAGCCTAGGGAAATCTCTTGTCATTAAAGTGGTACTCTTTGTGCATCAGTTATTTTAGATAATAAAAAATACCAAGGCCATTCCTATTATCACCCACAGGAACAGGATCAAAGTATTTATGTAAATTTCAACATTATCTGTGGTCATTAGAGGCTTATAGTCTTTTCCTGAGTTAAAATAATCAACAGCTTAAAATTTTACTTGTAATCATTTTACACCTGTAGAAACATAATGAACTTCACAGTTTCTTTCTCTCTCTTTCTTTTCCCTTCCCTCCCCTTCCCTTCCCTTCCCTTCCCCTTCCCCTTCCCCTTCCCCTTCCCGGAACTTCCCTTCCCGGAACTTCCCTCTCAAGGATGGGAAGCAATTTTAATTAATTAAGAGGAATTAAAGTAAGGAATCAATCTAAAAGAAACAGGGGCATGGAACAAACGTTAAGGAGTGCTCATGTTCAAATCCTGTGGCTGTTTCTTTGTCCTGCTTGGTTCTGCTTTGCTCCCTTTGTCTGCATTATGCTGCCTACTGAGTTTTGAGAACAATTTAGATCAGTTGATTCTTATTTTGTCTTTATACTGATTGTAACTAGTTTGGGGGTTTCTCACATGTTTTTCATTACATAATTGGAACCAACTTGGCTTCTTTTACACTAATAATATTCTGCTTTGTGAATATTAAATGGAAAATACATGCTTGTGTATGGCTCAAAATAAATCAAAGATCAAATAATATTTTGGATATCATAAATGTGTTTTCTGCATCCAAATTCACCATTGCTTCTACAATACATTCCTCCAGCTAGTGGACTCTGGTCATCTTTGTCCATACAGAAACCACTCCAACCACAGCCTCAATTTCCTCACACTCATATATTCCTTGTAATCCCTTTTATCCACCAAATCTCTATCGTCTTTTTCCTGTCTTAGGACTCATCATATCACATCATACAATCCACCTACAAGTAAAGGGCAAAATTCAATTTGTTTGCATAAATAATGAGAAGCTCTAAGGTAGCTGCGATACACGGAATATCACAGAATAGCACAGTACTGATGAAGTGCTGCTAGGTGAAGGTGATGATATTATTACATGGGGGTGTTACTGGATCTCAGCATTTTATAAAAAGGCTTCAAAGTGGAGACGATGTTTTTCTGTCCTGTTCTCATATTTCCTGAAAGATGGAGATTCCTGACTGGGCCAACAGTCTTCTTGTTCTCATATCCACTGCCAACAGCATTCAGAAAAACTGAGGACACTCTTTGTGAAAGACTTAGTCCCATTCCTGCCAGGCAGAGAGAAAGTTAAAGCTGGAATCTGCTTAGAATCCTAACTGAACACTCTCTAACATGACTGTGTATCACTATAGTCGCTTCATCCTTTTGTCTTCACATATTTGTTTGCCAAGGGTGAAATTACTCATCAGAAGACTAGAAGGTACTACCTTTCTGTAAATCTGTTTTACCCTGCAGGATGCCTAGCAGTACACTACCAAAAGTAGATTATCTAGTCTTGATTCAGTGTTCAACTACAAAAGTGACCCTTTAGCTCTCAGGTACTCATTTTCCTCAAGTTCCCCCTTTTTTTTTTTTTTTTTTTTATTTATCATAGACTCAAACTTGCCCTGGTTTTCTGAAATACAATCTGGTATTGGGCATCCACTGTCCCAGTTTGATGGACATCTCTGCAATTGAGAACCCTAAAAAGTAATAGATATTTATAGTGATTTATAACTACAAAAAAATTACTTACTTGATACCTCTTGAAAGCACTGACAAATAGCGAAAAACATCTTAATGACTTAGCTTGACAGAGTAAGAGACTAAATTTCTTACACTTCAAATCTGAAAAAGCTGCTTAGGTTTCCCCGGTTAAACACATGAGCTGTACATACATACTGTATGCATGTTAAGCTAAGGACTCAATTTTTCTGTCTATATTACTGCAAGTAATTTCTGCTCACTCACGGGGAAAAAAAGAATAGGTATGTTTGTGAGAAAAGAAAGCATTTAGAAATAATTGGGTGTAAAATTCCCACAAGTAAAGCACAGTTGCACACAAACTAATCATAAAAATAAGTCAAGAAAGCAAGTACTCAGTAAATAACTTTTAATTTTTTTTCTTTTATGCATAGGAGTCTTGTAATTTTTTTTCTTTATTTCTGTTACCTGCAGCGATGTCACTCAGTACTCTTCCTGTTTTATGAATATTGATTTTGACTCTCCCATCGCTCAGATATAAGAGGAAACCACCCAAAGACTGGTGCAGTTTACTGGATAATAGAAGTCCTTCCTTGTTCCAAGTGCGAAACTGAAAACTGACAAATACTTCATCTTGCCCTGATGTGCCTCGCAGTGCCAGGAAACTGCTGGAGCTCACAAATGTAACAGGAACCAACTGTGGCTCTAAACACGAGAAGGACATATTGCCCTAGAAACAAATAAAACAAATATGGCATTAGGAAGAGTCATAAGAATTTCTCCATGGAAACTCCAGAGTTTCAAAACATGGTGCATAGTACTTGAATGTATTAGTCTAAAAATCAAACATGAACATCATCATTTTGAGAAATGTTAACACAGTTGCCTGACCAGAGTAGATTCATCTGCCAGCACAAAGAGTGGCAAGGACCTTTGAGGGAATGACGTAAGATCCAAAATTGTGAGGCTGATTTAATGCTACTTCAGCGGTTAGAAAGACCTCCTTTGTTCCTGGTTTGGCTCAGCCTTAGTAAACATTAGGAACTTGACAAATTCTTCAATGACAAATAAATACCTCACCACTGACTGCATGTAAACACTTACGTGGGTCTAAATGCTTGGATGCAGAGAAGAATGTTGAGCTGGCACTGACTGTTCAAGACGGTGTTAAATTTAAGAAAAAAAAAAAATTCCAAATTAATGCAATTGCAGATGTGTACCAGTATTTGTTTTCACGAACAGAAAAATTCCACATATAAAGTCTTGCTACTTACAAATGCACAACACATACCTCTTAAATTAAGAAGGAATGTGTTTTCAAGCAGGCCCATATGGACTAGATGATGAGTTGGATTTATGCACTTAGTGTTTATTTTGTGTTCACCTTCTTCTGAAATAACTGTTTCTTAGGTAAACTTCAATTCATTGAGAAACTCTGAGAGTAACCTGCATCTGTACTTGTACTGAGTGATGCACATAAGAAATCTGGAATGGGAATAATGCATTTTTTGCATCTGGTGTTAGTTAACACTTTATGGTGCTTGATAGCAGTACACTGTGCACTCTGATCTAATGACTTGCTGACACCATTTGAACTATAACTAATTTGTTCTGGACAAAGGATTACTAAAGATTAATGTTTTGGGAATTTAAAGTACACTTACATTCTGTTGAACACTTAGTGGTTTTAAACTTTTGATCATACAGAAAACACTGACCACACAGTAAGAAGCTTTAAAATCAATTTAAGAAAAATACTCACTACTCCCTGATGTGTGGCAAAGTATTAAAGTTTATGGGTTTTCATTTTCTTCAAGGAAAATATATAAGTAAGTAAAAGCTTTGTGTCTTATGAACTCAGCTGAACAGAAATGAACAGTCAGCTAAACTGACACATAGTAAAAAGGTACTCATCAGATTAATAAACCTTGTTAAATGCTAAAAGCTGGCCATTTGCAGATTCCCCCAGTCAAGTGCCTATTTAACAGAGATTCTGTGGTAACAGAGATTCTTTCTATAATATTTACATTATGAAATGTCTCCTAAATAGTTTTGAAACTAGCACAACAATTTAAAACATTTGACATGAAAATAATGAAATTTCCTATTAAAGATAATTTCGTAGATCCTCTTCCATTGGTCCACCCAGAGCCTGCTATTTTTGCCCATTCCCCAACATTCATAACCATCATGGACAGAATACTCTGCAGAGGTTTGAGCTTAGATAATTTTGAATTATTTCAGGTGAATTTCACATGAGAAGAGATGCCTCTCATCCATTTCTTCTATGACAGAGAACTAAATTTGATTCTTTGTATTCTGAACAGAAATCCAAGATAAAATATTTGGATCATGAAAGCATTTAATATATTTTTAATTATTCTGAGCTTATTTCTACGATATCTTTGCATTTCCCGCTACTAAATAAGTACATGTTGCAAACAGAGATGACCCTTTTTGTAGTATGGAAAAGAAACCCCAAAACCAACAGCAAAGGACATAGTAAAATTTCTAGAAAGCCTTTTGTAACACAGAAGACATTTGTTTTGTTATTGGAACTGTTTCTCTAAAAGGTAGGAATTTGGATAATATGACTGCTGGCTATGTCACAATAAATATATCAAACCCACCAACCTAAACTACAGGTCTTCAGAAAAAGGTCAGTATAAATTGAAAAACAGAATTTGTCTATCAAAATTATAATGCTCTGGACAAAGCAAAGTAGATCGGTGTCCTCAGCAATAAAGGACTTTTAAAATGTACTGCTGGTGTTCTTATTAGGGAGGCACATATTCTTATTACTCTGGTACAAAGCCAAAAATCTGATGGTTTCTGATGCATCTGGTTACTCATTGACTTTTGTCACCCAGTTAGCACACAACACTGTGATATCAGACATATCTAAATATCAGCTAAAGACCTCAAGAATAAAATGCATCCTGCCTTTCCTACTAGGATGAGTCTACACAGTATAAAATGAAAAATTACCAACTTGGTCATTACTTTATTTTTCTTTCATTACCTGACATAGATTTTACTAGAAATGTGTGCTAACAGGATGGATTTGAAAGTAGTTGTGATCTTTTTCTCTGTTTTAGTTATTATTCTTTCATAACTATAAATGTCTTACCACAATGTAGATCTGAGATTTATGCCTCCTGGCCAGGTCAATAATGTTCACTCCATTATAATAAATATTTTCAAAACACCCATGAAAGTTCCTGCGTGATAATGTCCCTGATTTTCCAGGCACTGGGATCCCTCCAAAGCTGAGCTTAGAAAGAGAAGAGAAATCAATAATACTATTAAGTAATTTTCTAAGGAAAGAAGTTGACTATACTGTAAGAGCAGAAGTCAAAGACTGGCCTATAACAAATCTGCTACTTGTGTATTTCACTGTATCTCATCTACATATTAAAAGAATAGGCTAACAAAAAATTAGGCTATATAAGTCAAATGTATGTAGCAAGTTATTCTGACATTTTGGCTTTTTTTTTTCTTCTTCTGATGTCTCTGTGTCTTGAATCAGTTTTCAGGGTCCATTACAGCTGCGAAACCAAGGAGAAGAAGGACAAGGCCAAGTACAAGGAGACTATACAAAACAGTGTAAAAATGGAGAAGACAATTAGCAACAATTTCTTTAAAAACTCGAGCCTAACTTCTCCACTCTGTGCACACCATAACTACCATATTAGAGAACAAGAGTGTATCAAATTACATTATTCTAGGACAGATTCAAAACAAACTAAAGGAGGTACATTTTCCCTTTCTAAATGCTTAGGCTGTGCAGTTCCTTTGTATGGTGCTGTAGAATTATTTAGTTTCAGAAAGAGATTGGAAGATTTAATAAAAATAAAAATAAAAACCCACTGAGAGCTACTAAATTCAAGAATATCATTCTGCCTAAATATGTGCCTGCCATAAGGCAAAAGCTGCTAGAAAGCAGTAAATTATTTTAGAAAAGCATTGCCACAAGGGTGACCTTATCTCTGCTCTAGTCTAAATTTTAACTCTTGGACACCATCAGAAATAGGATTCTAGTGAACATTTGAGCTCACATATTTCAAACCTATTCTGGATACCTTTGTAAAAAAGGTCAGTCTAAACTATTAACCTTTTAATTTTTAAATTTTGCTTAATGTTTAAAATAATTTTACAAAAAAATCCACCAAAATAAACCATATTTCATTAAGTTAATAAATTAAGAAGATTTTATAGTCAGAAGTGCAATTATAAACACAGTAGTTTGTTCTTTTTTGAAAGTTTTTATGCTTTCTTTTTACTTGTGTTAGCAATACATACTTCAAACTATAGTATGTGGACGAGAGGAAAATTTAATTTGCAGTAGTGACTGAATTATTAAAAGATATCTCTTTATCAATCAGTTATTTTCCCCCTCACTTTTTTTTAAATTAGTATGATCCTTCAAACTTTGATATTATGATTTACATTCAGAAATTTTGAGCAGATATTTTTGAAATGGAATAATGCAGACACATAACAGCATGACATCTCACTCTAAAATGCTTAAAAATTGGAATGAGTACAATAAATGTCTGCGGGTTCCAGACATTCTGCTCTATCACTCATTGTCTTATCCAAAAAACAGTATAGGGCAAACATAAAGCAGCCAGTCATCACATTATAACTGTGAAATACTGGTATTTTTAACCACAGGCAGGAAAATTTCACAGCATATTACATCTATTACTTTTCATGAATCTACTATTTGTGCAAGAAAGATTTTTTCACAGTATAATTTTCAGATCTAACAGGGATTTAAGTCTTGATATAAACATTTCTACAATGGTTTTATGCTGATATATTGCAATTTTCATCAAGCTTTATATTCATAACATTAATATTCATAAAATAATAGCATTGAGTAGGGTCTCATTCATTATGTCTACAATATTGTTTATCACAATTGCAGCTTTACTGAAACAAAGGTATTAAAATAATGAATTCTGAGATGAAAAAGATGGTCTTTTGAAAATACTGAGTTGAGAGTCTAGTGGAAGATTTTTACTCCAAGAACATCTCTTTTTCTTTGATTCATTCCCTTAGCAGACAGAAAATCCCTAAGGTCTTAAGGACTACAAACTTCCTAAAGTTCTGTTTGCTTTGCCTGTTTCAGTGCATTTGCATAACAAAGGTAATAAATGTAATAAAGGAAAGGTAATTTTCACACCTCATAATCAAGGTCCAAATAACTGAATTCTCCTTTTGCATGAAAATGATGAGTGTGTTTATCCACTGTAAAGTTTACTTGATTGTTAAAATGCTCAATGAGAACAGAATGCCAGTGCTGATCATCCAAAAGGCTGCCCAGCGTAATATTAATTTGGGCATTAGAAGGATGAGTTTTAGTATCACCTTGAAAGAAAAAAAATAAAAACTATTAATTTCATTCAAAAATATAATTATTCAAAAATATACTGCTAGTTTATCATACTTTATACATTAAAATCCACTTAACAGTTTAAGAGAAGTTTTAGTCAAATAATGCCTAATAACTATATTAGACTTTATGAGACTATAGCTGTTACCTAAATTAATGAGTAGGGACAGCTTCCCTTTAGTTAATTCCATGGTGATGTGGTCTCCATTTTGTCCTTCTCTGTGGAGGAGAATTCCATCACTTTGCATTGTCTTAAACTTCAGAGAAATCACATCTTTCAGTGCATTAATGAGTTTTTTATTTAATGTGTAAATTAGACAACTTTTCCCATCAAAGCCAACCACCTCAGACCCTAGAAGTAAAGAAATGAAAGATAATGTATAATGCTATGTCTAAAAGAAACAGTTGCATGTTACTTCAATATGGTATGAAGTTCCATCACTAACATCTCTAGATCACTTGTGCACAGTAAACCGTACTTTATTTCTTCCCCATATATTAAGACTGTTGTGTTTTAATGATGATGGTATAACTAGATAATAAAACCGTGTGAGAAGAGATCTGGCCTCTATTCAAATCTAATAATGTTCTCATATGCTGAAAAGTACGTCTTCCTTTCCTTGGAGCTATAAAGTACTTTGACCATTTCTGTTTTTACTTGTATTCTTAGGCTGAAAACCTCTATTAATTTATCTGAAATTCATTCCAATGAACAAAATCAAGACCAAAAAAAAAAGCCAAGGCTGCTGTTGACCTTCGGGAAGGGAATAGGGCTAACTGATTTTATCCCAATAGTATAAAAGAGTATCTGTCAAAATCAGTACAGATTGAACAAGACACACACAAAGGAACTGATAACACTATAAAAAGCTCATAGAGTATTCACAGTTCATATGTAATGAAGAAAAACGTAATTACCCTTGAAAAATACATTTTTGAAGTGAATGAAGATGTAAAGGACACTCAATAAAATATGAAGTTGTTTTCCAGCTGACTGGTTGACTTCTTGCAAGTCAAGGGAAACCCATTTATCTATTTACTAACGTTATATAATTTCACTAAAATTTTTTCTCCATATTGTCAGCATGGAAATAAAATGAATTCAAATTAACTCTTGTACTTTAGGTTAGTAATTTATATTCCATTTTCACAAAGCTCTTGTCACGTGAATGCAGTTATGTTTTTAAACATAGTTTCTTGATTTTCTTTTTATCTTGATAATGAAGAATTCATTTATCAAATGTACAATGAATAAGTATGGTATTCTACCTAAATATGAATCCTAGATTAACTCTTTTACTTCATTTTGTCATTGAATTAATATAGACAGCAAAAGTGTTAATTAATGTTGAATTAAAATAATGAATGTGATGTGTAATAGCTTCAATAAAGAATTCAATAAAACCACTTGTACATTTATATACAACTATCAAACCAGCTAACTAGAGACATTCTTAGTAGGCAATGACAACTGTAGGATTGGGAACATACTCATTAGTTACTGGGAGAAGAGCATAAACAACATGAACGTGGCTGTCCAAAATCCCTTATACTATTCTGCAGCACTAGTTCCTAAGAAGCAAAATCTGCTTTGTCTAAATTTGGAAAATAAACAAAATTAAATTTTGCCCCTGCCCTCATCCCATGAATTAATGAAGATTATGAAAAGGTTGCAGATGGCAATCAAAGTTCTTGTAACATTTGTCACATAGGTCTTGTCTTCATCATCTATGCATTACCCCTAGAAATATATTTAAAGAGTTGTGAGAAAGACAGCTTGGGTGTCCTGCAGGGTTATAAGGATAAATAGAATGTGGCCACATATACAGAGTACCATAAGACTTTCCTCTCTTATTTACCAACTACTTGCAACTTCTAGTAGTTGCTGGACTTCATAATCCCTCTACATGGATTTTCTCTACTGTTGTAAATAAGAAAAATAAAACAGGTGGACTTATTTTATGAACACTTATCTTTTGTTTCCACAATTTGCAATGTGTCTTCCTTAAATCAATGTGATCTAAATCCTTAGTACACTACGAAATTATCTTTGGAAATCACGAAATGCCCCTGAGAAAATGGAAATTCTGGAAGCCTCACATACCAAAGGACCAAGAATCTTAGTGATCCTGAACAAAAGTTTTAGTTGAAATGTCTTTGAATTTTTTTTTTTAATCTTTATATCAATTGCAATCAATGCTAATGTTCTGTAAAGAAAAAAAATAATTCAACCAATGCAAACCAACTGGACATTATTCCAGTTATGAAGAGGATATTAAGTCCTTTCTTTGACATGTAGCTGTAATGTTGACTTAAAGCATTTCAGCCAGGAAGGAAATGCTGGAAAAGCCTCAATAAAATTGGAAGTGATAGAGAACAGTGCAAAAGGGTTTGAGCGGTATCTGCAGTGCTTGTTGTTAGGTGTAATAACATATATCTCTATATAACAATTTTTAATGTGCATTACATATTTATTTTCCAGTTATCTATATTCTACAAATTTATACATTTATACATACATATTTGTCATTTTCATATTTAAACCTATCTTTCTCCCTGCCATGTCAAAAAAACCTCCACCTTTTTGTTTCTTTGTTTTCTATTTTTAGACTACTGGTTTTCAGAGGATGAAATAAGAAAATATTGTAATGAAGAGGGGAAATTGTAAGCTAAACACATTTATAATTTCTTTTTTTTATTTAGTGTCATGACATAGCTTAACCTGAACTGTGTTTTACATGGCTTAATTGTCACAATCTAGCACCTCAGGAACAAGACACAGGAAATGTCGGTAGAGATTCATTGTTCTCTTTCGTACACACTAAATAGAAAGAACTATCAGGCAGAGGCTTCAGACAGATTTTGGGCTGAGGTTCAGCACAGAGTATTTGCAGTGTAGTCATGGCACAAGCAGATGTTTTATCAGTTCACATGAAGGCAGGTTGAACACTTGGAAGTAGAGAACATCCTTCCTTCCTTCCTTCCTTCCTTCCTTCCTTCCTTCCTTCCTTCCTTCCTTCCTTCCTTCCTTCCCTCCCTTTCTTTCTTTGCCTGCCTGCCTGCCTGCCTCCTTTCCTTTCTTTACATGACTGTAGAAGATGAGTAAAAAACCTACGGGATATTGCAGAGACAGCAGAGTGAGGAGGGAGAAGAACTCAACAGAAAAAAAACCGCAGGGGAACTCTTTTAACTTTTCGTGTAAGTCCATAACTGACTACCCTTATTTGGCCTTTCTACTCCATAAATGCTGAGGCAAAAATGGAAGGGCTTGTCTGGATGCACACTTTACAAACATCTAAAATGTGACAGTCCTTGATCTAAAATGTTTATAGGAGAAAAGGAGTTGTGTGTAAAAAAAAAAAAGGAAAACAAACCTCATAATAATCTGTTACATCCTACAGGAAAACATAATAAGTATTTCCAAGCCTCACTGAGACTAATTAAAGGGGAAACACTGTTTTTGAGAATACTAGGCAAAGTTATTCAGAGCAGGCATTTGACTGGAAGACAGCAGATTTGAACTAGTGTCAAAATTTGATCTGTAAGTATGACTTCACTAAGATACTCATGACTTTTTTAGACATAGAGACATGTATTTTTTCACACTACTTTATGGAGTAGAGAGATCTACTTCCTGTATTCTCACAAGTTTAGTTTTAGATGTGTAATTTCTAACAGGTAAGACTGAAGAATGAAATCAGTGCATTTGCACTTGAACACAGAACACAGTTCACATACTTGATGGTAAATGAAAAGAGAGTTGTTTACTCTTAAAAACTAATACCCAGTCAGAGCTCCCTGAAGGAAAGGATGAGAAAATGGGACATGTAAAACATATGAATCAAAGCTAAAGTAGATATTATTGGCATTTCTGCTTTTCTTTTTTTTTCTGGTCCCACTTTGAAAAGTACACAGTCATTCAAAAAGAGCCAGGCATAATTACTGTAACAATAACTATATGTCCTCATTGTGCCTGATAAATGGAGAAAAAGACTGGAGAGAAAGAATTGAACTTCCAAATTTCAAATATTTTTTAAAACTATAAATCTATAATCTCCTGGTTTGTCTTCAATGGCAACCACTGAATTTAACTAGTAAAAGCACTTGGTAATCAGTAGATGTTCAAAATAAATACAGAGATGTTAAGAAGTCTGCAATTCATTTGGAATGATAGCATTTATCGATAGGACAAATAAACATTTCTAGAAAATCCAATATCATTAATTCAGAGAAAATCTTAACAAGCTTAAAAAAAATTTACATATTTTTGATGCCATCATGTTCTTCACATACTGCATTATAGTGAATAATGGATGAAGTAAATATTCATTTTAAATTCATCCTAATCTTAGAAGATAACTATAGCTGATTTACTTTCATAAGCTATCTATAAGATAAATCCTGTGCCAAGTATGTAAAATACAAAAAGAAAAGATATTCCTCCTCAAAAATATTTAATGGCTACACAAAAATATTTTAATTTCATAACTGCTTATTCTAAAAGTTTTCTCTTTTTGGCTGCATGGACACTTTCCTTTATTTGTCCTTTAGACTCATAGAGTTTTCGACTGCTGGGAAATAGGCATGACACAGAAGAAAGCCATAATATGGCAAGAAAAAATTATGATAGTGAACATAAATAATTAAAATCTAGATTTTAGGCATGGTCAAAAGAGCATTCTTCAGTTTGGAAATGTTTAAGAGCGAAACTGAGTAAGGATTTAAATATTACCACATGCACAAGGTGAAGGACTAGGAAGAAGCAAAGTTGATGACTATCAATGAATTTTAAAGTGAAGCTTAAAGAGAAGAAAGACTATTCTCTCACCACAGAAATCAGGTCTCAAATGGAAGACTCAGATGAAATTTTAGCTTGGAATAATAAATTCATCTGTTCCGCCTCCATTTTTAAACTTTGGTTCTGGTATTTAAAAGAGTTTTCTCAGATTGTTGTAGGAATTGTAAGTCATGTTCCCAGTCTCAAGGCAGCTGTCACTGAGGTATTCTGTGTGAGCCTTTCAGGCCCTTCTCCTGGCATGAGATGTCTGTTTTCTTGAATGAGAAAGTTTCACTGATTTCTGAGGTGACCTAATTTCCTGCATCCAGGTTTAAATTTTCAATAACCTTAGTTCACTACCTTTAACCAATTTTACAAAGTCAAGTTTAAGGCAGAAAGCCTGGAGATATGTTTTCCTGATATACACTTAAAGTCAGACACAAATGCATGGCAATAGAAAACAGATATATGGAAACCATCCAAAAGAGATCAACTATACAAAATATAACTTAAATAAAAAAGTTGAAAATACAAAATAAAACAAAACAAAACAAGAACAACAGATAAAAGTATGCACAAAAAGCAATTAAAGAGGTTGCTTAAAATAAATTCTGTTTCCATCATGGAGAAGGTGTGAAGAATAAAAAGCAGTAAAAAACTTACAGAGAGGAATTTTTTTAAAAAAATCCAGAGATGAACTTTAACAGGAAGATGTCAGGAATATTTACACTGTCCAGCAGATCAATAAAACCACAACACTTATGCAATCTACTGCCAAAGGCTTATGTCAGTCATTAAGGGCACAAAAGTTATTCTAAAAGTACCCCTTAAATCTATAAAAACTTTGAAGCGTCCTTCAATTTTTTATTTGTGGATATATTTAGTTGTACTCTTACTGGCTCAGGATCTAGACCATACAGATTTAAAACTGTAAACATTTCCCATATTTTAGCCTTCAGATAGATAGAAAGTATACCATGTTAGGATGCAATTTTTAGGGCTATGACAAAAAAAAAAAAAAGAAAGAGTTTGCATTAAATCAGTTATTGGATTATGTCCACACCCTTCATTCCAATACAGAAAGGACTGGAAAATAAGCATCATGTATTGATAGTTGATGTAGAAATAGTGAAGTATGCACATAAACTTATTAAATCAGTTTTATTTGAGATTAAATTTAGTCTTAGAAATCTACTTTCAAATGCTATTTAGGCAGCAAAAGACATTGAAGAAGATTCATTTCATTTAGCTGACTCAGAAATAAACTTACTATATGTGCATCCATACACTTCAATGCGCATTCCAATCCTGCCATTTGGATTCCAGTCCAAAGGCACAAAACGGAGAAATCTTGCTTTAATAGAATGCTGAAGCTTATAGTACACAACACTGTCTGCATTTGTGTTTCCAGAAAAGGCCTAGAAGAAAATGAAAAAGAAATCAGCCACATCCACATTGAATACAGAAATACATGGAAGTATCACTGATCTTTTCATTTTATATATTTTATTTCCATTTCATCGGGGAAACAGTCAAGCACAGGAATAAAATGTAATTGTCAGTGAATGCCATAGGAACATCTGATGAATCAATATTGACTATTATTTTGGATAAGGTGTTAACTCATCTGTGTACTTAGCGCTGATGCCCCACGCAGTGAAGTATTTAACAACTCCTAAAATTTCAGTGAACAAACCCTGCAAACCCAAACATTCCTGTCAAAAAACATGCAGAATATCCTCACATTTCAGCGCATGGCTCTATCTAAAACTTAGCATAAGAAGACAGAGTGATGTCTACAAATTTCCTTCTACTGAAAAGTTAGATGGATTTCATTGCAAGCCTGTGTTTCAAATGCATAGCATGCGGTAATTAAAATGGTCTTATACTGACAGATCACGGTAATAAAAAACTGGTTTCTAACTAAAGAATCCAAATTATTGCAAAAGGGATGTGTTTCAGTGTCCTGTTAAAAAAGAAGAATCTTTATTTCAGTTTTTTAACAAGATGAAAGAAAAAAGTAAGCTTTTTTTGCAGTATTTAACTGCTAGAATTACTTTCCCTTTTTCTTACATAAAGAAAACAGAAAGACAAAGAAATATAAAGAAGAAATTTTTAAAAAAGAGTTGTAATAATAAACTGCAGTGTTCTAAAAACTGGAGAATATATTCCAATTTCTCTGGGTTGCTTTTTTATCATTACCTGTTCATGGTATGTGAAGCAGAAAGAATTTGTTCAGACATTTTGTATCCAAATATCTGATGGCTCTCTGAAATATTTAGATGAGCAGTATTTAAAAGATTACACGTTTCTGGTTGTATGAACAGTGCTGTTGCCATAGCTATAAGCCACAGATGTTGCAGCTGGAGAAGTACATAGCAACCAACATCTTTAGGTATGCAGCTTCTCTTTCCATAAGTTTTAGAAACAGAGATGAGCTTCACTGCATTCATTATTTATCTTTCTATACAGAGATCTTTGCACCTTCTCTCTCCGGTACTAGTAAAATTTCAATAAATTCCAATAGCTGAACTTTCAATGGGGAAAAAATAAAGAAATTAAATAAAAATACACCAAACTAAACCAAATCAAACCAAACCAAACCAAACCAACCAATCAAAACAGAACCCAGAGCAGTTAGTGAATTGGCTTATTTAAGCTAATCTATTAGGCTAGCAATAAGCAATGAGAGTTAGTGACTTTGAATGTCCACCAATTTCAGCTTCATGCTTTGTAATTCCACTAAGCATGTAAAGGTGAAAATATAACAAAAATCAGAGAAGACCTACTATTTGGAGGGTGCAACCCTTTCAGACCTCTTGTCCCTTCAAATCCTATTTGCAGTCTGTAACAAATATAGCCTCCCATGAAAGTGCCAATTAGTTTGTTGACTGAACCAGAACCAGGCCCCAGAAGTTTAAGTACTGTCAGCAAATGAAGTGTTCAGTTAAGATTTAAATTTTTGAAAAATTGTTTTTGGATAGTAGCCACCTCATAAAAATTAATTTAAGTTTTGAAAACAGACTGTATATGGCTTGATTTTTTTTACTGTAGGGTATATTTAAGCTGTACGGTTTTAATTTAAAATTTGGGTTTTGGCTTCAACAATAACCTAAAAATACTTCAGACTACTCCTTTAATACCGTTCAGAATAGCCAGTTCAGAAAACAGTATTTTTTTGCTGTAATTTCACAAGGCTTTTATCTGGGAAAACCACATTTTAGAGTGTATCAATTCTGTTGAGTATTAAATGGGTCTTTATTGCTTGTTTTAAACAGTCTAAAAGTTAAAATACGTATTGTGGGTTTTTTTCAGTCTAAGTCCTCTTCAAAAAAAGAGAGGACAAAATCAGACTGCTTTTTCTCCAGGCTACAGTACTAAAGGTGTACCCAAAACCTATGAAAGTAGACTGTAAGCTTTTTAGAGGAGAATTATATTCAATGTTACGGTCCTGCCTTTACAGTAGAATACAATTAGTTTCAGGGTCCGATCCAGCAATCTTTGAAACAAAGAATTATAACCATATAATGAACTACTTCTATCTTCCTACCCCTCTTCTTCAGGCTGTTCAGACCACTTCATTCTTATGCCAAATCATGTATATGGAACATGCCATTGCTTTAGATTTTGCTGAGTCCTCACAACCTGCACAGATATCTAATGCTTAAAAAGATGTCATGTGGCCCTCAGTTAATAGGAATAATACACCTAATAATTGCACCTAATAAACAGTGCATAAATATTACTAGGGTTATACACTTAACTCAGTATAACCGCTTGTTGAATCTTAGTTGATGCATTTACGGGTACTATATTATACTGCTTTCTAATAGCTTGAAAACACACCTTCTTCCTCAAAGAATGCAGTTTTTGAAACACTGAAACACTGCATTGCAGATTAGCTGTAAACAGTAACAGGGACACTTATCAGAATAGATAACTCTCCACAGCATATTTTATGCCATGAAGTAAAAGTATTCTGGGCTGTACTGAAGCCTGAACTGCTCTCAAACTTGGTTTAACCATCCTACTCAATTTCTAACCCAGTAATTTCTTTATCTCAAGCTACTTTAACCCTGCTTTGAAGACAGAATTATTCAGTTCATTATGGTGTCAGAAATCACAGATGCCCTCTGGACTGCACTGGTAAAGCTAAGTCCTGTCCACAGAAGAGCATTGGCAAGCTCAGAATGATTGTGAAGTTAAGCTTGTGTCAAAACAAGGTAAAAAAAGTCCTTGCTTTCTCTGTCCATCTGCCATGTAGAAAGCACATGTGGCTGTTGAACAGGGATAATACAGGCATCCTGTCTAAAAATTTCTCACCAATCAAAAATTCCTCCAGAAAATAAACTGTGTGGGACCCATACTTCTCATAACATAGAGGACATATCCCTTATTTACAAATATAATTTTTACTGTACAATATACTATAAATACACTGTAAAACATAATACTAAATAATATGCGCAAAGCTTTTACATATGTGGTGTACCCATTGCAGTAAATATATTTTTTACAAATATTACTCAAATAAATGTACATATATAAATAAATAAGTATACTTAGCTTCAAATCCCCATTCAGTGTTTAACAAGTACTGGAACAGGACCAAACCTGAATGATTTTATTGGAAGAGAGGTTGTGGTACTAGTGTGCCTCAGGATGGGTCTAACTTCATAATGTGGTTTATGAATTCTAGTACCAACACCAGAAAAAGCAGTTGAAAAAAACAGTGTGAAGTAACTTGGAACTATTTGTATAAACTACTGAATAAAAATAATGCTGCATCTCTCCCATTTTCTCCCAAGACTTCTAAGTTGCATCCAAGTTCATATGGCAGTTTAAATTATTTACATCTTAGTAAAAAAAGGAGTGCCTATTCCAGATAACTTAGTGCACAGTACAAATACACATCAATTCACATGTTTTCTGAACAAGAATCCAAACACTCAGACTCATCCTTCTCATCCTATTACCACTGTGCTGAGTTACTGTCAGTCTATTGAAGTTGCTCCTGAAAGTCAACAGCTATGAACTTTTCAGTTAAAGTGAAAAAATGTGAAAGTCCTTCACTCTGACCAGTGTACACTGTACCATACAATTGCCTCCTTTCCTAGATGTCCACATTAAAATTATGGCTAGGACAAAATGATGACAGAGGTCAAATCAACAGATTTTTAAGACTTCATTGGTTATAAATGATATATGCAAAAGCTATCTGATATGTTTAATATAAAATACTAACAGAGGCATTATAGTGAGAAGCCCTGTGCTATAAGTTATTCACTGTATCTTTCACTAGATCTTGAATTGTTTGAAGATATATATTGAACACGTTCTTTGAATATATTAGTATATTTGAAATATACTAGTGTTACCTTAAATTGATCAAAACACACAGCAGTTAAACACACTCCTAAATCTGAGTGTTCATGTCTTTTGAAAAAAAAGGACAGCACATATTAATGACAACCTGATTAATATAGATCAGATAGACAGAAAAAAAACTTGACAGAAAACTGTTATAAATTGTTGTTCCAGTCAATGTTCACTGCTTGTAACACCTAAATCCCCACTACTGCACTACTGTACTTACAGCTTTCCATCACTGTCACTCAGAGACAGGATAGGGGGGTAAATTGTATCAATATTCCTTCAGTCTATCTCTTTCTCTTATTTCTTTACATTTGGTGAGTGTTTTATTAACTGTCATGGTTCTTCCTCTTTTTTTGGTCTTTCACTATGTGAGTGGAATATTAGCATAACTTTACATAAGAGAAAAGCTCCAGACTTAAGAGACGAAGAGAAGATGAGACCACACTTGCCAGCTAATTTATCAAAGGTGACAGCTGATATTTGTAAATGGACTCTAGATATTCCTTCTGCCTTTCTGTTTTGTTTGGGTTTTATTTTTGGGGGATTACTTTTCTTTTTTGTTGTTGTTGTTGTTGTTGTTGTTGTGGATTTTGTTCTTTTTGAGAAAAAATTGAAATGATTTGCTTTCATATTAATATAGAAGAGGATTTCAATATCTAAAATTAAGCTAATGGAAAAAGGTTGTGGGTTTTTTTCTTGTTACAGTAGTAGCAGCTGGATATAACATTGCAGGGGTGCTTAGAAGTGTATTAATCTAGGGCCCTTGAACAGCTACTGTTAGTCAGAAGAGGTTTATCAACAGCTAGCCATGCTCATTTAGAAATGTGCTTAATAAACTGTGTTTTCTGTCTCTCTTTCTTTTTTCCTTTCATGTTCAATATAGCTGAAATGAAAAAGTACTTAATTTTCCAGACGACATGGTATGGGGACTGATAAATAAAATAAAAATAAAAATATCTTGTTGTAAATCACCAGCCACAACAAGTCTTTTGAATTCTTCCACCTACCTTATTTCCTTTCATTCATTCAGATGTAGTAAAGAATTTTATGTGAAGTAACTTGTCACCATCAGAGGGAGCTCTTGTATTGACACAACCAGGCACAACATTCTCCCTTTAAAAATTATCATAATTCTTCCTTATAAAATCCCAATATATAGTATGAATCTACTATGTTTTATTTATTAATACTTAACCACATGGATGTCAGAGATATTCCTGAAAATTGAAAATATGAATGTGTTTCATAATAGTATTACTGGAATTCTACGTAATCTTTATCAACCCTCAAAGATTAGCTAACTCTTTATCTGAAATGAATATAGATATGGTTTTTATAATATGGATCCGTAGTCAATGAACTTAGATTCTAATATTCCAAAGGTAACTGTGACAAACTTGGAAGGTAACAACCAAAAGAAGTTTTGGTAGTTTTATTTTCAATTTTTTCCACCTTGTTTTTTTTTAATAAATCCATTTGAAATAATCTGTAAAATATGAATACACTGAATTTTGAATCTGGGCTGAAGTGCAACTGTCCTTTGTCCATTCAAATCAATTTGAAGTTAAATCACTACTCTTCTGGGTAAACAGATATTTTTACTAGCAGTATTTAATCTGGAGTGCAAAATTGAATTTATTCACTTAGAAAAAAATAATTCTGTAAGTCCTATGAAATATTTTCAAAGAGAAACAACATATTTAACCTGTGTTTTCCACATATTTGCTTGTTCAAATTTGAAAAAAATTTGTGCAGATGGTATAGTTCTCATTGTATGAAATTTAGGTAGGAATCACAATTCACTATTGTACTTCTGTAATACATGACATAACCCAGAGACTACCAGAAATGTAATTCACGTAATTTATAACTAAAATACATTTAGTGTAACAGCTGTGTATGAAATCCACTGAAATGTCAAAACAGTATGTGGGAATTCTGTTTGCTCAAAGAAATATAAAAAACCCAAACAAAACCACTTTATTAATATTACAGTATAAATTTTCTTTTCATAAATTTTTATGCCTTGCTTTGAAATGAAATGAAATGAAATTATTAGAACGAAAGGAAAGAAACCTTACTAACTATGCAGCATAGAAATGGCACAGCAAATACTCTTATGTTCTGAGGATCATAAACAATAAAATAGTTCAATAATAAGGTTTCCTACCAAATTATTTCTGTGGCTTTTCATATATAAATGTGATGATTTCTACCTTTTGAGAAATTTGTGTAAATGAATTCTTCTTCAACTCATCACTATGGATTTCGACTAGTGTGTAACATCAAGTTAACATGACAATCCATTTCTTAGGTTGCTACAGCATTAGTCAAATATCTCACTCATTTCACCAAAAACCTTAGTGGCAAAATTTCGCATTTCTTTTCACATAGGGCTTGCCATTCTGATAATTAGAAAACCTTTCAAAAGCAACCAACTTCCACATTTTTAGCTTTACTCTGATGAAAGGTACTACGAAATGAAAAGCCAAAGAAACTCATTGAGATTGTTTTGGATATGATGTGAACAATAAGGCATTCTGTATAACAACATTCTGTATACTAACACTAATTCTGTGCAATATTGGTCAGCAAATGTATACTAAGGTTGCATTCAGCAGTTATCAGGGACAAGTTAAAAAGTGGAAAATATTTCCTGTTAAGAACATTTAGAATACAAATGTAGAGCTTCAGTTTTTAAGTACCATCAGCATTCATGGTGGAGCCTGCTGCTCTAGTAGGTGTCTGATATCCCAGAAGTGTAATACAGAGGGCAAAGTCTGCACCGTAAACATACTACCAGACCACTTAGGAATATTTACTAGAGTGGTCTCTTTGATCCCAGGGATGTATCGTAAAAGCCACACTGAATTCAATAAAACCAAATTCCTAGTTATTTGTCATATGGGGAATTCATTTCTGACACAGACTTCAGGTGTTTGGACTACCTAAGCAGCAAAGTAATTGCAGTTCATTCTTTCCAGTACTCCCGTGCATTTAAATACAAATTAGTGACTAGCAAATCAGTGCTAGTGACCAGCAAATCTGGCATGCAATGAGAGAAGACAGGATGGGCAGCCAACAGAAGAGACACAGCTTCAACCCTCAGCAAATAGGTACCTTTGTGGAAGGGAAAGAACTGACTGATATGGTGGTGCCCATCAGCTACAAGAACGCAAGCAGAGAGTGGGTTGTGTGCTTTCACAGAAGGAAGGAATAAAGAAAGACTTTGAAGAAACAACATTAAGCTAAATCTTCAAATAGAGATGGGAGAAGAAAACTTCAGGTGACAAAGTCTCTTTCCAGGTACAAATTTGAATAACTCCATGGCTCACAGGGAAAATACGACACATGGCTTGCAGCCCCAAGACGTATCAGTGATGGTTACCAGCATTCTTCACAAGGCTATCTGGTGGAAAGTAAAAGGAAACTGCAGCACCAATACAATATTAACAATAATTCTGATACATCACTTTCTTTGTGAAACCTAAAATGATCAGGCTCCTTTACCACTTATCCCGTCTCCTTCACAGCATATTTTACTTCATCTTCTCAGTTCGCTTAGATAAAAAGACAGAAGAAAAACAAAAATTGTATCAGGAGCTGAAAATGTTTTGACTTCAGCTGTCCCAACGCCTGTATCCCAAGTTTAAAAACACAAGTCCAAGTTACACGAGTATTGATTTACCTCAGAGATAAGCGGAGTCCCTAGTGTTACTGCATATATCAGTGAGACCTAGCTCCATGCTAAGGCTGTTAAAGCATGTGAAAAATGCATAACCCAGAAGTAAGAACCTCAAAGTATATATCTTAAGGATACAACAGGGTGAACATAGCACTGAATTTCAAATTTTAAAGGTCTTTTATGGTTTTTCAACTCTAATAGTCAGAAATCAGACTTTACATGGTATAAGTGGGAATAAATTTCACTTAGTGCACATGACATTACTAACCATAACTCTACTTCTTCAGAGGAGATGACTGAATATAAGGGAATAATGCTGGTAATTTTTGATGCTAACCTCTTTACTTTATGTAAACATAGCAAACATTTAGTTGTACCTCTATGTGTACATCTGTCACTATGGGTTAAAACTAAAATACAGACCAAAGAAAATGGGTTGAAGCTCGCACAGATTGTAAAGTCCACACTGCAAGACATTTAACCTTAAAAAATCAATCACTTTCTTTCAATAATTAACTACTTTCTGGATAAAGTGGCACTGAATATGCATGTGAAGGATTCTTTTTTATATTAAAAAGAATCCATCTTAAATGAAAGAATCAACAAATTTTGTTTTCACTTGGTGTTGCTAGAAGGAGGCTCTCATGCCAGCAACAAGCTTGTGAGACAAAAATGAAGCCACACAACTGTCATGAAGTAAAAGCTTCTAATACCATAATTTCCAGAATACTGAATTCATGTCTAACACTTATGAAATGCTTGAAGGATGAGAGACAGTGAAAGTCATCTGTGCATGGCACTGGAAATTGTGATCAAATGACTACAGGTACATGGATGGTCATTTCTCTCAAACTAAATTATTCTTTACTCAAGTGCAGTCTGGAAATTATTTTTTATTTAATTAGCTTTGCTACTCAAAAGAAACCATGGGGGAATAGCTTTTCTAAGAGAAAAAAATAACACTCCAGAGTGGAATGAAGATGGTCTTAAGTCCATTTTTTAAACTAAAATTATGGATGGATAGCACATCATGGCACATCATTCTGTACAGTAGGAAAATAAAATAACTAAATAGTAAGATTTTTTTTTTTTTTCATGTAGACTTTGCTTGTGGAACTTGGAGTTCCATAAAATACTATTTTCTTTTGCAAGAATCTTGAATATAAGAATGCTAGTTCTTTGACTAAATGTTTGTGACATGGGATTTAATTTCAAATAAACATTTAGATTATTTTTGATGTATAGAAACCTGCAGTAATCTGTAGGAAAGAGTGTGATAGATTAATTTTTAATTCTTTAGCTTTTTTGTTATATTTCAACTTAAAGGATCTTGCTTACATTGTAACATCACCAACTGCCTTTGGTACACACTGGTGCTGCAAAATGGTTATAAATTAAGCTATTTCAAGTGTATAATTTTAGTTTGCAAGTCATCACTACCTACTTGATGCATCTGGAAAAAAAGCAAAGTGCAAGGCAGTAGAAAATGGAGAATTATCCTCGTATGCCTTGAGAAAACAATGCAGCTGAACAGATGAACTGATTCTGAAATGCTTTTGAAAAACATTCAAACTGAGATCTAAGTGAGAACCTGAAGGAATTCAAAGGTATATCTAAATATGAACTCTAGTAGTGGGTTTATTTTTAATTTTTTACTTTTTTGTTTTGTCTCCTGTGGGGGTTCTGGGGGAAAAAAAATAAATTATCATGTCACTCTTTTAACAAATACAAAAATCTGTCTCAATGTTATTCCCCCAGTTGAATTAACAACAGTTGAAGTTGCAGAGATGCATATTTGTAAAACTATTCTTACTCCACTTTATAAATACAGATTGCATCAGACAAAAGTAATTCGACAGAGGACTGTTTTCTCTTTCATTTGCAACCAACATTTAAGTGCACAGAGTTCACAATTCACTGTTAAGGACAGCAAGTACTTCAGGTGTTGTTGTATTTTATATATATAAGGCAATAATAAATAATAAGAGCGTTGCTGACATCTGAACACAGGGGCACTCCACTGAAGCCAGTTTAAAAAATGTTTTGTCACTACATTGGAGAACAGCTTATTCTTCCCTTTGATAAGTGTATTTCAGTATGTGTGTGCTACAGTAGGAACTCCATTCTATTACCTAGGGAAGGCCAAAATCTAGAAACAAATAAATTAAGATAAAGATCAAGCACGTAGCTGCCTGATCACAATTCAACAAGGAGTGATTTCCTTGGAGAACCAAGAGAGCAAAGGTCAAAAACAAATTTCTAGATAGAAATATTACATAATTAACTGAACAATTACAGAGTAGTTCACCAGTGCCTTTTACAACTACTAGGGGCAGATGAATACTTGGGGAAAGGAAGGTGGTGAAACACTTCTTCAGTTCATATGGTCCCTCCATCTGATATAGAGTGATCCACTCAAAGAAATAGGAAATGCCCATAGAAGTCAACACATTCTCAAGACCATTCTCAAGTTTATAATTTTTGAGATCTAATTTGCTTTAAAAGCTGGTAAGTTCATACTTCATGACAGCTACAGAAGTACTTTTTTTTTTTTTAACCTCTATTAAAAGCTATTAATTAAATCACTCTGTCATATAATCTGTACCTTATAACAGGCACCTTCTCTTTGAAACAAAGAGTTGTTTGCTCCCGAAAACCTTTGTCATCCTTGAATAAATCAATGATCAGGCTAGTTATAAAAGAAGATTGCTTCTCTTGGGCAAATTATCAGCTTTGCATCAGAAGTAATGTCAAAATGAGCACAGGAAAAGGACATGACAATTCAACATGGTATCATTTGTAAATATTTTTAGATCTGTAAGAAAATAGAAGTCGTTCTTCAACTGTCTAACAATATTTCAAATTATCTTCATATAACATGGAGTGAGTAAAAGATTTCTAATACTTTCAAAATTAAAATGTCAGTCACATTATATTTAAAATATTAATAAATGTCATACTTTGTTATCTCACTTTTTAAAACCACAAAGTAAGAAGTTTTGTAAGTATTTATAAAGAGTATCACAGTGCTTGGTAAACGTATTTAAAATACAAACAATTCTTCACAAACATTTGAAATAAATACACATTTTAAAAATGCAACAAGAAACATACAATGCAAACATGGATTATCACAAACATTTAATTGTTAGGTATTACATAATCTCTTCATGTAATTCTTAAATAAGTATTTTAATATTTTTGCAATTTTAAGCTACTTATGACAGATTAAAACATGGGTTTTCTTAAGATATGACTACTACTAATTTTTATTTCTAAAATATTATTAACTGAAACTCAAAACTAAAAAAATTTTAAGAAAACAACCAAAACCATCCATTCAAACTTCTCAGACTCTGCTTTCAGTACATATAATCACTTAGTTTCTTATTAAGTCTGTGTGAAATTTTATTTGTCATATTACGTCTGTGTGAAGTCTGTCCTAAGGGCACTCTTGTGAGGACAGTAGTCACTAGGACTGCACAAAACTTCCTCACAGCTCTGTCATATCTAAAAAGGCATGTGGTCATGCTGACTGCCAGTCTGCCTGGTCTTTTCTTGTTATCTGGTAAAGAACAAGATTTAAGTTACCATCTCCCATACAAGGACAGCAATTCCAGAAGTTGGTAGCCTGTGTTGTAATCAGCTATTAACGTACACAGGACTGTAGACCAAGAATCATGCTCATCTTGCCAAAGAGGTAGAATACACTGAAAATAAATTGAGGAGAAAATGGTTCTGCCACAGATAATAAATTCTAGGACCACAATCAGGAGCTGGAATGATTGAAGCTGACAAATGAATATGAAACACAAACTTACAGGCATTATTCTGCAGGTTTTTTCCTCTTTACAGATGAAGACTATGAAAGTTGGTTTTGGAACATTAACTATCTGTGAGTTTATGTGCTGTATTGTTTATGTTGTTAGCATGATTGGATATTTTGACAGTGATAAATAATAAAAGAAGACCATCTATTTCAGAGTGAATTTACAAATTTACCTGTATTCTAAAAGAGAAAGAAAGAAATTCAACAGAGAAGTAATTAAACATGATCCCCATTTGTATGCCTGGCTTTCCCTCCTGTAACCCTATTAGAAAAAAATAATTATTCATCCATCATGTTAGATGGATAAATCAAGTCCTTCTATTTGACATTTGCTTCTAAGGTCAGAGGTGGTTTCAAAAGCTCTTAGCTGCTAAAGATCTAGATGGAAAACTCTGCAACAGAAGTCTGTCCCCATCTACACCTATCCGTGCATGTACATTTGTGCAACACAACAGAGACTCAGGAGTACCACAACAAATGGCAAAATTATTCTAAAAAATGAAGGTATATAGTTGTTAATCATTGAAAGTTAGAGAAAATATTCATTGCCTTGTAAAGGATGTTGTAACTGACTCCAGTCTAGTTCCCTCTTACCACTCAGTCCAAAATGCTGAATTCTTCACTCTGTGTTTGGGGATGAAATTGCCACTTAGACCTACTATGCAGAAGATTCATAACATCTTTAAGTGATAATTATTTAAAAAAAAAATCATACCATCTTACTTAATTTTGTAATAATCTTTCATGAATTTTGTAGCTTTTTTCCTTGCACAACAGAGGTAAGCTGCTGCTGTGTTGTCTACTACATGTTTGCTTTAGAAACACAAAACTAAAGAAAGGGTTTTTTTGAAAGGTTTTTTGTAGGAACAGACCCTGCTATTATCAAGCAAAGAGCTATTGCCACCTGAATTTGCAGACACAGAAGACAAGGCTGCTACCTAACTTTTAAAACTTCCTTATTTTCCAGGCTCTTTTTTTGACCAAGACCTCCTAAAAAGTATCTTGGCAGCTTATATCCTTGCTGCTTTCTTACTTTTTCTTACTTTTTCTTGCTGCACCTTACTAGACTGAGGACAAACTTTCAGAAATTGTATGTCTCCTCAAATTCTGTATGAGGACTATTCCTTGGTTTTACAGCATAGTTTTTATCATGCTCACAAAGGAGTAAATTACCTCCCCCAACTTGTTCTGAGGTCTTTGACAGATGTCACTGACTGCAATAAAAAGAGAACCATCAATTTCTATTTTGTCCCAGTTATAACTTTCTTAATCACTTAGCCAAACTACAACCAGCATTATAAATCTAAAGTTTAGCTTGAACCTAGAGATTTCTGTAGTTTCCTCCAATTGTGGTCCAGGAAAGAGATATCCAGTTCCAGGTCAGCAAAACTAAATTAACAGAAAAACTCATCAGAGCTGCGCAAGCAGTGTAACAGATCTCAGGGCTTTGAGCTGCTCATGCAGAGATCCTTGCTGGTTGCCCTAAGTCATATGAATGCATCTTCAGCTTGGATGGCAGTCAGTGTGTCACACTGGGAGGACACTGCAGTTGTAGCAACCAGCTGCCCTTTTCTGGCCACATCAGGGCTCTTTCCTAGCGCGCTGCTCTTTGCCACCCTTGCAATACATCCACTCCCATGCTGCCAGAGATTTGCTCCCTGCCATGTGAGTTTTGTCATTGTGCTGTTCTCCTTGGTCAGAAGGCTTGAGTATAGTGCCTACAACACATACCCAGACAAAAAACTTGTCCTACACAAGTTAATTGTACTTCAAATACGACCCTCGAGTCCTACTATTACTTGTATTATTGAAAATACAGGGAAGTTTGGGAAAAAATACAGGTTGTTATGAATGGAATTTCAATCCATGCCACCAAAAATCTGTTAGAATTGACTCATTGCTTCAGAAAATCCTAAAATAGGACTGTATTAGAGACATTCCTTCCATGTTAAAACTAACCTCCCCAAGATGATCAAAATCAAGTGTGAAAATTAATGATAGGCTTCATCTACAATAGAAAACATGGTAAGCCTAAGACTTTTTCAACGGTATATTCACCATGGAGTGTGAAAAAGAGGAAAAATCACCAGAAAAAAACCTACTTGTTAAATTCAGAATATTTATTTTTCTAATACATGTCTAAGAAAACACTTTTACTCAGCTATAATACTGCTTCATAATTCCACTGATTTCACCTAAACTGACTGCATTTTTAACAAGGTAAAGATCTGATCTCATGTGAAGAAAAGACTAAGACAACATTTTATAATAATTCCGTTGAGGAGAGTATTTTCAATTAAAATAATAAAGTTTAATTTTTTATTAGAGAAATTAGAAAAAATATAAAGAAAAACATGTCAGATGAAAGAACAAAGTATGTGGAAAATGTGCTCTAACAAACCAATAATGCAAGTTAGAATAATTGCAGTGTGCTTTATTTAAACTGAGGAATGCATGCATGATGAATCAACCACTCAAGCCCTCCTTAAGTAAAATCTGTTTGTCAGAAAATTAGCTATGGATACTTAATCCAATTAAGAACTTAGCTCTTTCTTACTGTTTTGCTCCATCAAACTAGAATCTGGCAGTCTTAATTATTTTTCATCTTCATATTTTCAGAAATTTGGTTTGTGCTATTGGAGATTTGTTTTTCTGGTTTTTTTTATTCTTTTTATCTTCTCTGGGATTTTTTTATAATTTTGTTTATTTGTATTTCTTATTTTAAAAGTCAGTTTACTAACTACATATAATTTTATTATTTTTGAAAGGAAAGAAAGCATGTGCTACAGACAAACTAAAAAGAATTAATTTTTAAGCAATTAATACACTGGAAGTGCCTTTGCAGTTTGTATTTTTATTTATCTCTTAAGAATTTCTTTTAAATAGACTATCATATGATGTAAAAGAATGGAAACTAAAGGGAAGTCAAACTTTAAAATATTCATGTCACATATTGTTCCTGGCAATTTTAAATATATTTAAAATCATGAGTTAGTTTAGCCTTCACTAAAAAGAGTAAATGATTATTTTTCTTTTTCTGTACATTAAATCTCTTTATATGAATTTGAGGACTTGATTGAACCATTCTTAAGAAAAAAATTAGTCATATTAGTGGATTCAATTTTTTATCATTAAGAGATAAGTTTATCACTAAATCAAAGTACAGTGGTGTTTTTCATTAATAAAGTTCTCCTAGCTTCAACAACAACTATTATTTTTGCCATGCAATTTATTTGTATTATGTACACTATATTTTTATATTTTATGCACCTGAGACCACACAGATTTTGCAGTCTTGCAGAAGCTACCACTAAAGAGCTCAGATTTTTCCTGCTGGCATTCATGACAATATCTTTCAAACTTTAAACTTCTCCTGTCTACATTGCCAGAGGCAAGGTACTTCTTGTTCCTAAGGCTCACCATCACAAATAGAATTGGAGTGGTTGCAGTTGTTCAAAAGATTAGATCCTGCACTAAAATAATTCTGACAGAGGATTTTTTTTCCAAGTTTTTGGTTTTAATGTTAGCTCTTTGTTATATGGAAGATGGTAACTGCACTGAGTATTTGGATCTAACAAAAAAATACATCTCTTTTTTTAAAGACTATTACCTTCTAGCCTTACTAAACAAAAGTTAGTTCAGGTTCTTTACTACTCCAGACTAATTTCTCTTCTATGTTAAATATTTTCTATGTAGAATTTTTTGGCTTGAATAACATTTGTTTTCTGAGATAACATAGTGGAATGAAAATGTAATTTCAACTCCACACAACACTAATTAACCAAACTGTAATGCAGACTCCATATGAACAACAAAATCTGTCTTCAAACAAATTATAATAGCATTATGATAAATATTGTCTGAACAGATAAGAGCCACAGAAAATACCACAGTGTGATTATCCATTATTCAAACATCCCAAACTTAGTATCAAGGATGTGTTCGCCATATGATACAAACCATTAGTACAATTAATTCTTAGAAAGAACAAGAGAAATTTTCTGTATTTGGGAATACTACAAAACACAGAATGTTTATTTCATCATAGCGAGCATCCCTAGTTATTTACACTTACAAGATATTTTCTTTTATGAAATACATAAACTGTGGTATGATTATTTTAGTGACAATATTCACCATTACATTTATTCCTATAAAGACGCTCCTGTAATGAATGGAGGTTTTTTTTGAATGCAGTATCTACAAGGACTAGTCAGACATGCTGCAGTGTAAGATCTGTCCCTCATTTGGTCTTCAAAGAATTGGTTTAAGCAGCCTACTCAGAACAAACGTCCCCAAAGGGATGAGTTTTGTTGAGTCGCGAGCAGGGTATGTTATTTTTGCTCTGGTCTGCTGGTAGAGGCAATGAACAACTGGCCTTCTTTTTCTTCATGCCACTGGGCTTACAGATTTCTGTCACATTCATACTCAATATTCTTTTTCCAGGCCAAAGAATCCTAGTCTATTCAGTCGCATCTTCCATGCCAGCTGTCTGCTTTTTAATATTTTAAAACATAATTTTCTGAATCTTTTCCAGTTCTACTATATTATTTTGCAATGAATGATCAGATCTGCACTGAAAATACGAACAACACATACACACTTACAGTAGAATGACAAGGTTTTCTGTCTCATTTGCTACAAATTTCTTAATAATTCTAACACTCTATTTTCATCTTTGTTCCAGAAGACTAAGCTGATAATTATAAATGTTTTAGAGTTTTCAGGTGTTATCCTGAAAGCAGCATCCCACAGTCAGTCATTTAACACTGAAAGGATGGCAGGATTTTTTGGGGGTGTAATTTGGGGGGCTTTTTTTCCATGTACTTTTTGTTAGTGATGAAGCTAGAATATTTATATTTCTCCTTAATTAGAGTACTTCACATGTAAATATTAGAAAGCCTTATAAAGTCTCCAGGCCAAAAGCTAAGTCATAACTTTATCTGGGAATATTTTTTTCTTTTATTTTTCTTTTTTTTCTCTTTAAATAAATGTTTTTGTGGTTTTGTTGGTTTTTTTTCCTAATAAAAGAAGGCAAGAAAACATTTCGGATTATATCAAAAATTAACATAGAAAATTCAAAATGGCAAGGTCGTATACAAGACTATGGAATACACCAATGACACTGTGCCTGTAGGAATCCCCAGCTAGCTCTGATTCCGGCTGTGCCAAGATGCCATTCCCGAGATTGCCAGTGGTCTCGGGAACCGGTGCAGCTCAGAGCTGTTCCTCTACGGCTGCAGATGTTGCGGTGTCGAGGTTTCGAGGGAAGGACTTAGAGAAGGCTCCCTCTCGTTCAGTTTCTCAGGTTTATTGTAGTCCCAAGAAAGCATGAACAAGGAAAGAGGGTGAGAGCGAAGCCCTCTCTTTACACTTAAACCCGGGTGTAGTTACAAATATGTTAACCATTTCATACGTTTTGAGTTAAGCACTTGTTACTGCAACACATTTTTTCTTACCTCTGGTAAAGAGATGCCTTCACTTAAGTATTAATATGCCATGTTTGCTTCAAAGAAAATGTGAATTTTCTCTCACATAAAAAGTTATACTATTGTTTGGTCTAATTAAAAAACAAACCAAACAAAACCCTCATGATTTTCAGGAACATACTTTCAAAATTACAGACAATTTCATACAGCATTTTGAGCTGACATTTCTATGTCTGTGTGAGAAAGAGACAGGAAACAGTGAACATTTAAGAAAATTTGTATAGCTTCATAATTTTCACTGATGGAATCTTTTCAAATATGTGCATATTTTATGGAAGAATGCTATCTTTATTAATTTGCATGATATTTGAATATGAACCTGTGATAATTCAGCACTGGATATGTAGATGAGGATAGGAATTTTAGGAGACCTCAACAGTTTGCAAATGTTACAATCATCCTGCTTCTACCAAAACTAAATGAAACATTAACAATTTTTCCTTTGCTTCCATATCATGTGAATAGTTTTTCCCTTTTGCAAAACAGAAGTATAGAAACATATAAAATAAAAAGAGGAGAAGGTGAATTGCTAACTTAAACTTCAGGAACACTTCAATAGAGTACTATTTTATCATAGGGTAATTTGGGTTGGAAAGGCAATTTATTCCAAATTCTTACTCAAATGAAGGTCAGCTACTAGGTCAGGCAAGGCTACTCAGGGCTTTCCCCGTGCCTGTCTTTATATTTTGCTGTGCATGCTTATATCTGTCACATGAACTGTCACCTGTTTCTAGGAAAATTCTTTCTCCCCTTTTCTCATTTTTACAGCAGGTTAGAAAGAAATGAGACTAGAAGAGCGCATAATTAGGTACTCATTCGTTTATATCAGATTATAAAGTGTTTGGTCCTTCCAAGATGCAAAGAATATCACATCTTGATGAAGTCACTGATATGAGACACCAGCTCTGGTAACAGTTCTCCAGACACCACCCAAAATAGGTCAGAGGTTAACAGAGTAATTTCACTTCATATTGCCGAAAATGTGCTGGAAGAAAGTCGAAATATCATAGATATCATATGATCTGAATAATTATTATGCAGATGGTTGGGGAGTGTTTTGACCTTCTTTTTAAAAAACAAATGACGTGATGCTGACTGTTACAAACTAAACAGCTCAGGCAGTATCATGAGGATCCCATTTTATTTGCCAGACTCTTGGAAATAAAAATGGGTTATTAATCCAATTTCATTTGGATTTTATTACCTTCAATTCCCAAATGCCATTTGCAAACAGGGAAGAAAAAATGAGAGAATTTGATTCTATTTATGTATTATGTATTAACATAGATCGTATAGAACATCAAGAAATAGTATCATCTTTTTAATATTAAGATTTAAAATATATATTATAATTAAAATACATAAAATATATTAACTATTCACCAATTTTTCCCTGATATGTATGTTTATGTTATCACCTCAACTTCCACAGTACACATGCTAGGTTTTGACATTGTGCCACTGCACTCTCAGAAAATGCAAATGACTGAACTACTGTATATAATTTACGACACAGTAAGTGGCTTGTAAGCCTCTAAAAGCTTCACTGCATCTGAAGTGTTTGCACATCAGGAGAATGGAGACACATTTCCCCTAAATGGTATCCCCTAAACAGAAAAAAATACCGGCAGAACCACTGATAATGAAAGATGATCTGTTTGTTTTCATTACTTCAGCATATCCAAAAGTTAATGTCTTGTATATAAACTGACAGAACTTTGCTTACAGCCTGCTACTACCCAAATTGCCTAAGACCAAATAAAATCATGGAAGAATACAATGAAATTCAACTCACTTGATTCTTCAATTATATCTATTTTTACTGGTTTCATCTTACTGGTACCCTCCTTTGATACAAAATCAACAAGGAAAAGCTGAAAATTATCATCTCATTGAGAGAAGAAAAGTTATTGAGGACAATGCAGATCTTTTTCCTCACTATGGAGTCAAGTTTTCTCACATTAACACTGAAACAAGAATCATTATCATCTTTTGCAATTTTGTGAATTTATATTGGCTGAGTCAAAGAAACACAGCAAGAACTAAGTAACATCCAACACAATTATGCATTTTGCTTAGTTGTTTGGGTTTACCCTTCAGAACCAAAAGGTCACAAATCAGCATAATATCATACTAACAATGTCAGGTGACATTTTTAATAATGCAAATTAACTGGGAACTTAATCAAGATTAAAAAAAAATTATGGAAACTTTTCATTGAGATCCCGATAAGGCTTTTCAAGACCTTATCTTCATAAATTTTTATTGTTCCCATAATAAAAGTCTGTGTAAGGCTAGAATCTCCTGTGTCCAGAGGAGCACCATGAAGATGTCTGAGGGCTGGAGCACTTGTCCTATGAAGACAGGCTGAGAGAGCTGGGCTGTTCAGCCTGAGGAAGAGAAGACTTCAGGGAGACCTTAGAGTAGCCTTCCAGTAAAAGGGGGCCTTCAAGAAAGATGGAGACAGACTATTTACAGGGACATGAAGTGACAGGACAAGACAGAATGCCTTTAAACTGAAAGAGTACAGATTAAGATTGGGTATTAATTAGGAATTCATTTTTTACAGTGAGGGTGGTGAGGCACTGAAACAGTTTGCTCAAGAAGCTGTGGATGATCCATCCCTGGAAGTGTTCAAGGCCAGTTTGGATGGGCAACCTGGTCTAGTGGAAGATGAACCTGCCCATAGCAGGGGTGTTGGAACTGGATGATTTTTACAGTCCCTTCCAACATAAACTATTCTGTGGCTCTGTATGTATGTGAATAATATATTTCATAATAAATTGAAAAACATTTATACACTCTATAAAATATTGTATTATATGTAGAAAAATGTATATGAATGTATGAAATATCTATAAGGCCACGTTGCCAGTAATACTGCTAATGATTGCTTTTAACAGTATTCATCACCTTATTCGAGTTTTATCTCATAATTTCAGGTCAGTACTTTTCAAGTCCGTGTTAAAAATCCCTTAAAATCACAGGTTTCTCACTTATAGCCACAATAAAAAGTAAAATGCAACAAAATTATTTCAAGCTTTCTTATAACTTATTTTTGTCAAGAATGTTGATGAAGTATAATTGTATTTTTTTTTCAGAATCTCTGAATATTCTTTTAGTCATGATAATAAATGGAGAACTGGTAATAGTATTAAATTAAATTTCTCAGGCACATATTGTAACTCCTTGGGGATGGTGTTGGGCAGGGCCAGAAATTGGACTTAATGATACTTATGGGTCCCTTCCAACTCAGATTATTCTGTGAATCTGTGAAATTTGTTTAATGGCACTTATTTTCTGAATCTCTAATTTCTAAATAAGAGAAAATATTATCTTCCATACCTTTTGCCAGTCTGTAGACATTGAAAACGACATTTAAAACTATCCAGATTTCAGCTACAAAATAAGCAGCAAAGCTTCTCTAACACCAAACTGCTTTTTGGTGGTTGCTTTATTGTTGTTTTGGTTGGTTCACTTTGTGGTCTTTCTGGGTTTGGGTTTGCTTGTTTGTTTGTTTCTAATGTTGACTTGATTCATGTACCTCAAGCAGATTCTTAAGAAATATCAAATCTCATCATGCTCAAAAATATCCTAAGAGGCAACTTTCTAAAGTTTTATTACCATAAACTTGACACTTGGTTAATTTACTTACTGAATAACTTGGTGCTAAATTTTCATTTCTCTACCTCAGGGAGAAATCCATCAGTGGAAAATCAAGGGAATAAATACTGTTTTTTTTTCACCAGATGCTACTGCAAATAAAAGGAAGGTCTCTGGGAGTAAATGCAGATACAATACAATCTGAGCAACAAGAAAAGATAAGCCTACAGGGTTCCTACAGGGTTTGGGAAATTTTTTGAAGGGGCATTATGTCAAAATTATTTGACATAATGAAATACAAACAGACTGTACAGGAAATCTGGAAAGTATGAATTCCTCAGCTGTATTGCTGGATTTTCCAGTATGCATGATATTTTTGGGGGAGATGCAGGAGAAAAATAGTTATGGAGAAGATAAAGATAAGAAGAGAAAGACACCTGAATTGCAAAAATGATGATATAACAGGAATAGCAGAGGTAGGAAAGTGTAAGAAGATATTTTAAATATAAGAAGTAAAGACAAACTATGATAAATTGTAATTAGTATCTTTAATAACTTATTCAAATTAATCTTTAGAAATACATTAACATATATATATGTATGAACATATTCCTTTTATTTAAGATACAACTGAAATAGTGCTAAGAGCTCCACCTCTAACATTTATTTATTTCATTATTGATCTAAGAGTTTTCAATGTCAGCTATATTTCTAGCGTATCTCAGAATTGTTGTTGTGGTCAACAACCTTCACCATGGAAAGATGACTGAATGAAGTTTAAAAAAGTAGTTTTTCTGAAGGACTGGAATATATGGAGAAAAACAACAGTGAAAGCTGTTGTAATTAATTTCAGGCAGAAAATAATGCTGTCTGTAATGAAATTCAGACAGGATAGATAAAAAACCATCAAGGGATGCAACTCTAATGAAAAATATAATTGACTTAAAAATAAATCATCATTTATATTTTGCAAAATGAAAATTTCAGGAATCTAGTGAAAAAATCAATCTAACACTGACAAGTAAGGGAATATAAATTTTTTACATTAGGGTGGTTTTTAAATGTTTAAGTAGATAAGGATTTTTTTTAATGCAAAAACTGTTGAGTTTGTTGGTGGTGGTGGGGGGGGTTTTTTTGTAGTTTTGTGAATCCATGTGTTTACATTGTTGTGGCCCAAAGTGGTCAATAAACCACAACAGCTAATATACTAGTGTACCTACTCTAGCTATAATTTGTGATGATGTTGGCATTTAAACTTTTCATGAGAACTATATTCCATAAAGTGGGTAAAAATCATCTAAATTTCAAGTATGAGGAAAACTGGACACATGAAACCTTTAATCTTCACACTATGCAGGACAAGTGCCCTCTATATAAGAGTAGACATCATACCATTGTTTCACATTATTGTTGAACATCATTTTTTAGGTTGGGGTAGAAAGGAATATTTTCAGCCATCCTACCAAATAGGACAGAATTCTGATTGCTTCCTCTTATGATGTAAAACTTGCCATTACCAAGACCAGAAAGATTAATCATCTCTCTCTCAAGAGTAGTGAGTTTAGCAGCACCAGTTAAGTACAGACCTACATTCTTTAAAAAATTGAATTAAAGAAAACTTTCCAATTGATTATTTAATTAAAAGAGTTAATTCTCTGTACTTCATCTAAAATATATTCACAATATGCCACAAGAATTCATTTACTATTCCCAAGTAATGCTGGTTCTATGGAACTGTAGTACTAACTTCTCTCAATTACTTGAAGGTAGAATATTAAGAAAATCCAAGCCTGTAGATATCAACTGCACCTTATCAATTACAATTCTGTTCTTGCAACTCCACATATTTCATAGGCATTTACATTGGAAAACAAAAATTACAAATATTAGACTTACAAGGAAATAGGGGGTAACATTTTCCCTTAAAGATACTTATATGGATTAGAAACTTGATTTCAATGCTGTTGAATCAGAGAAAATCCTTTTCACCTGGATGTAAACTTTCCCTGAAGAATCAGCTATCTCAGAATTGTTTTATTGTTGCAAAAGAAATTAAACTGAAGAACTTACAAATGCCTTAGCTTTTCACATTTGCAATGACACATAAATATTGGTATTTTTCCAGTGCAAAAGGAAGCTTCTATTTATGGATATGACATAAAGCTTTACAAACATGTGACATCTGCTCTGATCCTGAATGCTACAAATCCTGAAACAGCAGTTCTGAAAGAACACTTTTAGGTAGCAAAGTTACTTTATTTTTTTCCTGTCAGAAATAAACAGGTTTATCTGAAAGCCTTTCTCCAATCCCACACTCAGAGTAAGAGAGTTGTACTTTAGACCTCACCTTTAGACCTCAGGTTTGCAGATATAACCTTAACATAGACATGAGTTTTCTAATGGAATATTATTTAAGGCTTGCACTGCAAACATTATCTATTTTTTAATAAAATAACCTTAAAGTACAAATAAGTTCCCCTAGGACACACACTGTAATGTAGTGTATGATCTGACAAAATAAACAAGAGGTATCAGAGGCTTCCCTATAGAATTCTAGGGACAAACTGATCCTATGATATAAAGCACAAACAAAATCAAAGGCAGGCCACAAAGACAAAACACAATATAAACTACAGGGCAGAGCAGTTTCCATCTTGACTGCAGTTGAAGAATAGCTGTTGCTACACAGTATATCATTTTTATTGTAGAACTCTCTCAGCTTCTAGCACATCTCTGAGGAATATCTTGAACCACTACTCAAGTAAATCAACAAAAATGAACTATAACTTGATAAAAGTGGCTTTTAGAGATTTAAAATTATTTCCATACCATTTAAGTCATTGTCATCATTGTAACTGTCAGGAGCCCTATTAATACATATACTGAAGTCATCACTCTTTGGCATACCTGACCAACATATAGATATTACATCTGTGTATGAATTGAGACACTGAAGTGAGCAAGAAATAGGAAAAGCAGCTTTTCTTTTCTAGGTGACAGTTTAAATTCATTCAAACTCAGCAGTGATTGAATAATACAGACAAAGATGTTGATATATGGAAGATTTTGTTGTTAATCCAGCTTCTAATGGAAGGGTTCAGCATCCTGTCACCCTGTAAACCACAAATCTGGAATTAGTTTTTGTGGTTTGAGCCTTACCAGCTTCCATCTAAGACTGGAAACTGTACTACAGTGTCCTTTGGTGGAAGCAACACTTTTAGGTTAGGAATGAGGAGCTCTGCTACAATAAAGGTAGCTTCTCTACTTAGTCTGTGGTTTGTTTTAATAAAGTCTCTAAAAGCTGTCTTTTTTCTCTGCCTTTATACATGGTATATTACAAATATATGCTCTTACACTACTTATAGGATATTGCTAATAGCATTGTTGAAGTTATCAGTTTTCAAAGAAATTGGTGAACCTAAAAATCTAGTGTACAGCAGACATCTGCTGTAGATTTTTATTTCTGTTTTCATCCAAGTGGTGTACAATGGGAATAACGTAATATTTCTTTTTTCCAGATTGGTTTTCTTTGCTTTTTGTAAATATGAAATCTACAAGTAAAAAAAGCATTCAAACATATTCGTAGCTCTTTTTTTAATACATTAATGGTACATTTACTTGTTTTTTTCCTTCTAGTTTACTAAAGTTCAGTTTACTTGAATCTAAAATTAAACGTATCTCACTTTGGACACCTCTCTTCCATTTAAAAAATGAATATAAGACAAACTGTAAAAACCTCAAATAAAATTTTAAAAAATTGTCCTTCTTTTTTATTTTAATCAAAACATCTTTAAGATAAATTCACCAGCTCAGATGAGAACTTCGCTATTTTTCCATTCAACACAAGCAGATTTTTCAGGTTAAAAACTGTGTTGTGCTTTACTAGTCAATTGAAAAACACTCTCTACTCTATACATCATAATGACTGTCTTGGGAATACTCTCACAGCCTCTTCACTACCCCTTACTGTTCCTTATAGAAGTTGTATCCTAAGAACCCCTTCTATTGCATTCTTGGACTTTTTTTTTCTCATTTTCTTGTAGAATGCTTTTATATTTCATTCTTCTTGTCAGAATGCAGCAGTTGAATATTATTAAGCATATTACCTATTTTAGCAAATAAGAAGAAAGACTTTTTAGCTAATATTGAGAACATCTTTGATATTATGATGCTAGACTTTGAATATAAAGTGATTATTAAGTGAATATATAGTGATTATTAGTTGAATATAAAGTGAATATAAAGTGACACTAATTTTTTTCATTCTGTTCTTAGATTTTTTTCTTTTTTTTTTTCTCATTTTAGTTTTAGGATTTGGTAAAATTGATCTTGGTTTAGAAGACAGTAGGAGGAGAAATATATGGCACCCCACAGTATCAGTAACCCAGTGCTGTTATAAAAAGTAATAAATACAGCTTAAATGCTAACCTGACCAAAAAAATTTAAGTGGCCCATAAAGCTCTTAAACAGTGGAATGCTGTTTATAGCAAAACTTTCCAAATGCCCTTCTCATATATAATACCTTTTTTCTTTCCATTAATGTCTTTTGAGAATTAAAACAGTTTTACAAAAAGAGTTTTACTGCAGTTCCTTTTTAAATAGCACTCTGTAGGATGGTATATTTATGCACTAATTTGGTACTCCTGAAAATTTATTATCAGGAATTAAGACGAATAATTTACATCACCTTCCAGGAGCATAACAGTAATATAACGGTAATTTCTTCCCTCCCCCTCCTGAATACTGCATTACAAGGCCTTATATCTGCTAAGACAGCAGTGGACTGATTTGTGGAAAGTGCTCAGAAGAGGATTATGTCTTCAAGTACATGAATGTAATTGGGATAGAAATATTTTCTAATGAGAGACTTCTATTTTTCTCTCTTTCTTAAAGGGAAAAAACAAAGCCTTTTTGCTTCACTGTGAAATCTAAAATACTGCCATATGATACACAAATATTTGCTTTTTATGAAATCACATAAAATTATACACACAATTTCTTAATGTTAATTAATTGAGTCTGTTTTAAAAATTGACGTGAATTCAAGATATGGCCCTAAAAGTTGTGCACATTTATCTGAGAATGAGAAGTTATATTGGGGCTGATCAGGGCTCACCATGATTATATTAAACTGCAATAAACTTAAATGACATTGAAACCAATACCCACAATAAACTTCTAACTTCAACAGACCAGCCTCACTGTCCATTGTTTTTTGCTGTGAGACATTGTTCAATGAAATAAAAAATGGATGCAGGTAACTGGGTTTGTTCCCAGTAGGATGGCAAATTCTGTGAATTCACAGAAATCCGTGATATCAGTCAGGCAACTGAGCTCACTGGAGTGGCAGGCAGAACAGAAATAGGTGACGGTTGCTCCAGTCCTACCTGTCTTGCTCCAGCATTGCCTGACTTTTACTTTTTTAGAGTAAGAATAGCAAAGACACCATGTAAAAAAAATTATTACCAAGCCAAGGTCATCAACAACAAAATGCTGAAATTGATATCTATGTCAGGAATTCATTTTCTTCTCCTTCTTTGTTTTTTATTTTTTTTTAGATTTAGTAACTCAATGAAAACATCTGAATTATTTAAAGGCTCAAAATATGCTTAGAATAATTTCTGATGGTAAAATATATACTCCTTGCAAGAATGTAAAAAAAATGCCCTTAAATGCAAGTTTTTTCTAGGAATGGAATTTAAATGCTGAAAAGCTGAAAATATTTCTAGGAATGAAAACTATTGTTTTAGGTTTTTTAAATACACAGTTCAACATGTAACAGCTGTTCTAAGAACCACATAATTTACTTTCCTATTTAGTAGTTACAAAATGTCTCTTCTGCTAGCCTGAAAAGGTTAGATTTCTTTTTAGTGCAATGTTTCTTTGGGAAAAAAACCTAAATTCTAAATCCATGTAAGGTATGTTCTCATGAAATCAACTAGTTCCTTGTTGATTTCAAATTTCATCACATGTAAAATATGAATAAAACTATTTCTTTGTAACCCAGATATTTTCCCTTAATATTTCACATATTGAAGCCTATTTAAAACATAATAAACAAAAATATTGACTGAGCCTGAATGTGTATGAGATTAATAGATTCAGTATATTTATCTAGACTGAAATGTATTCAAATGTCAGCACTACTTGTATGGAGAAATCTTTCCATACCAAAGATATTTCATGCTCTTCACAGAAAGTAACAATTTTCTTTCTTGGCAGTGTTTAATGCAACTAGAAGAACAAATTAACAGTTTGGGAGTAAATGAAATTCTCACCCTGCCTAAAGAAGGGCATACATTTTATATAAAATACTTAATTACACAAAAACTTTTTTCTGGAACTTATATATGTATTTAACATATAAATTACATTGCATATACCTAGGCAAATACTATCTGCATGCTAATCAAATTTTATCCTTTGTTCAATTGTTACTGAAATATAATGTCTGCAATCCATTATGTTCTTCTTTCATGTGAGATTTTGTATCTTAGCCAACAGAGGACTAGCAGGTCAAATTTACTAAAGAAAATGGTAGAGAAATCTATGGAGTTTTCTATTACCTGGGTGAGTGTGCTTGACCCACATTTCCTGAGAAACAAAGAAAGATAAAATTCATACTAAAACAAATAGGTGTTTTTTTCTTTCTTTTGTCTCTGTTCACCCTGGAAACCATATGAATAATAGATGGGTGAAAATGCCTTTTAAGTTTCAGTTCTTATTTTTACTAGGGATATACATAGCAAAAATTGTGGCTTTTTTTTCACTTTACACCCTGATTACACCCTGATGAAATCCCACTACTGATTATTTACATTATACCTGAACTAATCCACTATACTAATTTTCATCTCCTTAAAATGACTTTGGCACCAACAGAATGACTACCACATTCTAATTTCAAGGTGAGATATTGTAACGGCAATGAAATAAATGTTTTCACACCATGAAAACACATTGACAAAATCCTAATTTGTAATTGCATTGAATCTTGTGCTTAAATGACGTATGCTGAGACATAGTAATAAAAAAGTTTTAATTTAATTTTAATGATAAACCATTACCAATGCTTCATGTTAAATGAAAACCCAAATCAAGTTTTACAGTAACAAACAAAATATTTCAAAATACTTCAGAAACAAAACAAGATCTCGATAAGCCCTTTATAAAATACTAAAAGAATCCACCCTGTTCAAGATACTTGTAACAGTAGGCTAATGAAGCAACTCACAGAAAGCAAAAGATATTATCCAGAGCAAAATTATATTCCACAGAACTGATCAACAAACTCTGTAGTCTGAAATAACATATGGCTACAAGAGCAATGATATGGGATTTTTAAGACTATTTCATAATACTAAGTACAACTTTCACCCCTCTTATTCTATTTTCTCTATAGTTCAACCCACTGACTGAAAAAGGAGAAATTAAATATGAAAGTATCCTTTTTTAGAATAGGAAACAAAAAAAATCTTGTTGTTTTCTCTACTTATTGTCTGCAATATTAATGATCCCTTAATGCTCACTTGAACACTCTAATGACTAGGCTGTATATCCAGTACACAGTAGGAATAAACTGCAAATGTAACGTGACCTCTTACGACATTGAGAACAAAAACGTCCCACAAAGAAATTCAACCTCTACGATAGTATATAGAATGTAAATGCAAAATATAATGTAAGTCAGTTCAAGAACAGCTCCTGATTCGCTCTTTATTTACTGATTGTTGCACTCCTTCATAAGCATCTTACGTCTCAAAAAAATCATCAGTTCCATTTATTTTATTGAAAGTCTGAAACATGTCTAATTTTCCCATTGAAACTGTTAAATCCAGTCAAAACTACTTGTTCTTTCAGAATGATACAAAATATTTTTGAAATGTGTACTTCTCACATGAGGTTCTTTCCCACATTTCTATTAGAAGCAGTTCTTAATCAGTCAGTAGCATGAAAGAGGAAATCCTTTCCATCTAATTGAATACACATGGCTAAATACCATGACACAGCTTCACATACACTGGATTAAACTACTTCTATTTCAATGGCAGCAAGCCAATCCCTCTGAACAGCCAAAAAAACCATGAAAGGCTACGCAGTCTGGTTCTGAATAGCACTTAAAATACATAAATTTTCTGACTATGGTAAGGAATAGAAAGAAAATTGAAGAGGAAAACTGTTTCACAGTGAAATTTACCCGCAATAAGTATCTTCTTAATAGATGTGCCATACCATCCTTCCTGAGGGGTATTTGCAGGGCCAACCACACCCAGTTTCTGCTTTTCCCTAAGGAATTGCCTGTTGAGTTCAAAACCACTATGGCCTTTTCTAAGGCTAGAACTATAACTCTGCCATTATTCAGACAGTATTCCTAAATGTAAGCAGACAATCAACAAAATCAACAAAAACAAGTACTGGAGTTAAATGGCCTATTTATGTGATTGATGACAAGCACAAAGTTGGATAATTCTTGTAGGTGGTGTTTAACAACATCTTTTTCTGTATTTTTTTTTTCACCACTCCAAAGTATTATTATTGTCTATGAGGAAAAAAACAAAATAGAAGATGAAATTTACCTAGATTCAAAATTACATTTATATTTAAGATCTAAAATATCTGGATACATTAATATTCACAGAAGGAAATGCATGAAGCCTCTACAGCAATACTATGCCACGACTGTCAAAACTTAAAAGTCTCACAGAAAATTCAAAAATATGTAAATTAAGGAAGATTAACCAATTTTTCAGATTCTTCCTGAGAATGTAAAATACTTTAGTGTGCTTCCTCCAGTTTTTTGTTTGACTTCTGTGAGAATGAGAGAGTGAGAAAGAGTAAAAGAAAGGGAGGGAATCAGAGGGAATAGGAAAAGGCGAAAAAGAGGGAGAGGTAATTAATTTACTGGAAAAGACAAGCTAGAGAATTAGTTTAGAAAATGAATTTGACTTTATAAATATGAACATTGTGTAGCCTTCTTATCAGCCTATGTGTTATATTTTCAAGGAGTATGTAAGAGGATTTTAGTCTTGAGCATCCAGTTGACCCTACCAAGGATCCTAAAATTTTCTAGCTACCCATCATGATTGCGTGTATATAGCAAAGGCATCTTCCAGTTACTGACTGAATTTTGAGGAAAAAGAAAAAAAGGCATAATAAGAATCACATTTTTCATACTACCAAGGGAACAAGTGCACCTGTAATGGGAAGAAGTGCTGTAATGAAACATGTAATGTTTCATTAATGAGCATGTAATGAAAGACAAAAACCCAAAAAGTGGTTCTCAAAGTTGTGTTAAGATGCATGTAACCTTGCTGTTCATTCATATCCTGTGAACAAGTGTCATCACCCAAGAATGTTGCACAAGTGGGGTATTTAGGGCCTCTATGCAATTGGTACCAACGCTCTAATGAGTTGAGGATTCCATGCAGAAATGAGGTGTTATTGCTTTCATGAAGCACATTTGCTGTTTGAGATACAAACTGTCAAAGGGATTTAGCAGGTAGTATAAATCTGTCAAAAAAACCCCCACAAATAGAAATAAAAAGTAAAAAAAAAATCAAGAAAAAATATTTTGAACTATCTCTAAAAGAAGAGGTGAACATGTTTCTGCTGAAAACTATGAACAAAAAAAGGTATTCTGAGCCATGTTCATGTGCTGCAATTTCTCTTTTTTATGTTCTGTATCTTTACACCAAATTAAACTCTAGTTTTATAAGGAAATTCAGGAAACATTGTTTGATTTTGATATCTAACAAAGCCAATTTGCTTGTACAACAGTAAAAATCTTGGCTTACACCATGTAAAAATCCTCTTTTAGAGGGTTTTCTGAGACATTTGCGCAAGATCTGAGAACACTGGTTTTGTACATAGTAAATAATTTATTTTATCTGATCAAAGTATTTGATATTTGCTGTCATTAAGAGGAAAACATTCCTTCTGCATTTTTTCTGTTACCAACAGTTCTGTGATTTTCATTTCCATGTTGTACTTCAAATGTAATGAATAATTTTCTCTAGTAATAATCTTTGTGTTTCGGTTATTATAGCATTTAGTATGTTATCGGTTCCATCAGCAACATTATAAAAGCAAAAACGCCACAGTACATTGACAGCGCATTAACATATAGATTAAAGACAATTTAGTCTTTTCAAAATGTGTGTAATGTGCATTTATTCACAGCTACATTTTCAGCTAGCAGAAAATTTAGCAAGACTATAAAGCTAAAACAAACTAGTGGCCTGTGAGGTGCTTCGTGGAACTTTTCATTATACACTGTTTCTGAAAGCCACTAGGTTCCTGACCTGAGCACAGTCACTACTACACTAACTTTGTAAACACTAATATGTAACAGTTTATAAAAACTAGAATTAAAAATTCCATTTTTGCTATCTTTAGGTTTTTCTTTTTGCAAAGTTACATTCATGAGTAGTTAAATACTTCCTTGAATTCAGGCTGTACAGGCCGGTAAGATTTTTTTTTTCTAAATACCTTTGTATAACACATAACTTAAAACTTCTATAATAGAAACTGCTGAGCATAACACTTTAAATATTTCCTCTCCCAAAGCAATCATACTTTTTTTGTAGATATAAAAATAAAATATTGCCTTTTTATAAATACAGAGTTGGACAAGAGAAATCATTATAATTTGGTAGGATCTACTATCTGCAAAGGCTTATATTACTTAATTTTCTTCAGGCTTTCTCTTTTGTGCCAAATAATTTCAAGGAGAAATACAAAAATAAAAACCTCTGTTGCTACAGTATATTTTTGTATATTAGCACATGATCAAAGTAAGTATTAGGTTGGTGTGGCTGAAGCACTTACTGATACACATGTCTGGCTGTGCTAGAATTGACTCATTTACTAGTCTCAGCTTGTACACACTTAGGTAACCATGCACAGTTTCCTGACTTGAGTTTATATATTGATTTGATGTGAGCAATATAATTAACACGAGGACCACATGAGTCAGAAAGGCAAGTCACAAGCAACGATGTCATGTCATTTCAACGTCAATAATCCTTATCAAATAATCTCTAACATGTTTAAACCTCTCTTTGAAAGAAAAAAGTCCTTGTTTAATTTGTTTTGTTAATGATGAGAAGAAAGGGAAACTCCTCTCAGATGAGGATATGCAGGAGAGTGCACGCAAGACTACCTAAAGAAATTACATCACACCCAAGTAAGGATCCCACAGAAACTCTACAAAAAGTGCAATCATAGATCTAAATAAAATAATAAAAAATCCAACAAAAATAAAAAGATTAGATGAAGAATTCATCAGTTCCTGGAAATATGACAATTAAAAAAGCCCAAAGAACTAGACAGAAAAATATTTAACATCTGCTTTCCTACCCTGTGATAGATCAGATGTTCAAATAAAATGCTTAATTGTACAGACTAGATACAAATAAGCATAGCTGAACTTCTGACTGTGTAGCTATTTGTACCCTTGTGCATCTAAATATTACGTTCTCCCCCTATTTTCCAATTATTTTGAATGGTTTCTGGAATAGTAGGGTGTTAATGGTTCCATATCCCAGTAAACCTAAGTAAATTCCTAGTGTGAATCATGTATCATAGGCCAAAATATTTTTCCTGGTGCTATAAAAATAAATAAAAAGAAGCTGTATCAGTGTTTAAGTCCCAAAGGCATCTAACTGAATGAGGAAAACAGTACTGAATTGGATGGCGTTTACATCAGATCAATCTTACCGGGGGGGGAAAAAAAAAGCCATAAAGGTTCCTCCAAATGATTAGCTCTCTGCTGCTCCTGATTGTTCCATCCTTCTTACTGCCGTACTATCCAGTGTCAACTAGTTTTGTTTGTAAGCTACTCTTAGCATTTTTTGTTTTGGACTGGGTGCTTTTTCATTTTTGGGGGTGATATATCTGTGTGTGTGTATGTGTGTGTGTATAACAAAATTAATTAACACCTTCTAGATTTTTTTTGTCTCCCAATACTAATTACACTATATTAAGTAAATACTGTATCAAGACTAACCTTCAAAGAAGGGTTGACTTAACATATATCTTCCTCCTTATTTTTTTCTTTCACAAGTCAGAGAAAAAAATTCTTTAGTTAGTTTCTTGAATTAATTTGAATTAAGATCTCTTGCTTCTTTCCTGTGAGGGTCACCAAGAATTGGAACAGGCTATCCAAAGAAGTTGAGGAGTCTCCTTCCCTGGAGATATTCAAAAGCCATCTGTACACAATCTTTAATAAGGTTTTCCAGGGGACTCTGTTCAAACAGGGAGGTTGGACCAGATGGCCTCCAATGGACCCCTCCAAATTTAATCATTCTGAGATTCTGGATTCAGTAATTAATGAGTTGTGAAAACATAAGAAATGTTGAAAGAAATATTTTTTTATTAATCAGTGCTGGGTTATACAGAGCTAAAATTTGCACTGCATTCTAGAAAAGAAATATATACAATGAAAGAAATCAATTTTGATGACAGGTTAGTTTAATAGTGTGTGCTTTCCTATATGTGATAAAGAATTTGAAAATGAGAGTACGGATCTGCAATCCATCTCCTGTTCATTTTATCTGACTATTCTTTGCCTATGATGGAGGAAAATACCATAGTTATATTCACTTGAATAGGAAAACAATAAAAATTTACACACTTCCTCAGCGTTTTTTAGAACATGGAAATAAAAAAAACCTGAAACAACACAACTACAACAAAAAACTCCCCAACCAACCTAATAAACCCCCCCACAAAAAAACCAAAAACCCTGTCATGGTTTGCAACTGGCCCAATGCCAGTGCCCCCATGAAAATGTATTTTCTTTAACTAACTGCTGTGAGATGTGACCAGGAACAGAGCAGAGCAGGCTTAAATTTAGAAAAAGAGAGAAAAACAAAAACTTTATTAAACTACAAACTAAAATCAAAACCACACAGGATTCCTCCTCCTCCCACCCAATTTCACCAAAGCACAGTGAGACAAAAATCTTGGAGTCCTGATCAAGTTACCCTCACTCAAGTAATCAATTCTCAGTCCATCAGGGGAGAGAGGAGTCTCTCTTGTACCACAGTCCTCCCCACGAAACAGGGTTGAAACTCCCCATGTTTCTTTGTCACACATGGCACCGCCCGGAGAAACTCTGCCATCGTGACATCCTCCTTCCATGTACAGTGCTCTCACCACCGTCCATGGACCGAAACTGCTCACAGGGCTCTTCGAGGATGCTTTGCCAAGTGCCGAAAAAAACCAACCATGTCTCATTTTTGGGACAACAGTCCCCCCCATTTTCTCATCCCCTGGGGCCGAGGGTTTTCTCAAGAACAGAGCTCTTCTCCCTGAAGATGGAAGGCACCACCACGCCCTCTTCATCTTCCTCTGTTCACTCCTTTATATAATATCATTACAGCAGGTCAGTCTCTTGGCTCAGGCTATAGCATCCACCCAAATGCAGTCTCATGTATTACAGGTAGCTTGGTTCAGTCTATGGCTATACAAGAAAAGTCCAGCTAAAAAAGCCACTCCATCATCTCCTCCCACTTCAGCTTTTCCACATCTTCTTAACATCTCAGGTCCCAGACTGTCTCTCTTCTCTCTCCAACCACCAGCCAGGAGGACTAATGTTTCACAAAGTTTCCTTCACCCAGGAAAGGGTTAAAAGTCCGAGCTCCGCTGCCCTCAGGGCACTGAGATCTCACGGTGGCACTCCCACATGCTGGGCATCACCCCCCCTGCCGCCTCCTCTGCCGGCACAGGCTCGCTCGCTCTCTCTTCTGGGGTTGGGGGACAAAAGATCCCTCGGTGTTTTCTCCACCCCTCAGTCCTGCAGGAGCTGGCCCGGTTCCATTCCCTTCCACCTTCTCTCTCTCTCCGGGGCTCCGGCCTACCTCAGCCTGGGCCTCCATGGCTCCCCTCCCCCACCCAGCCATGTGGCCGGGCGGGGCAGAGACGGTGCCGCTCCCTGGGCTACCACGGGCGAAAGAGAGCGAACTCTGGGAAATCTCTGCTTTTAACCCCGTGTGTCTTCAGAGGTGACTCACGGCTTCAGTGGTCACACCAGGTGTCAATATTCGAATCTGACCACTGATTGGTTTAACTAAAACTTCCCAAAAAACTCACTTCCTCCCAAACTGAGACAAACCCCCATAGAAACAAAATAGCAAAAAACCCCTGAAACACATACAAACAAACAAAAAGAAAAACAGTTATCGCTTACAATGTCACTCAGTCAAGTCAGGTAGGAGGAGATATGGACATGAACGGGAAAGACATTTCTTGATGAACTAGTGAAAGAAGAGGAATTGATGGAGACAAGGAGCAGATTTTAATATGCTGTCAGTGGAGAATCAGAAACCATGAAAATTTTACTTCAGCCTATGTACAGGGCTTTGCAGCAATGCTTTGTCACTGGCATTCAAATTTTCACATTTTGCTGAAACTACCATTTTAGGGCAATGAAACAGCAAGTACCTCTGGCCAAGTATTTTCCATTGTGTCTAATAATACAAGAATAGCATTGAATTTTGAGCAGACAATTTGGTTTTGGGCAGACACTTGGTAAACCAAGAAATGCAACTGTCAAAAACATTTTTCTTTCGACTGAAAGTGAATTTTTATTTCCCAATGTAAACGATACATCTGACCTGTCTATTCCACTACCTTGATGGTGTTCTCCATTGAACTAGTGCTTGCCATCAGATATGGCTAGAGACTTGTAGCAAAGAAGGATGTGGCTTTATATATGGTCTTGTATATGTCCACTTGTAATACTTTTTTCACATCATGTTAACTGTAAAACTAACCCTAGGTGCAATCCGATCATGCAAGAAATAGAGATTAACATAACCAGAGTGGAATTAGTATTCTTTTATTAAAAATGCATTTAAAAAGTAAGGAAAAATACCATTTGCCTGTCTCTCATACTATAAAAGTTGAAAAACTAAAAGAAGATATATGAGGAACAGAGGAAAACATTTACACATAGCGGAATGTAAAAAAATTCATAAATACGCTCAAGACAATACAGTCATTCCAGAAAAAAATGGAAGTAATTTGTAATCACAAAGAAAGAAATAAAATTTTGTTGAAGTTAAGTGAAGAAAAAAATCAAATTCACATATGGAAAGTATTTACTAAATGACTCACATAAAAAGAAAACTTATTATTGTGGTCAAACACACTTAAGAAACAAATAAAGAAAGTGGATTAGAGGCTTGAGTCCACTAGGTCTAAGGTTTTTTGGAATTCCAGAAAGGATATCATAGTTCAAGTTTATTTCTAGACTGTGGAAAGCTTTTTGATCACTATGAGTTAAAAAAAAACAAAACAAAACAAGACAACAATTTTCATAGGAGCACAATGGCAAGAGATTTCAGAGGGTGATGTACTTCTTTTCTTCATGCCATTTGTAGTATGATTTCAATGATACATTCTTACATACCAGAGCTTGAACAATTATGTGTGTGTGTGTGTGTGTGTGTATATATATATATACACACACACATATATGCATATATATATATATATACACATATATATATATGTATTGTAGTTTAGGTAGAGTTTCTGAAAAGAAACAGAAATAATCCAAAGTTTTTCCTCCTTTTAAGTTAGAATTACATTAGTATAACTCTGATGAAAAAGAAAGCTTCATGCGAAGTCTTACAGTTAAATATCAGGAATCCAAAAAACTTTGATCTCCTACTGGATTTGAAGATCTAAGCATAACAAAATGTCTATATCTTAACCTTGGAAATATAAGACAAAACTGGACACCTCATCTTCAGCAAAGATGACAAAGCAATAAACTTGGGTCCACTTTTTCTCCTGTTATTCCTAACAGTTCATAGTCTGCTAATAAATCTGACATCTCAAATGGCTTCAATGCAAAATATTTTCAAAATTAAAAAAAAAAAGCAAAATTTGCCTTCCTCAGAATTGTAAGTTTCTGTTCAACTCTGATGTTTCTTAAGAAGAGGAAAAGTAGAATGCAAATCTTTTTAAGCATACTTTTATTTACCAGAATTATAATCCCACTTCTGCATAGATGCTGATAAAAAAGTTTACTTCTTTTTTTAAACCATGTTAAGCAAGCTTTTTAATTCAATATACTTTTTTAAAATAATAGCAATGAAATGTCCTAACAGTAACATAGAAATTTTTTGATACCATGAATGAACTGAGAGATAATAGCTAAACGAATTTCAAGCTATGACAGTTCTAGTAATTTTTAAGATGCCTTAAACATCTGTCTTACTGTTAATAGACTGATCTCACAGCTACATGCCATCAGTTTTATGAGGTGATCATTGGTTTTTGAAAAAAAAAACCAAAAAATCCTATAGGAATTATCCATGGATTTTTTTCTAAGTGTATTTGAGGTTTTGTCCATTTTAATCATTATTCACAAACAAACAGACTAACCCATATACAGACCTGAGAAAAAGGCATAAACCCACTTAAATTTTTTAAGAAGACACAAAATCAATACAGAATTCTTCATGTTCACATTTTTCCATATAACATAGAGGTTTTTACTTTCTTTTGATAGCTAAGCTTGTAAGACCGATATAGAGGGTTCATAAAAGAGAGTTCAACACTGTTGAAAATAACACATGGACACAAATCACAGGCTCTTTCTTAGGCTGAACAATAGACAGGAAATAGAACTGTTTTTCTTACATCAAAACTTATCTTCTGCACATATATCTAGCTCTTGTTCCCTCTCACTATTGAAAGATACTATTGTCCATGAGACCTTTCCTTCAAAACAAGGTCTGAACAAATGAAGACTGGACAGATTTCCATAATAGTACTAGCTGACCAGAAACTATTGTTTTCCAGTAATGTTTCAAATAACTGTATTTCCAGTTATGACATTTGAGCATAAAATTCCTGCTAACAATTTTTCTGGCATCATAATATTGTTATTATCACAGGCCACACTCAAAAATGGTAACTTATACTGAAATCAAGTTTTAACAAGAAAATGTTGTTGCCAATACCTTCCTTATTCTAGCATTTTTACAATAGTAAGTTTAAGTTTTCAAGATCGCTTATTTTTATTACAAAAGGCAAACTATTACAAAGTGAAAGAAAATAATTATTAAGAGGGAACTAAACTAGTATGGCTTTCTAGAATAAGGTTTTGGAATAAACACATATTGATGCTGTTTCCCAGAAAGATTATGATAGGAGGTACAGTCTTACAAAGACCATTTGTTCTCGGGATACTTAGGGCCCTGAGCTGGGTGACAGGGATCAGCAAGGGCCCAAAATTAAAGGGGAAATAGTGACCTGCTACACCACTTAGTCACACACAGGTCTACCAAGCCAGATGGAATTCACCTACAGGTACTGAGGAAGCTGGTAGAAGTGCTTACTGAGAGACTTCCAATCACTGATCAGCAGTCCTGGTTAATCGGAGAGGTCTCGGGTGATCCAAAGTTAGCAAATGTGACCCCCATCTACAAGAAGGCCCAGTAAGAAGATACTGGTTTACTCTTTGCCTAATGTAAAAAGATTATTTGCACAGGCATAATGACTCAAAACATCTCAAAAAACTACTTACTGTTAAGGTTTAATAATACCATGGTCAGTGACGGAATACAGACAAGAGGTGTATAGAGATCTCCAGTTTTAGACAGAAGCAACTTTTGTCCCAGTTAACATTCTCAATTTTTGTCATGTTAGCAACAAAGATAATTTATTATAAACCATGTGTTGGAGATTAGGGTTTTTTCCTTTTGCTTTCTTTCTGTTAGGGAATTTTCTCCCATTTTGTTGCTAAGAGACAGTAACAACTGGGTACTTAAGAGAGAGAAAAGAAGTTGCTCCATAAGGATGCAGCTGGCTACTCTCTTATCTGAGGGTTTCTCTCGGAGGGGCAGAGATACTGCGAGAATTGGACTGGGAAAAAGGGGGCTGGGGCAGCTCCCAGCTCCCTTGCTCTCTCGGCTTTGGAGAAAGATGGTCAGAGATGCTGCTTACAGGGGATGGGGGTGGAGGTGTGAGAGGAGGAGAAAGAATTTGCTGCGGCCCTCAGAGCCCAGCCTGGTCCAGCTTTCTTCTGCCATAGGTGAGCCTTTGCTTGTGAGAGTACCCACTGAACCGGGACCTTATTAACACCCAACCTCACTAAAAAAGGGACTTCTCACCATCTGCTGGGGTGCCTCAGGAGGAAACCCTCGGATGCCCAGCCCTTTCCCCTCCCAGGGGAGCCTCTGGCCTCGGGAGCCCGGCTGCTGCCGCCCAGCCCTGCCGTTCCTCTGCCAGTGCTCTGAGTTTTTGCTACTCTGTAGTTGTTCATCCCCTGCCCACTGGAACACCCCATGGTTCCAGCTACAGCCCGCCCTGATGTTCCAGCCGCTGCTCCAAGGTTCCTGCTGGGGCCTATTTTTGCCATCCCGTGCGCCATTACCGCGCAAGAGAGCGGTGGCTGAAGCCGCGCCACAGCGCCCCCTGCAGGCGCGGGGGAATCATCGCACCCACCCCAGGAGCCCCCAGCGCCCCTGCTGGCTGTGCCCGGAACTGCACCAAAGGGAAAGTGCTTAAAGAGTGGGAAGAGACTCCACTGGGATTTCTGCTCGTTTGTTGTCGCTGCCATGGTTGTTTTTTTGCCTTGTTATATACACTAGTGAAGAACTGTTATTCCATTTCTCACACCTTTGTCTGAAAGACCCTTAATATCAGAGTTATAATAAATCAGTGGGATGGGTGTCATATTCTCCATTCCAAGGGAGGTTCCTGCCTTCCTTGGCAGACACCTGTCTTTCAAACAAAGACACCATGTTAAAGTATATGAACTGGCTATAGTACTTCACAGGTATCTTCAGGAATGGTGATATTTTCTGGGAAATGCTGTTATTCTGTCCCAGATTTAAGATTTCCACTGTTAGGCATTACACTAAGTCTAATTTAAAGGTCTTGTAACAAGAGAAAAAAAGATGGGTAGATGAAGACACTCTTTCAGACCCAGGTAAGATTAGATATATTTTTTTGCTTCACTAATTTGCTAATTCCAGTTCTTTACAGCTCTGCTGTTGATGAACAATAAGATTATGCGACAACTGAGTTTATTATGGCAATTTTTTCAGTCTGAGAAACACCGAGGATAAAATTGCTGTCCTGAATCTGAAATTCTTTCGACTCTCACCACCCACTCTGTGTCAGAATGTGATGAAGATTGATGGACAGCCAGGAAGATAAACTCGAATGCTTGCAATTTTCAGCAATGCGAAGAAGAAAGGGAAAGCTTTTGCTGTTGAGATCACCACAAATCCCTCTTTCTACAACTCTTACTGCCCTGAGTGGAACATCACACCCATTCAAATTCGAAAGAAACCTTTGATAACTCCATAAGCTAAAATAGAGAAGGAAACTATGTAGAAAGAAAAATTTCTGACATTTAACAGGAAAAAGGAATCCCCCAAGAAACAACAACAAAACTAACCACTCATTGTTCATTCTCCAGTACACTCAAATAACAACTTTCCAAATAACAACTTTAACTCAAATAACAACTCTCTTTTAAAGAGAGTCTAAGTAGTGAAGACATTATAAGACAAATGTAATTAAAATTCATGTGTTAATCAAGCCACACAGTTTTATAGATTAATTTAAAACTCCAGATATGCAACTCCTCATCTCTTATCTGCAATGTACTTCAGCCTGCTTTTATAAAAACCAATACAAAATTAAGATATGAAGAAGAGTTTAAATGGGTGAATTTTCTAGTGGAATATTCCACATTTTCTCACAGTCAGCTTGCTTGAGTGTTATAGCCCTCTGAAACCTAGACTCAGCCTTAGAAAAGCAAAACCTGAAGAAATCATGTGCATCCAGGGCTAATTAAATACACTGTAGGCAAAGTATATCAGAAGCAAGCAGTAAAATCCTGCCCAACTCCTTGATTTTGCTAGGTGAAAAAGCATGAAAAACCCCTAGTTTAAATCTCAAGTCTTTCCCCTACATTAAGTAAAGCCTGTCTTTGGTCTCTCATTTTAAAATCCAAATGACTTCAGACTCTTAACCTGGTCATAACTTTGCAGCAAGCACATTCTCATAAAGTCATCACATAAACTCACTGCTTAATTAGCTTATACATTATCAATTCATTAAATCTTGACAAAAAATTGCACTGGACAATTTTCCTTAAGAAGACATTGGTGTGCTGACTGGTAGTGGCTAAGACTTCTGTGTCTTAATAATATTCTTCTTCTATCTTAACAGTATTCTTCTGCAGCTTTATACATGCTCCCGCATGCTTTTGGGGATTCACTGGCCCAAGGGGGAAAAAAAAGGTAACTCTTTTCACAAATATACAACGAGTTTGAAGCACAGTAAGTTTTCGCTTTCTCTCACTTCTCAAAATAAGCTACTGTGTATTTTCGTAGGGACCAGAGGTGAAGCCTGACCTTTGTACTTCTCTTTTTATCTCCACCACATGCAATAATACAACAGCAACAAACACTAAGACCAAACAGGTATTAAAACATAATTAGCAACAACTGAGGATATGTTGAATGCTAAAACTCTTTTGGATATATCTGATAAATTTAGCATTCCACTGATTAAAATTTTCAAGGTTATTTGTCATTACATATTTGAATTGTGAGAGACTGAAATGTTATGGTTAATGGCTCTTAACAGGAATAAATGCCCAAATATTTCTGACTGGAGGTGAATAATGCATTCTAAGTTTTGAAAGATGGAGTTATTTGAAAGAGTAATATAGTGTATGTTTGACTATGATAAACAGATTCATAAAAGTAACTGATAGAGCTGTTAAAACTTGCCATGCCAAGGCTAATATAGATATATGTATCTCTTTGAGGCAAAATAATCAGTTAAGTCAGCAAAACCATGCATAAAAGCTAAAAAATACTTTTCCACTCTTTTTCTATTTTCCAATCATCAGACTGTTACAGAATAAAGCCTAAGTTAATAGCTCACAAATTTGAAGAAAAATTCCATGCTAACTCCAGTTAGTATCTATTGAATAGACACTAACACCACCTAGTTTTTATTATTCCATTAAGAACATAGAAGCCCTTAACTATGGGCTTAGCACAAGTATCTACCTGATACAGATTCATGATATTATGCAGTTATCCTTTCCCCCAAATATTCCTGTCAGTAACCCTAATAAATAATAATGAATGTTGCAATTATAGGAGAAATCTGCACAGGCAGCTAGTTAAAAAAGATAATTATTGCAAATGCCATGGAATCCCATAAGAAATTCTCTGACGTCTTCTACAACATAGAATGTGATAGCAGGACCGACAAATAAATACAGAATCCATGACCTGTCTACTAACCCAAATACTTTATCTAGCAGGTAAAAAATAAAATTCAGACTTTTTTTATTGAAAATTATGGAAGTTACTGAAAACTACCCAAAAAAGTGTCTATGCTCAATTCCTGTTCAAAGATGTGAACTTCACACAAGGAAATCTGCTGAAAAACTTGCAGATAAATTAACAGGTATAGGAAATAAAAAATTTTGATAAAGGAGATACTTTTGTTTAAATTAAGTTAAATACTGGAAATTAGAATATTTCATGAAACTTTTCTGGTACTTTGACTCAGATCTGAAGATCAAAAAAAAAATGAATTCCAGCTACCATATTCACAGCTAACTATATAGAAATGTAGAGGAAAGGGCTCGTACAGGAACATTAAGGTAGTTCTTTTCAGTGATATTTTAATTAGGGCTACTTGACCGTGAAAAAATAAGACAATTTAAGAAGTGGGAAAGAATAAGGTATTCACTGAATTTTCAAAGTATATATCTGATCACACAGAAATCTTTACCAGGTATGAATAGTATTGCTATAGTTGCTCAATCACTTATTTAAAACACACTGAAATATTCCTTACACAGTTTAAGTCTAGCACGTTTTATACAAGGGAAGAGATACGCAATAAAGTTCATTCAAACGTACTTATCAATGACCTTTAAAACAAGTGGTTGCAAATGTCACTGTCTGGCAGCAGAAAATGTAGATTTAAATGGGTTAAACACCACTCTACTAGAGAATAAAACCTATTCCTTATTCAGCATAGAAATGCAAGATGCTAAGATTTAAGTACATGGCCAGCAGAGGAATAATATTCCTTTACATTTATGTAAAAACCCTAAAATATAGAAACAAGAAAGTACACACTGTTGACATGCAGATTACTAACCTTGTTTGTCCTTACATGATTCAAGTTTCCGATAATGAATCAAAAATATCTAAAGTATAAGCTTGTAAAACTTTAGTAAATTCTATGCCATTACCAACACTATGAAGATATGATGATCACATGGAATCCTAGACAACTAAAGAAAGTATGTTACACAGTGGAGTTTTTACCAAGATGCCGGTCAGGTCAGTATCAATTGAAGGTGATACTGAAAAAATAAGACATTTACACTGAGGTATATGAACATTTTACTTCAAAAATCAACAGAAATTGTATCCACTATCTCAAAAAATATCTTTTTGTGTAACTATCTGCCTTAAACATAGACATTTCATTTTCAGACTGTACAGTAATGTGACATGGAAGGCTATGGTCTATTTGGAATCAAATCTGGAAAGTAATTTCAAGGACATTGGTAGTAAAAGGAAGATTAGGGAAAATGTGGGTCTGATGCAGAATGATGTAGGTGTCCTGGTGACAAAGGACACAGAGAAGGAAGGGATAATGAATACCTCCTTGAGTTTAGTCTTTACTGCTAAAGGCAGGCCTCAGGGACCCCAAACCTCTGGAAGCAAGAGCACTAGAACAGGTTGCCCAGAGCAGCTGTGGAGGCTCCTTCTCTGGAGACATTTAAAATCCACTTAGATGTGATTCTGTGCAATTTGTTCTAGCTTATTCTGCTTTAGCAGTGGTGTTGGACTAGATGATCTCCAGAGGTCCAGTCTAACCCCAACCACACTGTGATTCACCCTATATTAAAACTGTATTTGCCCATTAAGAAAAGTACTTTGAAAATAGGTTTCAATTTTTTTCCCCAAAAGTCTCTGCATTCTCAAAGTGTTCAGAAGGTAATTCTTACCCATTATTTACAACCTTAACTACATAAACAAACAATAATGCAGAGGTTATCTAGGTTTCCGATGAATGCTTAAGCATGGGTTCACGATGCAAGTGTGATGTTGCAAACTAAACAGCTCATCTTGGATCATACAGCAGGGTGGCAATTTCTTATTCCATATTAGGTCAGACAGCACAAGAAATAAAAGGGACTTCTGCTGTGTTTATGAAACAGAAGATCTACAAAAGAATAAAGGCAGCTCTTACTTCCACAGTAGCCTGAAAACTGTAATTTAGTCATGTAAGAGAAGATTACTAGCCATGGCATGTGTTTTATAGAAATGCAGATAGAGAGAAAGAGCAGTAACAGATGAAATTTGGATTGAAAACACTGAAATACTGCTGACAAAAATCAGATTCCTAAAAGTAGAAATAGGAAATTGGGCATCTAATTGTATGTTGGAGATGCCAAGTTCAAGAAATGCTTAGATCTCCAAATTCCTATTTCTACTTTTAGGACTATAGTTTCAACATTTAAAAAGTTTTGTAAAGGAAATTTAAGTGTCTAAAAGGGAAATGTGAAAATTATTCAAATATTACTATGTTGTAGACATGATATATTATTAAAATAACTACAAATCTTTTAAAATGGAATGACCATCACAGTACCAGGGTTAAGGTATTATACACTCAAAATAACTTGAGGTTTTCTCTGAAGTTCAATGACCAAAGTTTTTATTAAAAAATCGGTTCTTGCACTTTGTTAACTTTAAACCTCAGGAATTATACTAGGCATAAAACAAATCCATGTATGACAGAGACATTCTTCCAAATTAGGTCCAAAGTCCATTTCTGAAAGTATTTTTGCTATATTTAAGTGGAATAAACAAGAGAGAAGCTGAATATGTGGTCTGCTACTACTTAGTTGCTCAATAAGCCTTGAGCAAACTGAACACACTCTATTCTGATTATAAAGATGAAATGCTTTCTTCAAGGCAGCTTGATTTCTTCAAGCACACAATCTGTCTGTTGCAGAAAGCAGGGACAATATTTTCCCAGCCATAGCACAATTTTCCTCATCCATCATAAGTCATTTTCAGGCAGGCTTATGTGTTTAAGCACAAACTTCTCATATTAGAAGGGAGAATGATAGGGATGAGTGCAATACCACTCTAGAGCAGCCAACACCTGAGAGGAGAGACAAAGAGCAATTTTTTTTTGTAGTTCTAATGCTTTCTATGGTGTTTTCTGCATACATATGAATATTACAATGTTATTGTTTATAAGATAATCAATAAGTAAAGGCAATACAAAATAATTCCTCATATATCACAGTGAATTATTTTAATGGAAAAATGGTTTGCTAGCATCAATGTATTTAGAGATAAAATATTTAGAGTACAGACAATCAGAGAGCTAAAGAAAATAATTACCTTAATGGAAAAGCACTATTTTTAACTTACAAAAACAACTCAAGATAATAGCACTGTCATTTACAGGATTTTTGCATCTTAGAAGTGCAAAGTCATTCACAGCACAACTCAACTAACTAAATGTGCAGAAAAGGCAGAAACAAAGAACCATACGCTTGTTTTTTCTCTTGTAGTACCCAAATACAGAAAGTTGTAGCTGCTTTGCTATTGCTTATGATGCAGCTGGAAAATGTCTGGAAAATAGTCCTGATCAAGATTAGTCCCAGAAACCAATTCTGGTACACAGTTAATAGTTTGCACAGCAGAAATCTTTAAAACAACAAAATATCACCCCAACACATTTACATTTGTTTCCCAAATCTGCTGTTAATTTAATGACTGCAACATTAACACACACATTTAAAATAACTTGTGAATTTTTAAATCTAAAGAATATTTACTTCTGCATGCTGCTGGATTTGCATATTTTCAAGGCATCTTGCTGTCCTTGGTTAAATACACGTTTTTTAAACATGTGTGTGTAGCTTTTTTTTCCACATATGGTGTGCCATAATATACATAGTGTCAGTATATATTTTACCTGTTCTGGCACTAACAATTCCTTTAATGTTTACCCATAAAAATCATATAGATCTTACTTAAGGCCAAAGTTTTTTGCATTTTTTGCTGATGTTTCAATCTTTTTTTTCCTTCTCTTTAACTTGTCTTAAATATTTTGGGACAGGATAACCTTGATGCATGCATTCATCTCTTCACCTAATATAAGTTATTTTATACAGAACATTAATCATTGTGACTGCAAAACTAGCCTTATTAGATTGCCATTTAAGTGTCTAAAAATAGCACTGTGGCCAGAGTGCTTTTAAAACAGAAGTAGACAGAGAAATGCAAAAGCTCAGAAGGTAAGTTCAGAAATATTTAATATTTTCAACAAATATAAAAATGTCCTCATCAAAAGTGGAAGTTTTTGCCTGCAACCAATTTCACAAAGACATCTGCACAATAGTCCCCTGTCTGTATTATTCCACCCAAGATTCCTTGTATTTCTGACTTTCTTCATACTTAATTTTTTGTATTTCCCTTCAAGCTCTGGTTATACACCAAGTTAAGTACATTCTCCTCCTTTGTTTTTTCCTGCCCCTTCCTGCAGTCCCCAGCGTCTTTCCCCAATCCACAAAAACCATCAAGTGCCCCCTTAGTCAGTTCACAGACAACACCAAGCTGGGCAGATGTGTTGATATGCTGGAGCATAGCAAGCTCTACAGAGGGATCCAGACAGCCTGGATTGATGGGATTGGGCCAGTTGTATGGAGACCTTAAAGATCTCCTAGTCGTAACACCCCGGCCATGGGCAGAGATACCTTCCATGAGTTTCTGTCACACATCTCCACTTTAAGGGGGTTGACTCCTCACACTCTTCTGTACTTCAGCATGTGTCCGTTCCATGGAGTGCAGTCCTTCGGCTACTCAGTGGTCCGGTGTGGGTCCCCCATGGGGGTCATTACTATATGCTCTACTTTAATTCATAGACTTCATTCAAAGTTCTCTCTTTCCTGTGACTAACAGAAGAAGTGTCAGGCAGTCTGAAGTCACAATATTTCAAAACTGTACCCACAGAAAATGTAGAGATAAAGTACTCATTAAAATTATCTATGACTTGGCTTGCGGAAGAAATCAAAAGAAAAACCTTTTGGGTTCAAAAAGTAATTAGCAGAAGTCAAAAAAAGTAGCTTATATGTACAGTCTTTTGCTATTAAAGTGAAGCAAATTATCATCAAGAATGATGACTCTGCTCACTAAGGAGGAGGATCATAGCAAACATGAATCACTAAGAAAGAGTCACTAGCTTTATCAAAACAGTGCATTCTTGAAACTTATAATGTGATTATCACAGAATATTTGTGACTCAGTATTTCTTAACCTTTAACTTTGCATAATTGTGAGTTATTTTACACCATGGGAAGTCTCCAATAAAATATAAAGCCCCAATTCCTTTAAAAAGGAAACTGTGAAATTGTGTAGCAATACATATATAATTAATTCTTCACCATTCATAAAATTATGCTACACACCATTAGAATAGTAACTGTTACAGTGAAAATACTTCTGTGCAAACTCACAGGGTTGAGGATATTATGATAAAACAAACTTACAGTTTTAACATCAGCTAAGTTAATTAAACAACCAGTAGGCCTCGGAACCTAAATATATGTACAAAAATAAGCAGACATAAACAAATTTATCTTCTAAAAGAGAATTTCCTAAAATGGTCATAATTTCCCCAAATTTTAGCTATTTTTGTCTATTAGTTTCAATTTCTCTCTTTGAAAATAATTTTTAAAAGGAAGATTTAAAACAAATAAAAGTGAAAACTCAATTCCAGCTGTGGAATGGATAAATCATTATTCTCACAGAAAAAAAAAATCCATGAAACTGAAGACTGAATATATGTGTATTTCCATAGGTACGTCAGAGAAGAAATAGTCAACATTAAATCAAAGGGGAATTGCATTTCTTTTGTTCTTCAAAACTCCTGCTAATGAATAACATTGAGATGCATTTCTCCATGAGTTAGATGACTCATGTTTTCACTGAAATTATCAGACATGGAAAACTTGTTATTCAAACTGTGAATTGCTATCCTTCTTCCCCCTCTTAACTCCTCCCTTTTAATCTCTATCTTATTACTCTCCTTTGAAAAGAAGAGCCATTAGTAATGTCAAGGATAGAGTATACAGCACAAAAGCTTTTGTGATACAAAATTATGAATTTAGTTAAGCCCAGAAATTGTACTAGTTGAAAGGATCAGTATACATAGCCCCAAATAGATAAATATAATTACAAGAAGAGATTCTTCACAAACAAAATACAGGCAATGATATCTAGAATTGCAGGGAAGAATACAAATACAAATTATGAGGAAGAATGAATAGCAATACCTCTAATAAAAGGTAGCACAAGTAAATAAAATAAAGTATTTAAAGACATAAGATTTCCTAGCACTTCTTGACCAAAAATTAACATATTTTTTTAATGATGTTTTACTGTATACCTTCTGAGGTCTGACAGAAGAAAAGTGAAAAGAATCATCATTTCCAGAGAAAAAAAATCTGATAATTTAATATACAAACAGCTTTGAGGCCTCTACCATTTTAAAGGTAAAAAAAAAAAGGGCAGTGCAAAAGATTGGGCTTGGGAGTTTGAACTTTACTGCATCTGAAACTACATCCTAAGGAAGAGGAACACAATGAAAAGATTGAAGAATATAAAAGGACACAGCATGTGTTGTTCAAACTTCTATATTTATGATAAAATTAAAGAAAATATAAAATTGGGTTGAATTAATTTCTTTCCAATATTAAACTAATCATTATCAACGGGAATCATTTGTGTGCAAAAACATGTGTTTTACCACTAATAACAGCTATTTCACTTGAAAATTATATCTTGACCAGAACTGTACCAATTCCTAAAAGAGATGTAAATATTGATTCTACTAAGGTCTGATTGAAAAAAAATCTTAAAATACATATCAAGAACACAGCAGAAAATACTTACAGTTAAGTTTAAAAAGACAGTGACAGTAATATCACTGAGGACAGAAATCAAAATGTATTGTTGAAATAAGAAAAACTCTGTTGTAGAACATATAGCTAACATTACTTAACAATATTTTATCCATAGTGACAGGAGTCCTAGGAATTAAATACAATGAAGTTAGTATTTCAAAAACTCCTCCAGTAATTAAATGATTTTAAGCAATAAATAAAATCCACATGAAATACACATTTCCTAAAGTTATGAGACAGCAAATAAGGCATACATTTACGTCATCAGTACAACAAGAAAACTAGAACACTGGGACTGAAATATATTGCAGGAGCAAAGACTACAGTCACCATGATTCCTTCTAAATCAATTCTCAATATACAGAAAAGTGAAAACAAATATTTAATATTTAGCAGCAGGGAAGGGAAAGATGCTAATTTCACCTAACTTCAGAAATTTTACATCCAAATTCAGCACCAACACATGATGAAGTGTTTTACAGGCAGGGGAAGGTGAAACATGGTTTATTTCAACCTTAGCAAGACACCTATGGTCAGAGGAACCAGCCTCTCCACAGACTATTAAGAGAGTTTTGATAACTACATCATTTGCAGATATATTCTTTCACCTCAGTTGTTATAAAAATTTTACAGTGGATGAACAAACTGTTAGAGCTGCACGGTGACAGGAGTTTCAGAACCTTAGGATAAACCATAGGGAAACAAAGAGAATTCAGAACTAACTTTTGAAAAGAAAAATAGAAGATAGGAAGCGGTGAATTTGCAAACAAGAGAAGTATCTCTAAATAAGTCTACAAAAAGTGGTTATGAAGTAAAAATCTTTTTATCTAGTGAAGATTTCAACACAGGGTCCTCAGAGCTGGACATCTTCCATCATTCTAATGCAGAGTAGTATTAAAAAATCTCCAAAAGTTACGTCTGGTAAGTAGCCTTGTAACAGGCCAATGACTCAGTAAAAAATAGGATAGAAATAACACAATAACACAGTAGATATTATAAAATGTTGGATGTTCTTGCCTTAATGAACTCAAGCATGTCATTTAAGAAGTCAGGATAAAGAGATAACAGTCAGAGAAAATCTATAAAATAAATAGGGATTTAAGAGTTTCACTCCAAGACTACATCTGTGTATTAGTTTAGAAAAGAGAAAATATATTCCCCTAGAAGCAGAACTCCTAAATAAAGATACATAAAAAAGATCAATAGACTGCCCCGAATTTGATGGTTTGCATCCTTGAATTATTCATTACTGCCTGCAAGCCATACCTTCAATCTGCATTGCAATCATTAAAATAATCATTTTTTATTAAGTTTGAGATGATGGAATTGAAGCTCCTCTTTTTAGCTCCTACAGATCTAACAACCCCTTTTATCCAATGTCTGCATCAGCATTTAACTATTTTTCTTAACTTTTATTTGATATTTTACTGGTGGCAATATTCAAGAAATAACAATCTCCATCACTGTTTGCAATACCAATATAGGATTTCAAAAGAGCCATCATGGAAGAGACCAAGCTGCCCTGCTTCTCAGATATGTTGTGTCAGTCTGTCTTAGGATGAGCAAAGACAATATTGTAGCAGCTTATACTCATTTAACATTTGGAAAATTGATTGATTTTCCTACTCCCCACAGCCATATGGATTAGAAACTCATTTATTTCTCTTTGTTATGAAAACACAATCTGAAGCGGAAGTATGTAGCAAATTTAAAAAGCAGGAAAATTATGCAACAAGTAAAACACTGCATAATCTCATTATACCACAAGTGGGTTTTGACAGTAAGAGTGACAAGAACATTTTGAATTAAAAGTCAACAAAATCAAAATGCATAAAATGAAATACATTTTAACATAATGTTTAACTGTAGCAAGAAATAAGTGAAGTCTAAGGCTTAGAAAAATTTAGAAATTAATCAGCTCTATGCATGGAGAACAGAATTCACTTGACAGAATACAATAACATAACACAAGTTCCAATATTCTTCCTCTAGTCCAAGCTGCCAATTATTGGGGATCAAAGAAAGATGCAACCCTTTTCTAAAACTATATAATCTACTTTTTCATGTAGACTTGGGACATCATCTCTCAGGTTTTGTATCCTTTGCTCACATTTATATTCATGCAAAAATAAAGTCATGATCTTATTAATGGCTTATTAATTATTATTATTATTTACAAAGCTAGTCAGAGATAAACAGGTTACAGCATCAGAAACTAGACTCTGAATTTGATGACCAAAACTTAAATATTGCTTAGTCTGTTTTTTTTTCTTTTTAATAGACTGGGATTTGCTTTGTTAAAGATTTTCATTTCTTTGGTTGTTACATTTTATTCTTACAATCAGTCTAAACGTTCTACAAAAAATAAAGCAAGTGTTTTGTTTTGTTTTGTTTTGTTTTGTTTTGTTTTGTTTTGTTTTGTTTTGTTTTGTTTTGTTTTGTTTTGTTTTGTTTTGTTTTTTTAACCGTAACTAAAAGGCAAGTTTCATGCACTGGGATCAATGCTTTTGGGAAAAGAAGTTTGCCATACATAGCAAGACAAAAGAGATTTTGTAGTACATTTTTAATCCTCAGAATAATTCCTTGTGTCTTAATGTACTGCTATGGCTAGATTTTTGATGTCTCTTTGCTTTTTACTGTCTTTCATCTTTTCAAGCGCTAAATTGCTTTGTATATTTAATTATGTAAACACTTCTGGTGTAGCTCTTTATATTCTACAGCTTTGCTTAGATTTGCAACAATGCGCAGTAAGACGCCTTTAAGTCTTTTGCAGAAACTTAATTCTCATTATTGAAAGAACATACCCAAATGCTTTCTTCTTGACGATATTGCTTCCAATTCTGTCCACTGTCACTGAACATCAGAAGGTAGCTTGTTACCCAGTCTGAGCTCCCGTAACCACCTTGAGTAGCAACAGCAGTAATCTCAGTTCTTTCACCCAGATCAATCTGAAGCCATTGATATTTATTGGACACAAGTGGAGACCAGCCACCAGCACCTTAAAAAGAATGAAAAGAGAGTGAAAAGTATTCCTAAAAACAAGTAAGTTAATGCAAAACTTGTATATGCAGAAATAAATTAGCTCATTTGAGCAACACTATCTAATGAAAAATGTCCACCTTGTAGGGTTTTCAAACTAGATGATTGTTAGAAGTCCTTTCCAACTCAAACAATTCGATGATTCCCTGATTCTAATTCAAGAGTTGCTATCAAAACTATTTTGGTATTATTTAGCGAGTATGCTGAAAATGTATACTAGATTATTAGATATTTGTGGCCAAATACAACAATTATAAATTATTAGGAATTGATTCACACCCTTTTCTCTGTCTCAAAGTTCTACAGTTAATTTTACAGACTAATTTTTACCAACTAGACTCTTCAAGTAAAAAAAACTGAATTTTATCTTTTTATTTTATGCATCTCAATTTCACTTTATGTAGACAAGAAGATCTCCAGAGGTCCTGTCTAACCTCAATGATTCTGCATTATTCTTTTCTTTGCGGCCTGGATATATAAATTTGCACATGAAGCAATAAAGCATAATTAGATGACAAATTTGCACATGCTCCTTAAAATGACCAAGAAATTTGTAAGCAAAATGATAAGAGTATGAGGTAAACACATGCAGTGTCAACCACAGGCATATCTGTCTGCAAAGAAAAAATTTCACCCAAAATATAGAGCTACACCTCCAGTATTTTAACCAATCAGAAAGATATTAAAAAGAAGAAATCATATCAATTCAGTGCTCCTTCTTCTTCCTTTGTTTGTTTTTATTTACTCAGATCATGCTAGTTTTCCTGTAAAGCTGGGTGGAAAAGGTCAAGGGTAGGTATCAAATAATCTCATAAGAAAAAACATTGGTTTACATAACTACATTGCAAAATATGCAAGTATTCAGACACAGCATCTGGTGAGTTTTATCAGATAATGGTGGGATAAAAAAAAAAATACCCATTATTTAAGAACAGATTTAGATGTAACTCTGAAAAACACAATGTAAGAGGCACCTTGAAAAGTTCTTATAGCATGCATACACAGAACCAGAACAGATATATCTAGTTTCCACAACAATCAGTTAGCTACAATCCAATTTTATGCTTGTATGGGCTTCAAGATGTAGAAAAATTCATAGCTAAATACTACATGTTGTTTAATTCTGTTTAGAGTCATGAGCCAAGTTCTTAACATTACCTCCTCTAGGAAAGAAAAAGAAAAAAGAATTTTTACTTAGGGATATAAAACTGTGACTTAAATATAAAATGGTGCAATATTATATAGGTATTCATAAATCGCAAAAAGTGATGTCCATTGTACAGAGCCAAGCAGAAATAATGAAAAAAAACCAAGTCCCATATATTTAAAAATTCCTTTGTCCACACATTTATGATCTAATTAAAATGTAATAGAATCAAAACTATGGAATTAAATACTGCACATATTTTCCCCCTCTTTATCTAAATCATTATTTAGAATTTTATGTAAATACGTGATTTCAGTGGCTGCATCTCAATTACTCTCAAGCAGATTCCAAAGCCTTTCCTTATGACCACATAATTTCATCTCTTAGTGGCTGTGCAGAACAGTGTGGTGGCATCAAAAAAGGAAACTTTGTCAACAGTCAGCGTGGGAGGTTAAACAAGGGTCCTCGCACCCACAGGCAGAGTGGTCCACATTCACACCATATACTTTATCTGTGGCACATGCCACGTAAGACTTAACTGCCAACTTAACTTCCAAAACCTCAGTTCATGCATGAACACTTAAAGACACAAAAACATTTTGCCATTCACTGTTACCCAAAGCCTTCTTAGAATTATGTGTCACCGTGCTAGGTTTGGTGACATTTTAGAAGTTTCCACTTGAAAGGCAGGGTTGAATTGTAGTCAACAGGAGTAGTCTGGCAGACTGTGCTGAGTACATAATTTGTAAATTCCTTCCGAGACAAAACATCTTCACTTGGTGACTACAGAACCTTATTCAGAATGAAGTAATGGAAGTCAGTAGGAAGTAAAAACAAATGCCTGAAAAGCAGTCTGTTATGGCAGTACTACTTGGTGCTAGCCTGAGGTAAGTACTCCTGTCTTTAGTACTGTGTTTTCCAGAACTTTTTGCATCATGCTGCAGTACATCCAGAAAATAAAGAAGAGAAAGACACACAGATACACAGTGTTCTAATGTCAAGGCTGTTTGATTGGAGGGATTACAGTAAAGACGCAGTCCCAGCAGTTGTCTATTAGCCCTGTACTGACCAATGCAACATAAGACCCATAAAGAATAACCACCGAGCAGGAGCAGCATGGTATCTCCAACAGCCTGTATTAAGCCACAGTCTGGACCACCAGGCAGAAGCTCACACATGTTTCCTGGAACACCACTACACTGGTTCACATGGCGCTTTCATCTGTCAAAGGCCCTTCATGAGCTTTCCTGTCTGACTGTCCAGCAGCCAGGTGTCCTCCCAGCGTCTGACTGCCACCTGAAACATCACAGATATGAAATGTTTGCCCAGTCCTGCAGGAAACACTAGTAGGGCATGTTAGCTTCTCACCCAGCACTCTTTACAGTGTGTCCTGTCCTTGCAGCAAGATTAATGAGTGTACCAAACCACAGTCGCTTTTGGCTGTAGGATACATCTGGGCATGGTGATGCACAGAAGTTAGCTGCATAACAGATGTCAAAAGGATCTTGTTTGTCAGATTTCATGCTGTATGGAGTGGATTTTTCTGGGAAGATCAGGAGAGGTCTTAAACAGCTTCTCACAGGGATGAAGATACCACGTATATTAAACAAGGCTGTGCCAAAATGTATGAACACATAGGGATAGACTAAGATTTACAGGAATATAATTTTTTCATCTCTAATCTTCCTGAATTATTGAGTTTGAAGTCTTCACCTTATTTCTCTTCTCTTTTTTTTTGTCAGTGTCTTTTATGTAAAGCATATATTTTCTTCAATTACATCTGAATATATGTTCTACAGTGACCGATAAAGTATCTTTTCTTGTAATGTAACAGCAAATCAGAAAAATAATTTTCAAGGGGAAGAAAACATGTATGTAGAGTTCTTTTTTTGAACTTTATCTCAGGGGGTTTTTAACCCTTTTTATTTTCCACTGTCTCATGCCAATATTGAGATTATTTGTATGAAACATACCAAAAATCTACATTCAAGCTGCCCATGCATGCAAGATTCATGCTCTATTTCTGATAAAAAACCCCAAGCATTACACAGTTCCTTTTTATGAAGAATATGCTGACTTGAAGTTGAACACACAGATAATACATAAAATCTTTTCATTTCATTTATTATTCCTATTGTATTTTTAAAATACCAGTGCTCATAAAATGTTTGCACACATGTGATGTAATTTTTTAAAGTACATTAGTTTACTGAACACATTTAGCAATACTTTTTTCTGAAGTATTAACTCCTTTTCTTCACTCATGAATCTCTGTCTTTCAATTCCATTTTAGTAAGAACTTGCCAGTTTTACTTGATGGCTCATAAGTAAATGGAAGATCTATGGTGACTGGGAGAATTAAATAAAATTTTAGAGTTTCCATCAGTCACTTATACATACTAATTGATAAATAGACTCCTTAATTTTATGTGATATTTATGTGTATTTTTTCAATCATTTAATAATCAATTTATTGATATAAATTGATTATTAAATGATTGAAAAAATACCTAAGCTTTTGATATTTTTAATGCATTAAAATTGACTTATTTTTGCTAGATTTAAAATGTAAGCAATCATCCATCTTTCATATTTCAAATTTTGCCTGTAAAATTCCATTATTCTTGATTTCTGTTTCTACAACATTGTAACATTTATTTGCAAGCCAGTTAAGAGAAATACATTGGAGTTTCCTCACACATTCACTCCAAGCAACGCACAGTGCTCTTCTGTGGGAGTTGTACAAGGTGGCACCACTCATTAGTTCAGTCAGCAATTTCTTCATCACTACAAGTGCCAACCTATAAACCAGACTGCAGCCTGTAATCTGTCCTATGCACTAAACTTCTAGCAAAAGACTTGCTTTCCTTCAGATACCCTGTATTTCTAGAATTCCATTTTTATACTCTTCATATGTAGTTTAAATTTTATTATATTACCTTTTGTGCTTTTGGAGGTTAAATATCCTCTGCCCTCTCCCATGACCATCAATATAAACAAATCAAAACACTGAATGGGTATTGTTTCACTACCATCGTTCCTGTCTGATAGGACATGTGTTTAAAGAGCTTTTACTTTCATATTTCCTTAGCTTCACTGGGGTGAAAACAGAAAAAAGTCAGTGAAGTTAGCAAACAGCTACAAGAGAACAAAACTAGAAATGACTGAAGATAAGGTCCAAAAACTCACATCCAGGGCAGAAAATACCTGTGTATTGCTACAGCAGACTTGTAGTGCTATATCAGGTTACAAACTTTTAACCCTGATGGCAGAAAATTTACTAGGTGATGCTTAAGCCTTCCAAACTTGCTCTGTGCAGTTATCAGGATGTCAGGCTACTTTTGCTTAGTTTTAAAAACTCTGAACTACATAGAACAGAACTGATTTAAAGATTGCCCCTCTGTATGAACAGCATCCCACTTTTTTTGCTTATTTGGCTCTATGACTACAATTGCCTATATTGTTACGTAAACCACAAAACAGTTCACGCTCATACATGCCTTGACATCTGCTTCTTCACATGCAGTTCATTAGACCATTTAGGCAGCACCAGCACTTACACCACTCTTAAATTCTGTGAATTTTTTGCATATTTAATTGCAATAATTGCAAGAACTGTATTAGCAAAAGTTCAGGTTTAAAACTAACACACATCAGGAAGGATGCTTCCCTGTGATTAATCAAACTGTGTATTTCCCATATGGATCATTTAATAGAAGCTGATTTTAATTTCCAGACAATAAAGTTGCAGCAGGCATGAATTTGCCTGCACTTATTACAAAGCAGATTTTCTGCATGCAAGTAACTGACAACTGAGTTTTCTAAGGTTTTGCTGAAATGAAAAATTAACTGTTTTACAGCAATCAAAACCTCTAAAAGTACCAAAATATGACACTATTTCATTTCCTAAGCTGAATGGCATCCTCTTTCACAAATTGCGAATTAAAAACTAGATCTATACTTATATAAACAGTCCAAGGGTTTTGTTCTTTAAGTTTATTAACAGATAATGGAGGTGGGGAGTGGGGGGCAATATCTGATAAATGGTGCTCATGCATTGCTAGCAGGTGACAACCCTCTTGCCCCTTAAAAAAGTGTGTATAGTAACAGTATGCTGTGATAAACCCCTTGTCTTTTACATTTTAGTTCTCCTCTGTTTGAATGAGGCAATTCAAGACACAGAGCTCATACAATAAGAAAGTCCCATTTATAGCCTACAAATGCAAGAAAAGTAATTATCAAGAAGAACCTAAATAGCCAAAGAGCATAAATCACAACTTGGCCCATTTTTCAGAAAGGCCATGTGAAAGCTATCACAGCATTGCTGTTCTGAGCCATATTTCAGTGATAAAAGAAACAGACAAAAGCCTCAAAATTTGAAACTAGGGATAAACTGTTGCAAGTAAACATGAGAAGAGATGAAGGACCTTGAGCTCTGAATAAGAAACACAGGACACAGAATTTTTTTTTTTTTTTCCACACAGATTGAAGAAGCCTGAGAAGGACAGCTAGATCAGAATGCAGTTCTGCAGTCACTGCCTCACATATAAAGTTTCTGCATAGTAATTTTCAACCACATTTTTGATAGCTGTTCATCTTTTGCCTTTGATATGTAGCATGATGCTCTGCCTAAGTGGAGATGAAACAGCCTGAACTTTACCGTATTTGCAAAAGTTATTGATTACAGATGGAGAGGAGGGGTTACACTATTTTGGTTGTTAAAGAATACTGAGGCCAGCCTGACACATCAATCTCAAAGCTAAATATTCTGAGGATGTGAAGAACAACATTTCCCTCCAGAAACTCATGCCAGTGAGGATCCTCATAAAGGAAAAAGCAAGTGATAATAGTCATAATTTATCTAAAGGTGCTGAGCTAAACGCTGCTGAGCTGACAGCTGGCCTAGACACAAGTATTTGACAGTCAGTGACTTTATACTATGAAAGCCCAGTCTCTCTTCTTACAGCAGGGACTTGCAACACACTCCTTCTAGGAGTGCATGTAGAGATTCCTCCCTTGAGTGGGGACACCCCTTCAAGGCTGAATGAGAGTTGCTAGGGTCATTGGTATGGTTGAGTAACATAAATCTCCTGTTAATAATTATTTTGCTAGCCTTAATATAATTACTTTAAAATAATTTAAATATAATTGCTTAAAAAACTAATGCACTATAATAGTAGTTATAAATATACTGTACAGGAAGTAACTCTGATTAAAGTTTTTTAGTCTAATCATTATCATTATCCATTTCAAAAAATAACGTACTTTATTCATATAAATATGTTTGGTTTGCTGTCCTCATTCCTGTTGCAGAGTTACATACAGGCTGAATTACACCTGCATAAAACATTATTCATAAACTTTTGACTAAGTCTGGGACTAGGATGGATCCTGCCTCACCTAGACTCTTCTCTAGAAAAGAGTTTACAAAGCAAAGTGTTTCTTTCCGAACTTTGTGACTTCTCAGGAGAATCTCCCTGGCAAACTTTACCTGAAGCTTCCATTCTATTGTTTCCTATGAGATTATTATCATAGTCACATGAGATTATTTCTCACAGTCACATATTCCCTATATTTAAAACTATCATACAAAACAACCAATCTTAGTACCTAAAAAACCAAAAGAGCATTCAGTGCAGGAAAACTCAGCTCTTCAAAAAGAGTTGCTATTGCCTGAGGAAAGACCCATGTCTAACTGGTCTCAAACTGTACAGCCTTGGAAACAGAATCACAGAATATTCCAAACTGGAAGAGACTCACAGGGATCATTGAATCCATCTCTTACGTGAATGGTTCATAAATGGATCAAACCTGCATCCTTGGTGTTATTACCACCAAGTGTTTTCATCTCCACAGTCTCCTCTCCTTCTGATTTTAAGATCTGCAAGTTAGGAGGATATAGTGCATTCAGCCAAAGCGTAAGTTCAGAGAAATACCTCTTTAAAGATTACTAAAACAAGGGGCTTTGAATAGTTCGGGAATCTTAAGACTCCTAGTACACAGTTAAGATCTGCATGAGAGAGACACTGCTGATTTGGAGGAGACTAAAAGCAGGTGTGACCTGTCACTTTACCGGTGTATAAAAAGACTACATGGACAGTGTCATGGTTTAGTATCCTTCCATAACTGGATTTCATAGGAAATCATTCCATGTCTTCACAACTGTCCTTCCATTTTAGGATCATTTAAATAATGTAAGTTGTATCTAGGAATCCAAGAATCAGCTGAAGCTGCCCTAACTAGTAAAATTAACTGATGAAAACTAAGAAATACTCGTACATAATCCAACTTCATGGATAGCTTCTTAGCTGTTTTCTGGTCTTGTCTTCCTATGTTACAAACTGACAGATATGGGTTAAGTTCAATATAAAAAAAACAGTACAGAAACAGAATGGAATCTTGGATATATTTCAAGGAATCAAAAACAAGACTTCCCCTTCAAAGAACTTTTCTGAATTATGTCCTCTTTTTGGAAATTAGTACTTATCTCTGTGTATTACAACAAAACCAAACCTGTTGCACTATATAAACTCTGAAGGTCTTCAGTACTACCCCTTCCCTCTGAACATATAAGCTATCACTTTCTGGATCGTTAGGGAAGCTCTTGGCCAGATTTCAGAAAATAATATGAGAGAATAACTAAGAGACACATTTTTGAAGGCCTGATATCAGAACTACTCACTCACAGGAATATATCGTAAGATATACTATTTGAATAAAAACTGAAAAGTCCCATGAATGGCATCTGATTCTGAAACCTGTAAGTTACTTTTGCTGTTAAGAAATGAATGAAGAAATCTTGCCTCTTAAAATCTGAAGAATGAAATTAATCTATCCGAGTAATTTCCAGAAACAAGCATAGACATAACAGGTATGTTTTGGCTTACCCATGTAGGGAATTATGTTTTCTGAGGAGTATTTCACAAGTGGCATGCAGAGCTCTGTCAATAGAAATCAAAACTACTAAAAAAATTCAGCTACTTTTGAGGTAGAACATAAAAAGAGCTATATTAATGCTTCAGTAAGACAGAACTTTCTAAGGGAGGTGGGTGTAGCAGCTACTTCAGTGGCCTCAAAGATAGAATAAGCTTAATTTTGTAGGAAGGTCTAACCTTATTTTAAGATATTCTGAAACTGAATATCAATTAACAAAACATGTACGATCTTAGAAGACAAGGAGGAATTGCATTTATTTTTTCAACTGTCAGAATATTTAATATTTAAGGAACTTAACTTTCAAAATTGTGACAGGTATTATAAAATGAATATTAGGTTTTAATAATAATTTGTGACAAGTAGTAGTTACTATGTCAAGAGGAGTTTCAGAGGCATTTTGTATTTGAATCAGTACAACATAAAGGCACTAGGAAATAGTATTAATAGTGACAAAGTTTGATCTACTTTGCATCATTCAAACAGAAGAAGGCAGATAACTTTATTTCACCCCCCTTCCGCATTAACAGTAAATTAGGTGAGCGAGTCAGTGAATCCCATCTTACATTTCTTCAGAAAGCTCTGAAGACATTTCTCCTCAATTAATCACTATGTAAATATATCAAGGGAGATAGTATGATAAACTGACATAGTTTATCAAAAGGAAAACATACTGGCAATGGTTCAAAGACCTATCAAAGCCACTATTTTGTTCAGACTTTTCATCACCAGCGTACCATACAGTGCTATGAATCAGTGCCCTACAGTGGGCAACATCTTTTGTGTGCACTGGAAAGCTCAAGTTTGAGTAAAAAACTTTTATATAGGTAATGAAGCTGTAATTGTGTAGGATATAATCTGAGTGACTCTGAGCCACTTCTGCACTATACTAAAAAGGTGGATTTTTCTTTCTCCAGCAGGAGACAGGTATTAAAAAATGTCATTCCAAGAGATTTGTGTTGAAGAAAAGCTCTTGATCTCCACCAAGTTTCTTAGGAAAAACTGTTTTGGAAATGTTCATTGCAAGACTTACTTTCTTGGCTATTACCATCCGCTTTTATCTGATGATAAGCAAACTATCTCCCTTACTACAAACTAGGAATTTCACATAGCAGTTGTACACCTTTTTGGCACATATTCTGACAATACTCCAAGACTGAAAGTAAAACAGAGTTTAATCTGGGAGATTGTCTCCTTAGGAGAATTTATTCTTGCAATAGTGCTATTCTCTTCTTTATCTTGAGTCTCTGGTCATATCCAGGTTTAGGATGCTGTATTAGTAAATCTTGCTCTGCATGAAGTTTGCTTCACTACTTCCAGTATTTAACCTTCTCTCTCTTTTCCTTCATCAGTGAAGTGAGGACCACTTACATCTCATCACTGTAAATTTTACCTGAGGCATTTATTTTGTTCATAGATGCTGCGCAGAAAATTTCACGGTGAAAACAAAAATAAAGAAATCTCATTGCCACCATCTTTCGCTACACCACTGAGTTTAAGCAGCATTCTCACTTAATTACAGATGTAATTTCTTGTATATACAGCATTATGTCAGGAAATATAAACTGTGTGGAAATGGAAAGTATGTATCTATTGCATAAATATTTGTTACAATGAAACAAAAAACCCCATGGCTAGATCAAATATACCATTCATCACAGTTTTATGAAGTTATACAACTTCTTTCAAGCTAATAAATTTTTAAATGTTCTTTACAGAGCACCTGCTTTCACTGAGCCACCTGTATTTGTTTCTCTTGCTCAGTGGTCTTGCCCAACATGTTACACTCCTGTCTGGCAATTTAAAGTTAGTAATGATAAATTACCCATAGTTTTCATGGCCAAAAATATTTTATACTGAGAATGATTTTTTACAGTTAAACATGTACAATTAATTCACTTGTAGACATTTTAGTATTCTTTCTTTCTTTCTTAGTTGTTTTCCTGTCATTAATTCCAGAGTGAAACAACCAGGCAAAGCCAAAATTTAAAACCAAATTAAACCTAGCTCTTTAGAATGTACTCCTATTCACTTCAGGCTAGTGTGCCATCCCAATATTTTACTGATTGAGGCCACAGAATTCAAAGAAAATGAAAGCAAGCTTAAAAAATTTTACATTGATCAGCTGGCCTTAGTATATCTGACACAAGAAGACTGAGTATTTTAAGTATTTGCAACTATGACAGTGTTCTGATAAGGTTTTCCAGGGTAATGAAATTAAATCTTCTAATACCAGCTACAATCTCCAGTGATGTGAATTACACCAAAACATACAAACATGCGTGCCTAAATTGTATTCTTATGATCCAGACATTCATTTGTGATTTGTATTCCTGTCTCCTCAAATATAAATCCACCAGTTTAATAGGAAATAGTGACACTTATTAAGAACAGATTGACACAGGTATGAAATAACTATTTTTTTTTTTAAACTTCAGTGCAAAAAACCCTGGTAGATGAGTATTTCAGATATTATTGCATTTTCCTTGAGGATTTGCCTATTGCTTTGAAGGGTGTTGCACAGCAGTATCAGTGCACTGTAAAAGGATCAGCAACAAGTTCAAAAATACTATCAAACTAAATCTTAAACCCCCTGACATTTATCACCCAGTTCTAATATATAACTAGATGTATCATCTCCAGTTTTACTTAGCAAAGTGATATGTTTGTACACTTTACAACAAAATGAGCAGGACAGTACCTTTGAGCAGATGAACATGTCCGTGCTTATCATTTTTATCACTACTTTAATCTCAGTCCTCAATAATCCACTTTGGTACTTCTGGTGGCACTTCTGGAAAATCTATTTCAGCCTTCAAAATGATGATTCACTGACTCTGCCACCTGTCTCAGTACATTTGATGCATTCAGTATGGCAAAGCAAACAGAAAAAAATATTGACACCCACATTTTCCAAGTAAAAATACTCTAAGTATACATATTTAAAACAGAAAAACTCTATTTTACTTCTATTACTGTGTGTGTAAATTACTACAACTAGCATCAGGGAGACATTGGCCAGCTCCAGCTGGTTATGGGCCCGCATGTGTATCTGACATGCACAAAGTCAATGTGATTTTTTAAGAAAACAAGTGCAGTGTCAGCCTTCTGGTCTTTAAAGACTGTTTGTGCTTACATGCACAAGAATATGAATATCCTGCAATGGAATGACAGAAACTCTATAAGTCAACTGAAATGTCTAGTCTAATTACATTTTGGCTTTGTGTAAGGTACAACTGTCACAGTATGCATGTACATGCGCAGTTCCACTTCTGCACATTTGCGAACAACTTGACCTGACAAGAACATAAAAGAATGAGGTAAAACTGGTATGTGCATTATCCCCTAAATATATGGTATTTCCCTAATTTGGTGTTCTAGTCATTACTCCCAGCATTTTGTTACAATACAAATACACAACTTACAAATATATGTCACATAAAACTTAGCACTTCATTAATTGGTATCTATAGATGAGACAATACGCCAGATCCTCAGCTGGGAAGTTAGTATAACTCTCCCTAACTACTGTATTTAGTTTACAATAATATTTTTCATATTGACCTGAGTGGTAGAATGTTGCTAGAGAAATTTATTATGGAGCTTTTACAAAGTCGAGATTTGGCGAACCATTTACCTTTCATGGTTTAAGATTCCAATTCTTATAAAAAGAACTTAAAAAAAAACATATACTGCTTCTCTTCAAATCCAAGTCAATTTCTGGTTTTGTGTATTTGTGTAACATCTATGGTTTTCAGAATTCATGCATTATGATGTCATTATTTCCCCACATAATTTGGAAAGAAGCGCTCACAAATAAGAAGAGATTTGAACATTTTAAGTTTGAGGTTTCAGCCTTTTTATACAGCATTGACTCCTGACTCAGTTTTGTTGGCATAAAGCCTGAGAGTATAATAATGATGACTAGAAAAAATAACAGAGAAAATGGGATTGAGCTAGACTAATGGAATTTCATGATCAAGAAATACAGTCACATCTGGCTGGATTATCTAGGACATAACATCTTTGTTGGTAAAATGTTTAAATTGTAGGTGGTAAACTATAAATGACAGAGCTTTATTATTGCTCCATACAATATTGGAGGACAACATTTATTAATTGAGTTACTTAACAATGAAGAAAAACTGCAGTTCCATACACTTAAGTTTTGTCCCTCGAGAAACTTCATTTTTCAGCATTCTGTATATTTTTTTTTTCCAGAGTATTATGATAATATTAGTCCTCATTTGTGACTTTCAAAAATAGAATTATAATGTTTATGAAATTAAATCAGCCAACCTTGACAGACAAATGGGTAATTCAGGGATTTTTTATTTGCATCAGTTTTAAGACAACTGGTGTATAACTAATGCACAACTCAGCTGTATTACTTATAAAATTATGTTTAACTTAAAAGCTTTTCTCAGACTAAAAATTGTGTATTTATGCATATTCAGATCCCATCTTCTAAGGTCATCACAGATTTTTACTTTTAATGACAGCCATTACGGAGAGCTACTGGAATCAGACTATATAATATATATAATGATAAATAAATCATAGTAGTGGTGGTGTAGAAAAGTTTCTACAGCTTTCAGAAAAGTAATATTACTGTTAAAAACCTTGACAGATTGAAGAGTGCAACTGCTGCAGGATATCATGATCCAACTTTACTTTTTCTTCATAAGTATTATATTACTTAAAATATTGCAGAGAATTCAAGTAACAGTCAAAATGAAACTTAATGCAATCCAATGCAACTCATTAATGTTTGTATTGTCTTTTCTTGCCCTTAAGAATTCATTTTGTGAACTGAGACTTCTTTAACATGATCCTGATGAACTGTAAATTTATCTGATAAAAGGAATTACTAATCAAATTATTGTATTTTTAGGTATAAAATCACTTATTTGCCCATTATTTTCAACTTCTCGCAACACACAGGTAGATAAAACGTTAATTAATAAAATAAGAAAAACAGACAATATTTGTCCTTCATTTTAATCTATATTTATGCAATTATTTATTCCCAACTGCAAGCTAAGATCTAACGGCATTATTGTTGTGGTGCTGCTCTTTATGTAAAAACGTTCATATACCAGCTTAACTAACTCTATATCCTGAAACATTATCCTGGATGATACGATATCCAAGATGTGCAAGATTGATATTAAATTAAAAAAAAAATTATACTGTTCTCTCTGCCTTTTTTTTTTTTTTTTTAATCGTTTAAAGTGTTAAGGAACTGTATACTGCTTTGAGTAAACATCACAGATGTATATATGTATACACATTATATATAGACATATCTGATACATAAACAGATCATATATATATGTGTGTGTGTGTGTGCATACACGTATACTAGAAAAAGAGAAGCTGTTTCCATCCAAAAATCATATATATATATACACACACAGACCCCTTAACATCCCTTAAATTCTAAAAGCATATTACCTATTTGATATAGCAATTTAAGGTGGCTAAAAATTGTACATTACTAACTGGATTTCAAATGGGTTTATGAATTCAAGAACTCACTTCTACTTATTCCTGGGTAGTCCAAAGAGATTTAGTCAAGGATTGAAGCCAAATTGATTAAAAGCTGTCCAAGAATAAAAACTCACTCTCTGCCTCTAAGAGATGTGGATTTAGAGCTTTAATCTTCTAACTGAGATGTTATGTATATTACACTTTTGCCTACATGATAATACTTTATTTTCTTGGGTTTGCAGGTTTCGGTTCTTATGAGGAAATTCTGTCTACTTAAACAAGGGAATGAAGATGTGGTACAGTAAAGATTACTTCACATTGAAAACTAGTATTTATAGAATATTGAACTTTGGTATTAAATAAGTAGATGGTAGTGAAACAATTAATAATTAAAGGTGAGTATTTCATTAATTATGCATTAATGTATGAATCTCTTTTTGTTGTTGTCATTCGTAGAAAGAAATTACCTTTATTGAATTACCAGTCTCTCCTTTCACTGGGCTACAACAAAATCACAAGCTAAACAAAAGGAAATAATTTCCAATTGCTATTGTCTGAATTTTAGTTTTACAGTTGTGCAATGATAATAATGTTGACTGACTGTGGAAACTGTCAAATATTGCAGTAGTTTGAAAAGTTTATATTCTGCCTACCAATGTTAAGCTAGTTTCATATCTTAAGAAAAGACCAAAATAGAAGCCAAAACCTCACAAAAAGCCTATGACACTCTTCAAAAATTATGCCAACAAATGAAAAGGAATACAGATACCGCACATAAAATTTTCATAGGAAGCTCAACATGATCTTAATTCTGATAATTAAATTAAACTAGAGTTCCCAGCAAAAAAGATTAATTTTGAACAGAAACAAACCTGCTCTTCTAGTCAGAAGAAGAGCTGGAATGCTATAGCAATGCAGCAGATGACAGATTAAAAAAGAGTGTTAAAAAAAGTCAAATTTTTCACAAAGCTATTTGTTGGGAAGCAGGGTAATAAGCTTTCCCTTTTTTGTCATCAGAGACATTTTATCCCACATCTCTCATCTCCCACCTACTACAGGCAGTCACAAAATAACACACAACACCAGGCTGCTCAAGTTGTAACTGTAAAATTTTTACCTGTTTTGCATTTTAATGTGTCATAGAGGAGCTTCTCTTCTGGAAGGTAATTAGGATTTTTGGAGAGCTACTAACATTTAACTACTTCAACAATAAGACAGCCAAGAATGTTCTATTCCCCAACACTGTTACAGGGTATATCCACAATATCACAGACTTACCTGGGGGTGAAAGGGAGGAAATTAAATTGAATGCTTTTGTAAACTACACTGGTATAGAATGAATTTGTGTAATTTTTAAATGGTTAAATCAAATATACAAATGTATGATACTCCACACAAAGATATTCTGCTCTTACCAAAAAGCAAAAATCTACTCTTAGGTAACAAAGTATTGGTAATTCAGAGGTCAAAGTACAGTCTGTAGAAAAAAAACGCAATGACAAAAACCCCCACAAATATTATGTTTTTCCTTACTCAGTATCTGAAAATCTGCCATATGAGCTACCAGAGAAATAAGAGATCTTACAGCTGAAATTCCACTTTCAACTCCTATTCCTTTAGTAATTAAGCATTAACAAGTATGTTTTATTTTACAGAATAGGATACTCCACAAAAGGGCTTCGAATGGGCCACAAATCAATCACAAACCTGCCCTCAGCTGATCATATTATAGGGGCCTTTTGCAGTTAGATGTCAGCTCTGAATGTTGATTGCCCAACCACAGCTTGCCAAGAGCTACATGTTCTTCCTCCCTTATTAAGTTACATGAAATTGAAAAGATATAGATCTGGATTTCAAATCCACTGATCTGTAAAAAAGGTAGGAAGAATTACATTACAGGAAATCTTGGTAGTGTGGTTTATTATTAAGGTTATCCATTATTTCCAGGTATTTCAAATTCTGTCAGACTTATAAGTAGACTGAAAACTTGCATCTTCCAGGCTTATTTCTTCTCTTTTTCTAGTTTTGTTTTTGTTTTTTCTTACCTGAGAAATGCCTTTAGCAATTCTAATACTCATACAAGGAATTTATTTGTTATTAGGTGATGAGTGTGTGCCAAGGATATGCTTCCCCCCCCACACCCCCTTTTTCTTATCAACCACCACATTTGGCTGATATATAAAACATTAAAAAAATGATCAAGATATTATTAGGTTATTAGTTAACTCTGAAAGGTCTGCCTGCATTACTCCATGGAAATACAGGTGCTGCTGAGATTTATGGGCTAACACAAGGTACAAGAACTGAAATGAGGAAATTTATCTTGCAGTTCATTTCCATCTGCTTTCTTTCGGTGATGAGAAGCCAGAACATTCAATAGAAGAAGATAAGAATTTGATCAAAGATGAGAAGCATAGATTGGTACAAAGAACACTGTGACTTTAAGTGGATTTTGGTTATAGCAGTTTAAAATAACTGTACCAGATTCATCGTAAATACTGAATGTGTGAGTATATGAAGAAAGTATTTAAGTAGGCTGAAAAAGGGAATGGTAACGAATGACACTCAGAAAGAACAAACCACAATCTTGGAAAGAACATGTTCTCTGACTGCTGGCTTGTTTTTAGTTTTTTTGTTTGTTTTTTATTTTTTCCCCCATAAATATGGCTGCTGCGAGATGAAGAAAAAACAAGGCAAACGTTGCACAAATGAAGGATATTGTCAGTAGTCAACTTTTTGACATGGATGAGATTACAAAGATACTATTTGCTTTTGATTCCATGAGAAGTCAAAAGCTTCTTGGCACCAAAACATCAATCAGTTGCTGGTAACATTCAATTTCCATAGGGATTTTGAGGTGGAAAGCGTATTCTGATAACTATTTTCACATTATATGGGCTATCCTGTTTTCGTAAGGTCAGTTCTCACCTGTAACAGTCAGCCAGGAGAACTGCCTTCATATCTGGTTTGAATTTCTGGTAGCTCAACTGTGAAATTGAGTCCAGGCAGTCTGGAACCTGGACTAAAGGACAGAAGGACATTTGTAACCACATAAGCCAAAACTGCTTCAGCAAGCACAAAGCCACAAAAATAATTGTGCCTTTGTCTTTTGTGATCTTAGAAATTGTGAAAAGGTTAGGGAAATGGGTGTAAAAGGCACATAAACGGGCTTGAGTGCAATTGCAAGTGCAATACAGCCAGAAACTGTACTGGGAATATGGCTTCCCTCAAGCAACATTTTGACATTTAGAAAATTCTTCTTGTTTGTTATTATGTATGCCCTCCCAGGATGAGGCTCCAGCTGCTTCAGATCCTGGCACTAGGTCAAACAGTACAGCAGTATTCATACTGCCATTTCTGGTCTTATAATTCTGTGTGTCAGAAATCCCAGTTCAGTCTCAATTTTACCGGATTTTTCCTGGTTTCTTTGCAATCCCATGCCAGAAAATGATGAATACCTGAGGGAGAACTGCTTAAAAGTGGTTCACAAAATCCCACTCTAGCTGAAAATACTGCTTCTGAGACTACAACAAGAGGCATAATCAGTCACATAGATGAATCTGGAAACAAGTTTTTACAAATTCTGGGAAACACGAACACAGACAACTTTTCTGTATTTGTTAGAGAAAAAAATACCTTGCATGCTCTTGAGAAATGAGAACAAAGCCATAGCGGGTTTTGTGCTTTCTCATTTGAGTGTGAAGAATCCTAGGGACACGTATGGCCCCTTTAGCATCTCTACCCATAACAGCCTGATTATGTTAATCTGTGTTTCCATGTAAACATATCAGAAAACTTTAAGGACCCAACAATGATCACATAATTAATTTTATGTGACAAATACTTATGTAACAGCAAAAAGAAGAGATTCTTTGTTGCAGTTATAAATAGAAGGTGAGGTGGCCTTTTTTGTTTGTTTTCTTTTGCTTTATCAGGAAGTAAGCTGAAATTACTTTTTTGTGTGTGTGTGTGTGTATATATACTAACGTCTCTAGCACATGCGTTTTGCAAAAGATTAAATGATAAAAGCTTTTCCATATGTCTGCAGGCTAGAAAAATAATCAAGGCTTCTTAGTTATCCAAAAGGCAAAACAATCCCTTGAGGAAACACAGTAAACAATGTAATGACTTGTGAAAGCTATGATTTCAATGGATCGTTTCATTTTTGCCTGAACTGCTCTTTCATGACTGCTCCTCTAAGCTTACCAATTTCAAGGTCGACTTTTTGCTAAATGTAGACAGCTGGCCTTCTGCATCATATTATAATCTAGTCCTGTGAGTATATACAGATATCATTTATTATACAGTGATTTCCCTATAAAATGTGTTTTTAAGTTATTACTGTTATTAGAGGGTGTGAAAAAGGTAATATAGACTGAAGTCTGGGTAAGTAAAAAAATATTTTTCAATATATGAAAAAAACCTTATACCTAAATGTGGCCACAGAGCTAGGGGGTAATTGCAAAAAGCAGAGTCACACAGAAAAAAAACCTACTGAACTATTACTTTAAAATAAAAGAATCCTGATTCATCATTAAAAACCAATAGCAAAACCAAGCTCTGTTCTGGTTTATTGTATTTTAGATTAGGTATGAGGCACACATAGTTAATGATCAAAGAGCTTTTGCTCCTATTTCTATTGAGTATTTGCTTCTTAACAAAATGCAAATGTGTGGATGTGTTAAACTTTGCAAAACTGTCAGAATACTTACATTTTAGTAATTCAGAGTAGTTCACCTCTAATAGCTGCACCTTGAAAAGCTGTAAAGCATTCACTTTTTAAGGAAATGGAAGATATTTTCTAGTTCCACATATATTCAGGAGCAACTATTTTTTAAAAATAAATAGGTGTCCCTTTTGCCAACTAGTTTTCACATCAGAATGTAGTACTCTTTTTAGCAATGTAATGAGTCATACATTCAATATTTAAAAAAACCAAAAGGATATTCAGTTAACAAGGTGGTTATTTGTGAGAACAAACTGAAGATCTAAAGAGATAAAACAATATAAAAAAAAAAAGGAATAAACGAAACAAGATCATGTGTGTTGTCCAGAATTCTTACAATGAATGAAGCTAAAATGTCTAAACTCTCTTGGTTTATTAATCAAAACATGTTTATAAGATGTCATGAAGATTTTGCATATAAATATTGTTAAAATGCATTGAAAAACATGAGAATGATCCACTGAATATCTTATTAAAAACCTTTTGTGAAAAATGAGCTGGAATAAAAGGAGAAAAATCAAAATTATTTTTTAAAAAACAGATGTATTTTTCCAGTTCTTTTTCATTGCAAATCAACCCTGATCTTGTTTGATTTAAGGTACTTTACAATCTTTAGGCCCCTGAATTCAAGATTAATATGTGTTTGGCTACAGTTCACATTTTGTGGTCTGCTCTTTTCTGTTTGTTTATTTTTGAGCTTAATTATAAAACCACCATCAGTGGTTTCATAAATGCGCTTAAATTGCAGACATCCTGTTTCAGAAATAAAGACATACAATAACTGCAAACAAAGGGTTCTGCTTGCCAGATGTAAATCTATTATCCCTCTCAACAACAGCAAAAGTGAAGATTCCACTTCATCCCTTCATTCTACATTTAGAAACCAGGTGCACTTCAACATGAGGCAGCTTAATCCCTTTTAAAATGTTAGAAGTCAAAATATCAAGGCTTTCTGAGAACTGATTTATCAGTGAGCTCCTGCCAGTCTGTTTTTGACAATTTACGCTTTAGAATCAATGGACACTTTTGATTTCCCATCAGAAAGACATTCATCTTGCTATAGCTCAAAGACCTAATATGAAAGGAAGACTTCAGCTGCTTTTTATCTAAAAATAATGAGCACAACTTTTACCCATCTCTCACAAAACAAGTAAACTATAACACTTAAAAAAATTTTGATGGAATCTATTCATAGATTTTCTTAGTATTTTTATTCAATTATTATAATTATTCTAACACTCTCTTTAAAAAATTCAGAATTTTCTACTGAATTTCACAGTATTACTGAAATAAACAGCTGTCATCTGAAATGATGCTACAAGCACAAAGCATTCTGTATTATATCTGTGTTAAAATTCCCACCTTTGTGTTTCTCTTCTTACAGCTTACAACACTGGAGATCTCAGTTGTGTATATTTTTAAATCAATGCCTGATCAATGACATTAATTATGCACTTAAAATGCCATCGCCATTTCAAAATTGTATTAGCGATACATACAGTATATGAACAACTTATTAACAAAAAACAAATTATGATTAAATGGGAATAATATTTCTCCTGTTGTATTACCATTCTTGGCCCCTATTACACAAAACATGCTCTTTCAGTCTTCAGAATATTTTTTTTTTTTAATTGAATGTTGCATTAAAATACTAGCCTAGCAAAAATGTACATGATTTTAACTAAGTCCTTCTCATTTTCCTGGACATTTAGTTTCTCATGGCTTTTTTCAATAATTGCTTTTCACAAAATTCCCAGGTAATGGACTCAAAATTCTGTTTTGGAATTCAAATCTTAAAGAGTCTTGAAGATCCCTATTGAACTTTTAGGTTCATTATAATACTTTGAGAAGTCATCATCATTAGTTTTGAATACATCAAATTACCTGTCCTGAGACAAATTTGTTAATCTAGGGAATAATTTAATAATTTGGATTTTACTTTGGGTTTTTATTTTGGTTTTTCCTTTAAACCTACTTCCTCAAACAGGATTATTTAAGGTTACATTCCTCTTTGCTTATCTTTCTGTCTCAAAATGGGGGAAATCAGCCTTGTGGCGATGATTTTGTGAAATATACTCACAGCAATGTAGAATTACCATGAATTGCAAAATATTTCTTTTTCTGTTCCTTTGCATGTCATACTGTTTATCAATGACCTCTTAGTGTTGTCATGCAAATGGCACAGGGAATAATCTATGAGCGAGACATCCTGCAATCCACACACGCTTCAGGCATACAGCACCCTTACCATGAATTGAAACACAGATATCTGATAACAATACCATTTCTATTCAAGTTAATTCTCTACTGAAGGATTAGAGAATACCTCAGCCAGAAAGTATGATAAATTCCTTGCAGACACTCCGTTTCTGACCTCAGAGTCTTTGCAGATCTGACTTTTGCAATGACTACCACTTCATACCTGCAGTTCTGGCATGTTAAGACATTGGAAAATAAAACACTCAAATCAGCTTCTAGAAAAAAATCTGAACTGATAAATGTGCATAAATAAATAGGGAACCCTTAATTTTCTTTCTAGACACAGTCATGATGAGACTAATACACAACTGTATTTCAGTTCTCAAACAGAGAATGAAAGCCAAATTAATATGTAGAATAAATGACTATAAAATGGAGAAGCTTCTACCCCTCAAAACAAACAACCCCATAAGTAACTCACAGAGAACAACAAAAAATACAATGTTCTTATTCTTAAGACAAACAAAACAGCAGTAGTGCTGGTAGTCTAGATAAGTTCACATACTTTATAAAGGACAATGATTTTTCATATCCTAAGATACTGAAGACTGAGCAGCTTAATTTACTGATGACCTTTTAGTTTCATTCAACATGGTTCATAAGCTATAATCTACAATTACCAGTGTGACAACAACAGAAAGAACATTAAAGAAATTATTGAAATTCTAGAATCCTCATGACACTGTAATTTAGGTCTCTAGTATTTTAAAATGTAAGAAACCTACAAAATCATACAAAGGAAATGGCATGCTATATTCATGGAAATTTTAAAACCCACAGGTGAAGGCTCTTTGGAGGATCCACATGTTCATAAATTATTTAACTGCAGAAAACTACTAATAGAAATATTTTCAATCCTGCAAATGATATAAATATTATTTTTATGATATATTATAATCTATTGAGTCATAAATGGTGTTATTATGTACACTAAAATTTGTGTTAATAAACTTATGACAGAATTCTTAATTTTGATAAAAAATAACAAAGGAAATGAAGAGGCAGGCAAAGAAGTTCTCCAAAAAAAAGGATACTTCCATGAGGGACTTAAAAATATTTTTAAAAATTTCTACTGAATTCATCCAAATCAGTTCTGCCTACTCTACCTCACTTTTGATCCTCACATCACAAAATAATTAAAAAAGAAAACAAACTATAACATTATAACTTCTATTTTAAAATAAATATCCTGCTGATGTAGTTGTTGATGTTGACCTTTTACTACTGCTTTAAGCCATTGGGAGAAGTTATGGAAACAACTCCCTTGAGAGTGAAAGAAATCATAAAGTAAAGTACACAAAGTTGTCTTGCAAGTTCATACAGCCAAAGCTGCACCATCGTAGTTTTGTGTGATATTTATACCAGGAGCAACGACTGGAATTAATTCCAATGTGGAAAAGGATGTTAGTGCGCTGTTATGTTCTTCTCTATAGAGCTCAAACCTTTGTTATACCCTCATTCAATTATCTACATCAAAATAATTTGTTACAACCTCTCTGGTTATCAGTTGAGGTACTGCAACAGGGGAATTTATTGAAGAATGATGGATAGACTTCACTGTTCACTGAAAATCTGAAGAAAATAGAGCAACAAGTATATTTTTGGTTTATTTTACTCTAATTTTCATGACCTAGCACTAATTTCTGTCTAACTCTTTATATGCAACAGGTGGTAAATGAAAATTATTCTTCTGGAACATAAATTATTCCTGTTTTGGAAGAAAAAAAATGGAATATAAGACAGCTAGACAGAGACTGCTGGTTTTCATCTGGCCCCAAGAGCAGTGAAATTTATTCAGAACAGCTAAGTAATAGAAATCCATTGCTAATTTCAGTGCAAAAGTCTAAAGAAGGAGCAGTTTGTAACAGAAAGTTTAAAAATGTGAATGAAAATGGTATTACATATGCAAAAATACATTTTGCATACCTAGTGCCGTTTTCTAATAGATCTGCATATTTCACTTATTTCAGTTATTCTTTATTATTACATCTATCTTTAAAAATAAAATCATATTGACGGATAGAAATCAAACAGCTGAGACAAGTCAAAGTCACTTTTCACCAGGAAGTTCTACTTTATATAATAGTCAACTAAATATGATGAGTCTGATACTTTCTACACACCTGTTTCAAGAATGCCTGATGTACTTTCAGCTCTTATCTCTTATCTGAAGTGGCTTAGTTCATGATTTTCTGTACTTTTGAGATACCTACAGATGTATATTATAATGTAATATATAAATTTAACATAATTTCATAAAGATCATGACAATATTTATAGGGATTATCTGCCTATATGACACTGAGGGAAATAGTGACTTCATTAGAATAACACCATTTTGTAAAGCTTTGAGATTAGTCTAGGAATCCTGAGTTCTCCATTCAGCCAGTAAAGTATGGCACTAACACTGCAGTATGAGCAGGATGATGAAAGGGAGAAAAAACATGTCTTGTATGCCAGAAAGCTTGCCCTTAAGACAGTAAGGAAAACTATTATAAATGAGATGTTGAAAGACAGATGCCTTGTACAAGTAAAGTCTCAGAATTTTTTGTAGGTGTGTGGCAGGAAGAATGTTTTATATTTTTATAGCATTCTTCTTTAAAACTGAAAATGCCATAATTCTCTAAAAATTGGAATTTATGACACTCAGCGTTATTTTGCACTACAGCTGAAATTAGTCATTATTACATGACATAGAAAATTTTATGCTTTTTTTAATTTAGGAAATTTTCCAAGATCTGGTTTTATCCCATCTAGCAATTGCTGCTTTAGGTTTTTTTAACAAAAAATATTTTAAACTCCTTTACCCTTGGCCCAAACATGTGAGAAAATAAAGAAAATCAGATGCATCATCACTTACGATCTATTTTTCCATTCCTCAAGAAATTAAAGGAGGCATGATCTTAACTTCTTTGTTGCCGCAGAGCAATCCTGGAAGTCAAATTCTGCTTTGACTCTCTAAAAGGTATCATAATGATTCAAATTTTGGATAAAATTCAGCCTTTATCTAAGATTTCAAAAGTATATTATTTAGAACTATCTAAACACAGAAAAAAATGGCTATATTCAGATTTCTGTTTTTTATTCTATTTGACAAAAAGGATAGTAGACATGGGTAGTAGAAAACTTTATTTTTGAAGTAAATTTTTATTTGATCTTGTTCTCAAACCAATTCAAGGTTGCTTGAAAGAGTATTTGAATGCTGTAGTTCAACACAATTTTTTTGCAAAACTATTGTTCTTATTTTTTTATTCCCATAGCTGTGTTTCAGGTAGAAAAAGAGTCCTAAACAATTCCAACAATGAAGTACCCTTATTAACATATTTTTACTTATTCTGTGCATTTCACCATGGATTTTACTATTCCAATGATGAAACACATGAAATAGCTGGTTGAAACCTCTTGTTATACTTTGTTACGCTTGAATTAATTTTGATGACAAGTCTGGAATTAGGTTTCTTGAAATAACTGTACAAATATTCCTAACTCCTCATAAATGTTCATGAAAGCACAATGGGCTGTAAATATTTAAAATATTAGTGAATCTTTGATCCTATTTAGTCACTCTGCTTAAGTGTAATTTAGTTCCTTCTTTCTTCCTCTCTTTCTTCCTCTTTTTTTTCACTTCGCTTCTCACCCTCACATCCTTTTGCAATATCAGAATCACACCATATACACATATGAACAGAAGATGTAGTAAAACAAAAAAAGCATAAATTAAAATTTTGGCATTTATGCAATAATACTGCTTCAAATCCTACCTTTAATAAGGCTGATATACTCCTGAGAATTTCTGAAAATTGTGTACATGCAACATATGCATGTGCAACGCCATATGCCACTTCCCTATGTGCCCATATAATTTTTAAGGTGTCTAATACACTTATTAAAAACATTTTCTGCAGAAAAAGTGAAGCTGTAAAATGGTATTAAAAACAATTTTGTAAGTAATATTATGAGAGATTCATATAAATGTTCTCAATGAAGGATATAATTATTGTAATAGCTACAGGAAAGAAACCAACCAAACAAAACCAAATTGATTTCTTCCTCAAAAACTGCACAGACCTGTATTTTCACTGGACAGCAGTACATCATTTGGTCCTTTATGCAGAAATCACTGTATAAGTGCTTATTGTTTTTCATTTAAAAGCAAAACATTGGGATTGTTACTTCTGTCTTTTTCCTAACATATATACATACATTAACAGGTGGGTCATAAAAACATGTCATGACATTAGATGGTTCAACTTAGATTTGCTGTTAGTTTATAACAACACAATGATTACCATCAGACTCGATCTTTTTATGATCTAGTTTTCTTTTCTTATTCCTTGTATTGAAGTATCAGCTTTAATGAATTTTATTTGCATACTGCTGAAATGGAGGGGGTAAGCTTTTCCTAATTATTCTTTGGTGACATACAATCCTAGCTGCAATTAAGTTCTTTAGTTTGTCTTCCATTTTATTTTAATTGTTAGTATTACATTATGAAGGTTAAACTGCTTCTTATAAAAATTGATGAAAACTGACCTTCTTGTTGTGTAAGAAATGTTTTTTTCTTTAACTGTTGACTTGATGTTTTCTTTAACTACTGATTGCTAGAATTCATTTATCCGTTTTGATTTACTTAGTGTGAGTTCTTAAAAAGTGATTAAAGTATAAAAAGAATATTTTTAAAATATTTTTATAAAAAGAAAAAATAAACATGGAGTTTACAGTACCATACTGAATAAACTATCCTTTAAATATTCTTTGTAACAAAAAAGAATGCAATAAAGCATAGGATATTCAGTGTAATGATAAGGTAAATGTAATGAAAAAGACAAAGAAGTTCCATATATACACCAGGCAAAAAAAAAAAAAAATAGACCTGGTAGCTGTTAAGGCATTCAAAATTTCAGGCTGCTTTTGAAAAACTGGCAGGGTAAGCTGACAGCATAATTAAAATACATAGGTTTCTTCCTACTTCAGGGAAAGAGAAGGCTGTAAGCCAGTTTTTTTGGCTACTTAACAACTTCTATATTCAATTTTCTTCTGTCATATTTTGATCAATTAATTGTGTGTGAATATGGAACAAGATAATCACAGCCAAATCCTTACCCAGCTTATTTAGCTGTCCAAATATTAAGGCTATTCCAATGGTATGTTCACTCTTGTAGAACAACTGTCTTCTGAATTTTTTTTCTTTCAAGGTTTCAGAAGTTCATTAATTCAAAAGAAGGCCTGTGTTCTTGGGTATAAAGGCTCATGGTATGGTGATTCATAGTGCAATCAATGTATCTTTTCCAAGGGTATTGGAATGGTGAATTAGAAAGTGCATACAACCAGCTTGACAGCCCACTGCAGACAAAACCAGAAAATGCTGAGCTCAACAATGACAAAACCTTCTCTCCATGTGCTAAAGGGCTCGTTCACAGATCCTGGTTTGGAGATAATACATCAAGAATTTGCAAATAGAGCAAACCCTCCGTAGCGCCAGACTTCAACGGACTACTCATTATGTAAATTATTGGCAATGAGTGGACAGAAACACATCCTTGATGGTCCTGGTTAGGTTATTGGTGTTTAAATTCCTATCACTATCCTGAGCAGGCATGCTCTGAATACTGGCTGCTTTTTCCCTTCTTTTGGGATGCCTTAGCTCACCCTATAAAGAGGTGCACTTCAACTTTGTTCTTTTTTATCTTTTTTTGTTTCATTTACTCTCTTGTGGATAGATTTGTAAAAAGAGAGCACCTCCCCTGAACATTTTTTGTGTCACCTATTCCCACTGGCATAGGAAAACAGCCTAGAATTTCAACCAGACTTTCAGGATCCAGAATTTTAATACACAGCTCAGTGGTAAAGTATAAAGCTATACAGAAAATATAGAACTTCATTTTTTCTGTTTACTTATGCACAAGTTTATTTGTTTGTTTTTGGTTTTTATTTGGTTTGGTCTGGTTTGGTTTTTTTTGCTGGAGAGAAGCTAAGGAGAATTGCTAATGTAGTTCAATTCCCAGATTAATCTCAGTCACAGCCTTGTAGAATACAGTTCCTATTTGATAAGTATGACATCTGCTCTTTCCTCTAAATACTGTATAACTCATCCTGTTAAAGTGTTTATTTCACTAAGTATATTGATTACCATATCTCTTCATAATTGCTTTGCCATGAGTATTCACTATTTCACCAATCCTCATTTAACTATGCATTTCATCATAAATGATTTGTGTTTACTTCCACATAATTAACAAAAGTATTGAACAAAGTGGGCTTTAGAGTTTCCTTTGAACTTCTGTGAAAACACCTTTATGAAGTAACGATAAATGCATTATGAGGTCCACCAGCTAGATCTTAATACATTTAATTTGGACTTTATTGATATGGTGCTATTATTTAAAAATAAAAATTCATATAATATTAGGCCAAAAGTCAAACTCTACTTATATTAAATCACTGCATTTTATCTCTGCTAACTTCAAATAATTAAATCAGAGGTCTAAAAAATTTATTTTTCCATTGAAAATATTCAACTGCTATTAATGATTGGGGGTTTTTTACTTAGTTCTTGTTACTTAATTTTTCTATCTAATTTTCCATTATTGCAAGCAAAGCTGATGTCAGAGTAACTACTTTAGCAGTTAGCAGGAGTATTCATTAGCTGTGCTTGAGTATTGAGTATCTGAAAACTTCAGGGAATCAAGGAACTAGTAATAATTAAAACTCTGAAGAACATTTAATGAGTTATTCCTGGATGTTATCACTTTCCCTAACTGCTAATAGACTGGAAATTTCTTTTGTTATCAAGGAGTTCAACCACATTATCTTTTTGCTGTACAGAGAGAAAGATGAAACATGTTCTCAGTTAGCTGTTTTACTAATCATTCTCTGCTGTTATCATTTTTTACTATGTCTTCACATAAAGTACTTTTATTTTTTAGGCTTCAGTTTTCTCTCCTCAATCCCTTTAACTTTTCCTATTTATTTTCAACATTTAGTAAACACAAATCTATGTGGTTAAAGAACTATTTCAGTGCAACTTCCCACATTTTTGATAAATTTCCTGCTATTTTTTAACTTCCCACTGCCAACTGAAATAGTGTGGGTGTAAATGCATATTTAGTTTATTTCTTTGTTGAAGAAGGACAACATCTTGACTCCCATGTAATCTGTGTAAAAATACTCAACCTTTTTCTGTCTAAAATGCATTCAATTTTCCCTAACTTTGGCGTTTTAAGAACCAAGCGTATTATTGTATTGGAACCACAATCTGCTTGTCATAAATGAATGTTAGGAGGTCCCAATCACTCCCAACCACTAACTTTGGCTGAAAAAAAGAGTTGTTTTTATTCAAAGTAGAGAATTATCTATATTAAAGGCAAACCCACTTTCAGTTATCACACAATTTCTTTTATAACTCTAATGATTGCTTCCATAAAATCACTGACAGCACACATCATATTTTCCTAATAACAGACTTTTTTTCCAGTCTGTATGGTTTAGCAATCATTTCAGGGGTGACAAAATGTTTTTGTTTATAACCATGTATGTATAATGACTAACTTTGTTCCATACAAATAAAACTTTCACATATATATATACACCTACAAATATAATCAGGTTTTGCATCGGAAATTCACAGAAAAGAGTTAAATACAAATTCTTTGTAGAAAATGTATTCCTGATTCCATAGCAAGTACTGAGTCCCTACTCTCACTGAAAAATAAAGAGTAAAATATAAGTTAAACCTAATTTAATTAAGATTAATTCACTGAAGACTGAAGAAATTTTCATCTCACCTCATCTTCACCGTTCCATAAAACCACGTCTGAATGAACCAAAAAGTATCTAGCTAAACAATCTGGTCATATTATTAAACAATGACAAATGAATAAGACATTCAAACCTGTACTGTGTTGAGTACCACGAGCCTGAGGTACACAGAGTGAGAAGGTAGACAGTCATAATCTTCTAATTAGGCTACCTGCTGTTTTGTATCTACATAAGCTCAAATGATACCAGATGTAAGGTTATAAGCATTTCTAATGTGTGCATACGGTACAGGGCAAAGTGAAGGAAATTATAAATCTAAAAAGTGCATTTTAACATGGCACAAACAACTTCGTAGCAAATGAAGAGAGACAAATGGAAAAAGCTTTCAAACATACATTTTTAGGGAAGACCAATACGAAGATGCTAACTTTGATGATAATACATGTGTTATTTAAAATTCTGTTACTTCAAACAAAGGGAATTCCTTCCAGGATATATAATTTCCACTGATACCACAACTTAATTCAAAACAGAAGCTCATACTTACCAAACCTGCACACTAGATTAATAAAATAGATTGCGATATTCCTTCTTCACTACAGTGTTACAGTATCTATCAGACATAGCAAATATGCCAGTAAATCATGGAGGTTCACTGACAGAAATGATTCTGGCAGGACAAAATATTCTTAAGATCTATTATTTTGTATTTCTTAATTAAATAAATTAATGTAAAATATAATAATGAACTATATAAGGGAAAGCAGATGTATTTAAATGTCTCTAAGTAACCACCACTACTATTGTGGATGAATTATTAAAAACTAGATTTTGACCTAGGACGCAGTATTTTAGTGAAGTTTCCTAGGACGGCATGTTTGAAACAGTTTATTCATCAGATTCCTCATTGGTAATAATTAAACAGAAGTCAGTATCCATAGATGCTGCCTCTTCAATAAGCCCACAGAGCAGCTCCAGCCACTGAGTGCTCATGTTGTCAGACAGCTCACCATAGGGTGGGAAGTTGCAATTCCTAACTTCCTTGAGCTGAGACTACACTGTCATTCATGGCTGGTATACAAACACCAGACAAAAATTATTTGAAACAGTAACATATGATCTTGAGTATCTAAACTGTTTTCATTTCAACCCAGAATTAATAACTGGCCAATAAAATTCACTCACCCTCTCTTCGATTAAGCCTTGCAAATCCAGGGCTGTGACTGCTAGACAGCTCTGATGAACTACTGAAAGATGACTGAGGCAAAGCAGACACCAGCTGATCATCACAATTATCTGCCAAGGAAAAATATCACAATCAGGTTAATCCAACAGAACTGCTTACTGGAACTGTAACAGAATCAACTCTGCATCTGAGAGCAGCATATCTCTAAATATTTCCTCTTGCTGTATTACGTTTAGAAGTACCAGTACTGAAGCATAGGTTTTAGGGTTTTTTACACAATATTTAATGAGACTACCAGACAATAATTTATCATGTTCTTTAACCAGCTCTTTTTACCCACTTCTAACTTAAGTTCTGAGATTATATTGAGAAATGGTTCACTGTTCACTTACTGTGATTTACATGAATAGCAAGTGACACATTCAATTTTCTTGCAGCACCAAGCTACAACCTCACCACATGCTTTTTATTTACTTTTGACCTGATGCCAGCACAGGTCTTTGCAATCACTTTTAATGCGCAATCACATTTAATACTTCTGCTTCTAAAAAAAAAAATTATAAAGCCAAGCAAACTGAACGAAATTAAATAAAAAAGTAAACTCATCCCTTTTAAGCACAGTAAACATGACAAAATGGAAATTTTTTTCTTTGGAAATGGTATATGAGTTTGATACAGACACAGAAAAATAATCATTATCTCACGATTATTAGTATGCAAGTCCTAACATCATACAGAAAACCTGAGTGTTTCAGAAAAAAAAGACTTAACTGCAGTTCACAATCAATTGTGCAGAAACAAGCAAACGCTAATCAATACTCCAGCTTTAAATGCCTCTCCAGCTGAATTACTATACAGGATATGTGTTTATTCTCCATTTAAATTTGAAATGTATCAATTGAGAATCAATATCTGATCTAGTTAAGCTGGAAGAAAATTAACTTTAAAAAACACAAAGAAGTGCAGCAAGTCCTTCCCTAACTATAATGGGGCTGACATCAGTTCTTTAGAGAAAGAGAAAATTATGTCAAATTTTAATCTTTATGAAGTGTTTATTTTCAGGACAATCACATTCTTTGTATGCAACGAATAACTGACAAGTCATAGGTGAATTCTTCTTCTTCCAACCCTTCCATTTGTCTACCAGGTTTCACTGTCAAAACTCATAAATATTAATGAATACCAAATATTTTCCTTACCTTAATTAATAATTGTTTCTGCTAAGTAATTACAGACATTTCTAATTAGCCACAAGATTTTAATATGAATGTTCCAAGGGGATTTTTTCATCACATTCAAAAAAATTTTTTTTGATGCTGTTTAATTTAGTTCTTTGAGGAAAATTCTTTCTAAAGGAAAGGCCTAGTAGTCACCTTGACTGTTAGAGTTAGAAGTTCTCTCCCAAATCCCATAAATAATATCCATTCACAACAAACAATAGATTTTATTAATTGCTCTTGATAGAGTCACATATGCCATATTCTACCAAATTCAGAGTACTTCTCTCATGAAAAAAAAAAAAAAATTATTCTTCAAAATTATCCTTACTTTCATAACTTTATTTCCTGTTCTAGTTTGACACAATAAAAAGGGCAAAATTTTATAACTACTCTTTAGTGTCTAACTGCAAACTCATTTTTTCACTTCATTATCCACAGATTAGATTTACAATGGTGAAAGAAGCTGCTCTATTCGGGACAAACTGTCCAACTGGTAAGCACAAAAAAGAAAAACATGAAGGTCTTATGAGTAAATGCATTGCACTGGTAAGTCTTAGAAAAGGATCTCATTAGTGAAAGGTTTCTTTACAGCACAGAAAATAGAAAGAACTTATTAGTCATAAATTGCACTAGAAAGAGAAGAATATGATGATGCTGTGCTTCACACAGAGAGCTACTTATACTGCTGATGCAAGGGAACACTTCAAGTGTCACTGATCCTTTTTCTACTGCCAAAACCTACCGTGTAAGTCTACATACCAAGATGAATATTAAGAGGAAAAAATAAAAGGCATTTTTACTCAAATCTATTTGCATGATACACAGTCACGGACCCATAGAATCATGGAACAGCTTGAGTTGGAAAGGACCTTTAAAGGTCATCTGTCCAACCCCCTGCCATAACCTGGGACATCTGCACTCGATCAGATTGCCCAGTGCCCCATCCAACCTGATCTACAATGCTTCTGGGTGTGCAGCATCTACAGCCTCTCTGGGCAAACAGCTGTAGTGTTTTACCACCCCCATCATAAAAAATTTCTTCCTTGTAACTCATCTAAATCTACTCTCTTTTGTTTCAAAAACATTACCCCTTGTTCTATTGCTACAGACTTTCTTATTAAGTATTGAAAGGGTCATGAAAAGGTCTCCATGGCAGCTTCTCTTCTCCACACTGAACAATCCCAACTCTCTCAGCCTTTCCTTATAGGATAGGTTCTGCTCCATCCCTCTGAATATTTTTTCAGCCCTCATCTGGACCTGCTCCACAAGTCCATGTCTTCCCTGTGCTCAAAATTGCAGAGCTACTTGCAGCAGAATGTCTCATCTCTCTCAAATGCCTCATATTTTAAATATTAATCTTCTGGTGAGAGGTGGCATGTGTTATGAAATGAATCATCAGGAATGAGAGCATGCCATTAATACATGGAAGCACTAGTAGATAAACAACAGCAGGCACACTACTTTTAAATCACCCCTGGGTATATGTCTTCACAAATTTTAATTCAAAATAAAATAGAAAAAAAGTACATTTCCGCTGGATGGATGATACATGTGCGTTTGTAATGTTAGCTTCTGCCAAATTCATTTTTCACCTTTTTTCTCTTTAATGTACATGTTGGAAAGGAATCAATGGTACTGAATTATTCTACCCAGATGGTCTAATACATGTGTATTTGTGAAACACACATACTGCTTTGAGATATTCCCAGAAGAATTCTATGAGCACTTAGCATTTATCTTATAATAGTTTATGTCAAACTCGATTTGAGGCACATAAAATTTTGAATATTAAAAAGAGGTATTATCTAAAATCCAACAGTCCATGATATGGCTTTTTGCCTTTTCCACAATATGAGAAATGAGCAATGTGTCACAAATATACATACCCTGAATAATTATACATTTACTTTACAACAGCCACTATGCTTTATTTCAGGAAAATGACTTCATATGAACTTCTGTTTTATTGCTTAGCACATGTAGCTTAAAACATATTCTTGTGGCAACTTCCATTGTGCAATTTAACTCAAAATTAGTATGAGTTCCAGAGTGAAATCAAAACACTTTGTAGAAATTGTCAAGAACCAGATGGTCAGTATCAACTTGCTTGTCAATGTAAATAAAACCAAATTAAATAGTCTCTACAGCATGACAATTCTGTATGCTTTCACTTACATTGGAAGACATTCTATATGATGGAAACACTGTTTGAATTCAGTGCTTTCCCACCTTCTAACAGTGACTCTCCATTTCTCTTGGACAGCCTTCCACTGTTCAACAGAACACATCTTGCTGCTGAAGGCTATGTAGGGCTCTCTAGTGATATTTCACACAGCTTCTCTAGGCTAAAGGAATACTTAAGTAGACTATGCTAACATGAGACTTAGGGTGTTTTAGTAAAAAGTTGTCCATCATATAGCATTTATTACATTTTTTGTGATAAATATATATATTTTTAAACAATACATAAAGATACCAAAAGCATAAAGAAAGCTTAGGTTTCTTTAATATGCACAAAAATCTGGTAACAAAATAGGTTTTGTGAAAGAAAAAATATATAAACAAAATACATATTACATATCATACATTTATTCAAGAAAAGTTATTCAAGTTATATAAGGCATGCCTTTCCATACACTGTAATTCCATTGTAAGTTTAATCAAATTTATAAAGTAACTGAGGCATTTTAAAAGAATAAAACTCTTAAGTGATGCACGAATAAAGTATGCCTATAATTTCTCTTCCAGCTTCAAATAATATCCCATTATGCATACTTAGAGTATATCAAGAAATTTTTAATACACAGGTACTATAAATTACACAGATCATGCCATATGAACTACAACAAAGGAGTTCGAATAGGATATCATCCTATAATAATAACAGTTACAATAACAATAGTAACAGTTATCATGACTATGTTTATAATGTTATGGTTGATCAAATGTATTTTGTTTCTTCCAAAGCAACTGCTTGCTGAAATAAAAATAGTAATAAAAATAGCAGACTACTGTGAAAATCTGAGATTAATTTATTCAGAATTAATTTATCTCTTATCTGAGATTAATTTATTCAGAATGCATAAATGTATATTTTCATTTCCATGTAGTGAAAAAAAAATTGATTTCATTTACAGGCACAAACCTCCTCTTTTCTGTGAAAAGTTCAAGAATATATGGCACTGATTTTACTTTGAATGGAACAGTTTCTTTGTCTGAATTATCATCTTGGCCCACAATAAAGACTGACACATGCTTTTCAATTTGAGTGCAAATTTACTCTAAATAAGCAAATGTCAACATATAATGCCCAGCTACTACACGTTGATGTGAAAAATTATATTCTGTTCATAATTATCTATAAAGTACATGCATTACATCAACACATCGACTTTACTCATGACACATCTTAAACTAAAACATCCCGATCCAAGAGCATACATAAATTAACATATTGCAATTTCATTTATTTTACTTTTTAATGAAATTATTTCCAGCTATTATATTGTTGCATATACCTTTTTTTTTTTCTTAAAACTCAATTTACCCCAAACTCCCTCAACCAGCAAGAACTACCAACTCCTTAATTAACTAATAAACTTCTCATAAGGCAGAACATAAGTAGCATAGAAGAAAAAAAGATTAGGAAGTTTGTCTTCCCTGGAAACCTATCAAGTTCTTCGGTTTGATGAAGGACTCAAAGAAAATATTGAGTACCTAAAGAAAAAAGCAACACTTTAACATTAAACAAATAATATTGTTCCAGTAAACCACATGAAAACAAAACAAGAGTAAAAAAAAACAAATCAAAGAAAGTTTTGCAATCTTTTCTCAAGTATGGAAAACTAAATACCTAATCATCAGACAAGTAGAACAGCTAAAAACAACTAGAAATGCAGTCACAGTGGAACAGAATAGAAGAGGCAATAGCTCTGGGTCTCTCAGAAGTGTAATAATGTTCATCTTTTCCATGTAGGTAAGCCCTAAGAAGGATCAACTTTGCTATCAAATTTTAATGAATTACTATCTATGATGAAAAACCTTGTGAAAAGGAATGAGGGCTTATAAAAATAAAGCACATGTCATAATGTAGCAACAAGACTAGTGCTTGCTAAAATCTAAAAAAGATGCCACAAAACCTGCCCCCCAACATGTATTTATTAAATCTTTGGTTCTGTCATGCGCACTTCAAAGTTTCTTTTCCCAACACTGTGAAGACCAAATAATCTCTAGCCTATCTATGCTTTTCAACAAAAGAGATTTTATTTTCCCCAGGAGTGAGCACCTATGTCATTTTACCTAATAGAATTTTTAAATACTTTAATTGTGGTAATTTAGTCTTTGGTCAGTGTGCAGGCTTGTAATTAGTTTCAAAAGATTAATTGTATTTAATGAGATTCCTATGATATAGATAAAAAGAGATTACCCCTCTCCTTGATTTCCTGAGAGGTGTTGACCATTATGCTGGTCCCAATCTTAGTGAAATCTTCATCAGTAAGAGAAATGAGGAGAAGTCGACAGGTTTACAGACCATTAGACCCTCACATTTTCAGGCCTTCTAGCTACACAATATGCAATGTCGCCTGAGAAGAACCCGGCCTGTCATTACTGCTGCTGCTATATGCTTATGCCTGCGTTTGCTTCCTGGACAGGGATAAATTGTCCTTGTTCAGAGAGCCTAAGAACTTTTTTATCTCAGGTCTACTGCTGTCTATTTGTACCTAGAAGTTTGAAAACTCACTAGGAAAGCTGCACTGTTTCATTCATGCCTCTTGGTAGCCACCAGGGTTTTCCATTCTTCAGATCAGTTTATGGAACATATTAGGCATTTCCACATAATTACATTTCAACTGCATGTAGTAGCCAAATAAGTTCATAACACCTTACTTCACTAAGGTTTTCTGCTGTTTACTTCTTTGAAAGATGTTAACCTTTCAAGCTGAAATTTTACGAGTGACTAGCTCAGGCTGGTTTTCTTAATTTATTTTTTACTTAAAGACAAGTTTTCATTAATAGATTTCATTTATTTTTTTGGAGGCAGTGGAGAGAGAAGGAAGGGAGCTGACTGCCCAAGATTAAAAAAAAGAAGGTTTTAGGATTTTGAATTAGTTTCTCTGCAAATGTAAAGACTTTATCAAGTCTTTGATGCCCTACAACATGGCAGGGCTGATGATTTTCTTGAATTTGAAACAAAGTCTTCCAGTTTTCTGATAAAATTTTTATCTTTTCCAGTAGTTAACACAAATTCAGCACAGAATTCTGACACTTAGCAGTCAATTGTTCCTTTTATATTCACATCAGGCATGTGATTTTTACCTTAACAAAATACATGAAATGCTGTATTTCCTTCCTTTCAAAAGGAGCCATCCCTTTTCACAATTGCAGCTATTTCATGCCAACAAGAAATCAAGAACAGCTAGTGAGTACTAAAAGCCAAATTTCCTCTGTGCTCACAGACAACCTTGTTGTTCTCCAGGGACATGAAAGACTTTCTGTGAATGAACAGGGCTAACTTAAAAAGACAAACCAGAAGGAATAAGATAAACACTGCAGTAATACAGATCAGAATTTAATTATACAGGGATGGAAGGGATACAAAAAATGTTTCCCTACAGACACTGGCAAAGATTCACACCTTGCAATATATCTTCAGTTGCTGGCATGGTTGTTAGATAGCTGGAAATTGTTTTCCTTAGGTTTTTATTTGTTTATTTTTATTTCTTTGTTTTTATCTGATTACATGATATTTTTGTTCCATATATTAGGGAAAGGGAGAATGAAAATCACAAAGAGTTCTGAAACTCCATAAGCAAGTGAAATAAAGGATTTCCTTAGTACTCTGTTCATAGTACTCAGAAATCAGCCACAAGTCAGAAACTAGTACTACTGACATTAAAGAAACATTAACAACAACCAAATTAACTCACTCCTGATTTTCTTCATCTTTTCCAAAAACCTTCAGACAATGATTCAGTGCAACGCAAGTACTATCACTAGAACTTAACTCTTAATTCCTACTACCATTTGAAACCAGAAGAGTTCTTATAATAATTTCCAAGATGATTAAATAAAAATTACATTTTTTCATAGAGTCCAATTACATTTTTTTTTTTGTGAATTCAGTAGTGAAAGAGCATATGATTCAATAAAACATTAAACTAGGACAAATCAGACCTGAGAGGTGATGGGAGAAATGGGTGACTTCCAGCTAGGATCTTCTTATTCACTTTGAAGAAATATGACAAAATTTATTAATTAAGCAAATATGCTTCAGCAACACTTTTACATCAACTTCTTTAGGATGCATCCTACAGTAAATAAAGTAGAAGGTTTTCTACTAGATAGGCGAGTTTTGTGTTTTTTTACTTAAAGGCCTACTTCTTCTCAAAAAAGAGTCAGAATAGCAAAATTAAGATAAACACATTCCAAAACATCACAGAATCACAGTTTTGTGGGTTCTCACGGGCCTAATTTAGTTGTATAAACTCAAAATAATATTTAATTAATATTTCTATTACTGAAATATCATGCATTTTCATTGACTTTTGGTGGGGATCTTAGCAACACGGACTACAGGTTGAAAAAAAGCTTTTAGTATAAAAAGATAGTAATATATTAAATGTTAGTAAGTATGATCTTATGGGTAAATAATTTAATTCAGTAAGTCTAATGGGTTTTTTTCTGGGAAAAGCTATGGAAGACTAATGCACTTTATAATGTCAGTTGGAAGTTTCTCAAGCTTGTGTGGTAGAAAAAAGATAAGGTTTTTAGAAAGAATGAAAATGGATGCATATATTGTAAAGGAGTTAAAAAAAAATACTTACAATTTAGAATTAAAATATTTCATATTGATCAAAAGCACATAAACTTTACCATCAGCATTCATGCTTACCCATGTCATTGTGCAATATATGAAAACTAATTTTGTAGCAGCACGAAATGTTCATTTGCATGAAGTACGTCTTTACCTTTCTCACTGGATGATTAAATTTTCGCCATCTTAGTGCTATGTCATAATGTTTTTTAAATTTGGAATATTTTATTAGAAATTAATTATTTTCATCCAGAATAACATAATCAGATAACGTATACATATTTCTCGAAATCAATAATGGCCTCTTTACCACAAGAGAGGATACTTTACACACCTTGTTACCATGGAAATAATTTTTCTTTTCCCAAATCAGCAGATGCAGAGAGAATTCACACAAAAAGGGGGAAAGAATTGTTTGTTTGTTTTGATGAAAGCTTTGACTGTGATTTAACTACATCAAACTTTGCTCAAAGCTAGAGGGTTTCACTTAGATTACACTTCACCCAAGCAACTAATTTCCCATTCTTAAAAATAGAAAGAACCATTCCCCTCTACAGGAAGAAAAAAAAAAAAAAAAGGTAAGCTTTCACAGGGAAACATCAATGAAATTCAGTGCCTAAAAAAATACAAAAATTCCAAAAACTCCCCCTTATTTAATCTATGACTCTGGCAACAGGCTCCTCACAATCACTTCCAAAAGCATGGGCTAGTTCTGCTCTGCTTGAAAGTATCTGACAAGCAATGAAACTCAAGAGGCCCAAGAATGCTGAGGGCAGTATAGATAAAATCCTTGTTATCGCACTGTAGGAAAACAGAAAAAAGTGTATGCGCTCATTCATTTCAGGATTAAAAGGATCAATACCAAACTGACTCCTCTTCCAGACTGTAAAAATTGTCCCAGTAATTCATACCTACACACATACTGTGTAACAGTATTTTACAGCTGTAAATTCCATTTATAAATTTAAATATCTTTACTGCTAGGGAATAATATCTTCTTTCCAGATCTAAGATTTTCAAGACAAGATTTAAAGTTTACCTTCAGCTGTAAACCTTTGGATCTTGCTGTCTTGTCTCCATACGAAGGAAATAATCTCCTTTCTTCACTATCAGTTTCACTATTTCAAGTGAAAGTTTATACCAATCATGATAAAATTACCTCAAGAATTCTTTAATAAAGCAAATTATTTCAATCTTATCCCATAAGCCTTATTTTCCACACCCTTTATCACTTTGTAGGCATACTTTGAACAGTCAGAATTTGCAGCCTTTTCTTGAAAGAAAGGTACAAGCAGAAAAACTAGTAGCAGGGGTCAATGCTTGGGGATGAAACCAAATTTTCATCAATTACTTCCGTATATCATGTCTGCCAAACTTCTTCTCAAGGCCCAAGATGGTGCTCCATGAGACACAGGGTATGCCTCCAGCCATCCTGTGGTTGTTTCCACCATTGTGAGCACATAGCTCTTGCATGGTGGACCTGCAGGAGTGTGACATAATCAGCCTACCAGGCTTTCCCTTATTTGTATTTTGACCTGAGCTGAGCTCAGCTGGTTAAAGCATGGTGCTAACAACGCCAGGGTTGTAGGATTCGATCCCTGTATGGACCAACCAAGAGTTGGACTCCGTGATCCTTAGAGGTCCCTTCCAGCTCTGAATATTCAGTGATTCTGTAACCATCGTCCAACATACAGTGGACGTCCAACATACAGAGGCTTTACTTGGCCTGCCTGATCATAGCACATGTTTCACAGTTATGGATAACCTGGGATATAGAGTCCATGGGTAAGTCCACCCCTTGACCACAAGCCCATCTGGTGATGGCATTTCTTTCCTGATGACCTGAGGCATCATGGGCCCACCAAGTCAGAAATAATTCATCATTATGTCGCCAGTCCAAATCCTCCCGAGACATTTTAATCTTGGCAGCTCAATCCACCCGTCCGTTGTTGCAACGTTCTTCAGGAGCCCAACTCTTGGGCACGTCTGCATCTCATGATGAACTTTTGCAGCCAACTTCTCTACCTGGGCTGTGACATCTTGCCAGCTCAGGTGGGTTTGTCTCTTCATTCCCAACTGGTCTTTTTGCATTGTTCCAGCCACCTCTACAGAGCATTTGCCACCATCCACGAGCCAGTGTAGAGATAGAGTGCTGGCCATTTCTCTTTCAGCAATATCTAAAGCCGGGCTTTCAGCTCTGACTTTATCCACCTTGTCCCTCAATAGGTTTTGCAACTCATCATGTAGGGCATCCATTTTTTATGTATCACTACAGTATGGAAAGAAACATCAGTTCAGAGCATGTATTGCTTTTTATTTTCAGGTAGCTGATATTGTGGGGTCTCCTCAGCACGTGTCATCTTCCCTTCCTCTTCCTCTAATGATGGTCCCAAATTTTTGCTTTCAGGCCAGTTAGCGATAACTTTCAAGATCCCTGGGTCTCCTATTTCAGCTCGCTGTGTGAACAGCACAACCCACTTACTTCACATCACATCAGTGTCATGATGTGTGGAAGGGACTTTGAACATCCACCCCAGCAGCAGCACTCAGGCTGCCAGGAGGAGCTGTGCTTCAGTGCCAATCACTTCTGAAGCAGTTCGAACCCCTTCATAAGCTGCCATTATTCCTTTTTCATTTGGGGTGTTGTGGGAACAGACGAGACTTATTCAAACAAGAAATAGCAGTTAATACCAGATTTGCCTTACATCCATAGAATAGACCAGATCTTCTACAACATTAGAATTGCTTTGATCAAAAATTAGAGCATTTAAAGCAAGCAAAAGAGAGTTTCTTTGTGGTTGTACTGAGAGGGGAATTGTGGGAAATAGAAAAAGCAGAAAACTCTCATAGCAGTCCCGATGTAGGCCTAGGGATAAAAGATAAAAATATGAAGAAAGATGAACAATAGGACTGTGTTTTTGTGCTGTGTAGAGTTAGGCCTTCGCAAATAGAAAAATACGTCAAGCAAGAAAACAGAAAAGTTTAATAATGAGACTTTGTACTTTGTTTGTACAAGAGTATAAAATGTTCCTGAACAGACAGAAATATGAAACAAGCAACCATTGTTAGGTATAAAGAATATATGTCGTTTTAATGATAAGTTTATGCAGGTGCCTGTAAGCTTTTAACAACTTGTTATTGGCTAGAAAGCTTTTAAAAAGTCTTGTAACACAGAGAACTTTGTCTGCCGTTGGATTGACATGAGCTTTTGCCATCTTTTGTGTCTCACCCTGTAATGAGACTGATGTTGCAATAAAGAACTCAAGAGGCAGCTCCAGCAGTCCTGTCCTGTTGTTATTATTTGGGAAAAAACACTAGATTCAACAAGGTGTAACAGGCCTCAGATATTTTGTATCCACAACTCCATGAGTCATCCTTGAGTCTCCCTGGATACTTTTTGCCAGAGTCTTCAGAAAGGACATTTCTTTCCAACTGCAGTGTAGAGCACATTTTTTTATATCTTGTCCTGTCTTGACTGGACCAAGGGCTACTACTCTATGAGCAATCCCCCATTTAATTTGTTCAAAAGCTTTTTGTTGTTCAGGACCTCCCTTAAAATCATTCTTCCAGGTCACATGAGAGAGAGGGATCTGACTATAATCTGGAAAATGCATCCTCCCAGCATCAGAACAGCCAAGTCACATGGGGGTCATTCAACTGGCAGCTGAAATTTATTTATATGTCTCTAAGCTCACCCAAGGATAGAGACCGTGTGATTACCTCTTGCCCTGCCACTTCTGGTTCTGAGGGCCCTGCTTCCTCTTCATCCCTCACCAAGCTAACTGATTTGTTCTTTAATTTTATTTTTGTATAGAGGCAACTGCTACTGGCATGGGTTGCTCTTCTCCTTCAGCTCCAGTTTGAGTGGGGACAGTGCCTGTTGGTCTGCTTTCCTCTCCTCCCCCTGAGTGCTATATAGTAACAAGCAGTGTCTGATAAGTAGCAGCCAGAGCCCAGCATGTTGCATAACTTCGGGCCTCTGGAGCTGTCACAGAATTTATCTTCCGGATATTCTGCCACTTAATCAGGGTCCTGTACTTTCTCAGGGGTGAACTTCTGGACCACTGGAGCAGAATAGTCCTTCAAAAGCTGGCCCATTTTCTTCCACCTTCCATGCCACTCATCCATCCTCGAGGGCAGATGTCTGAAAGACCCTCCTAAAACTCTCTTTTATCACTCTCTTGTTGACACAAACATGGGTGTGAACTCAGGAAACCCTTCAGGCCTAGCAACAAGAACATGCTTTCCTTAACATCAAAGGGAAATTCAAAGTTCTCAAAAGCTGTTGTAACAGGCTTGAAGGAAGGAAAGGGGGGTGAAAGGCTGCAGAAGTTCATGCTCCCCTGTTCTTTACAGTGGGTAGAGTTATTAATGGATTCCCAAAGGTAACAACCAAGTTAAGGATAGAAGAGCAACACTGAACACACATTCCAAATTACCTTCATTGCCCTTGATGTTTTCACATCATAAGCTGGTATCACACAGTACAGCAAAAAAACAATTGTCATCCCTCTCCCTGCTCTGAAAAAGAACATAGTGAGTAGCACACAGTACATATATAGGAATATATACGGGATTAGGTACCACAATCACATAAAGAGACCAAGTAACATTGTGACCAGTGACTCTGGATCTAAACCAACAAATGATTAGATCAAATTTGTTTCCAATCTGCTCTGGAAACAGAAACAAAATAAAACAAAGAACAGTAACAATACTAATGAGACACTGTACAAGAAAAGAGAGGAAGGATTCACATGCAATTGCTCACCCTCTGTGGAAACCCCTGACAACACCCAAAAACTCCCTCTGTCAGGCTACCTGACATGGAAGGGAACCCTCACCCCACCCCCAGAAGATGATGTGAGGTGATATAGAGTAACTTCTGGGTCCTGGCCATGTCCACTCCTGGTAAAAATTAATCCTATCCTGGCCAGAACCAGGACACTTCATAATAGAAATGTTCCAGCTCCCTAATCAGTTTAATAGTCCTCTGCTGGACTTGTTCCAGGAGCTCCACGTCTCTCTTGTTCTGGGGAGCCCAGAACTGGACACAGCACTCTAGGTGTGCCTCACCTGGGCTGAGTAACAAGATCACCTGCCATGACCTGCTGGCAATCCTCTTCCTAATGCACTCCAGGATCCCACTGGCTTTCCTGGCCTCAAAAGGCACACTGCTGGCTCATGGACAATTTGTTGTCCAACAGGACCCCCAGGTCCTTCTCCACAGAGATGCTTTCCAGCAGGTCAGCTTCCAGACTGTACAGATCCTCATCCTACTTTTGTACCATCAGCAAACTTGCTGAGGAGGCAGTCTATCTCTTCTTCCAAGTAATTTTATTATTACTAGCACACAATTTTTATCCCAGCATATGTTGTAGACAAAACAGGACTAGATGAAGTACCTGTCTCTCAGGCATCCTTCTAAACAAAGCTCAGTCCAGTGATCCCACCTTAGTTACACCAACATACTTTGAGATTAGCATTGAGCCAGTTTTTATGGAATTTAAGGTTTCCTACATTAATAACACAGAAGGCAATTCTTTAATCAAAGTTTTACACAGAAATACATCACATGACTGAGTTATCCAAATATATAATATTAAAAGTGCTTTTATCATTGGTTTTTAATTAATATCATTTAATCCCTCTGATTATTATTAAATTTTTAAGTTTAAGAATTGATCTGAATCCTACAGCCTGACCTAATGTCCACAGTAGACCAAACCCATAAGATGTTACACCAGTTTGTCTTCTTAAATCATATCCAGACCTTTATGAAGGTGGTTTCTGCCACTAAAAGCCTTCATTACAACTTCATCAAAGTCCAAATACAATTCCTTTTCACTGACAAGTTTTTCAATCACTTTATGATTTGCAAATGCCAATAAGGAATACTGGTATTAAGACCTTTTTAGAATGAGTGGACATGCACGGACCACAAAGAGTAGCACTTCATTTTTTTGTAATATTTGGGATCTACTGAGATCTGGTATCATCATGTGTAACAATGTAATAGGCTGTCAGATTCACTGGCATGTATGATTAAATCTGGTATAATTAAACACGCAATGGAAACCTAAAAAAAAAATTAAATTATGAACATCAACGAGAAAACCATATTACATTTAGAAATACACAGAGTGCTTGATTTCACAGGAACACCTATGCAAATTCACTCTACTGATTTTCTAATAAAAATGAGCAGTATTTTAAAAATAGAAAATTTCAAGTAGAGGTAATATCTCCATACAACTTTCATATTTATGTACCCTGTTGTATAAGGGTACAATAAAAAAAAGGCATAAATACTTACAGCAGAAATGTTACACACTCCTCACAAATCTTGAAGCTTAGCCTTGCACACCTCATTGCATGTCACTGCATGCTACAGTGCATTCTCAATTATTATGTTTTGCTGGAACATACTTCTCCTTCATTCTTGGTGGCATTTTCCCACTTGCCCCTTCAGCTAGAGTGAAGTTACACACTATTACCTTTTGCATGCTTTGGAAGAATTATTCTGAGAGCTAACATTCAAAACTACCTGCATAGACAGATAATGCCTACTTCTTATCCAGGTACTTTCAATCTCATTAAATTCACTTTCAATTAAGAAAGAAGATAAAGAAAGAATTTGTAAAATTTCTTCTTATGAGAAGTGAAAGCCCATAACATCACCCTTATGTTTTTATTTCTCTTTGTCTTTCAATTTTTTGCTCAACTACTTTGCTGTTCAGTCCTTATAAACCAGAGCTGCCTGTTCGGGACTGTTTGTCACAGAAAACACCAGCTGGGGAGTGCTCCTCCATTAATGAACATAGTGTGGTGCCCCCTTCTGAGTGCTCCACTAACTCTTATAGGCAAACTCATCTTCCAAGTCTCCTAGGCATTCAGAAAGGATTAGGATAAATTTTTCCTCCCATATTTCCTTCTATTCCCTTCTTGAGATGACCACTCTTCATAGTTAAAATAATCTTTGTTTCACTTCCTTAAATATACAGTTGTATTTTTCCTAGGCTGGCTGACATATCTACTTTGCTAGGTGGTGAACAGCTCCTTGCTCCAAAGGGATAATCCCCCCTCCAATCTCTTGGACTGGAGTGTGCTACCACACGTCTTTTGCACTGGATGAGTTATTTAGTATTTATCAGTTCACTAGGGAAGATTAAAAACACCTATGTGTGAATATCCCTTTAATCTTTTTGGGGTGGGAGAGAATTTGAGGTGACCTACATAATGCTACATCACAAGCACACTCTAAAATGTTCTGCAGGTTTTGGCTGCAGTCCAGTAAAGAGAGAAGTTTGAGCTCTTTGTTGAGATAAAAAATGTTTGAGTAAGTGATGTCTTCTCCATGTTTCCCAAGAGAAAGTATTCTACAAAAATATAACAAATGTTAAAATACCAGGGTGGATTCCACAAATAAAACCTCTTAAAATGTAGACTTCACAGGGACAAAACCTAGCAATTTCTTCCTGCAGTGGAGATCCAGAATGGATACAATATTTCTCTAGGAGTTATACAGAAGTTTCTCTTAAATACCCCAACAATTATTTCCTCTCTAAAGTGAAACAAATCAATATTTTATGTGAAAACCAATAGACATTGATTAAAACTAAGATAAGTAAAGAATAGAAGGAATAGCAAAATTATCAGGGGGAAAATTTCCACTCCTGGTTCAATGCTCAGCTCTGTCCCAGGAAGAGAAACAAAGGCAGCTATGTTCCTTTCTGTAACCCATTAGTTTTGTAAATTTACTCCACCTGGCTCAATGCTAAGCAGTGAAAGTTTCAATTCAAGCTGTATTTCTTTGGGACATTTCCCTGAAAATCCTCCCAAATAATCTTCTCTGTTAAACTGAATTTTGGCACAACTCTATCTGAATAACCAGATACTACTGCAACTGCTATTACTGCTAATAATAACAACATGAAAGAAATACGGAGACAAAATTATTTGTAAGATTTTTGGATAAGTCTTCATATAGCAACCATAATTGCAAAATCTCTTAGAAAACTGGCGGCATTATTGCTTGTAATGAAACAAGTGGAGGGAACTACACCATACATGTAAGTAAAACAAGGGACTGTAGACAATTCTGATATCTTAGCCTTATGACTTTAATGGTGATTTGGGTAATCATCATCATCATCATCATCATAAGGAAGTCCTCTTACAATAAGGACTTTCATTTCTTCACAAGTTTAGTTGAAGCTGCCTGTGTATCTAGCACTGCATTAAAACGTAGCCTAAGAAAATCTGTGGCACCATGCTTTGCCAAGTCAGTCTAGCCCAGAGAAAAGACCTTAACCCCTTTATGTTATACACATTTTTCCACTGCTTTAGCTTTCCATCGCTTTTACAATTCCTGTAAATGGAATTGAATACGGGAACTCCCTAATACATGTACAAATCACTGAACAGTGCATCTCAAAATAATACTTGTTTTATGATGTGTAGGCATACATTCAAATTAGTACTTAAGTTTATGAGGATAACATTAGTACAATATGGCACAGAGTGAAAGGAAAAAAAAGTACCATCAGTGCTGGACACAGTCAATTGTACATTTTCCCGAAGCATACTTGTACAAAGTAGGGAAATAATTTCTTCTTCCTTTTTTTTTCTCTTTTTTTTCCCCCTATAAACACTTTCAATAACTAAATTATTAAGCAAACCTTTCAGAGATTTTTTGAAAACTCATTCCCAACCAATTTAACTAAAGTGACTTAAAGCATGTCAAATAATGGACAGCTTACTATGAAAGAACAAATCTATAATGTACAAAACATCCCTGTCTTCCTTGTGGGTTTTTTTGTTGTTGTTTTTAACTGCATTTCTAAGAATGGATGGCAGAGACATACCATGTAGAATACAACTGAATTTCAAGATATTGTTTTGTCAACATTTTATTCATCATTCTTTGACATGACTTGAAGAAAATGTACCCTAGATACCAAAATTTTTTGTCTCGGGAAGGGATGAACACAGGATTCTGACTACAATAAAATTTTATTGTTCGAATTCAAATAGAAGCCACACAATGCCACACAGGGCAGAAAAGCAGTGGATGGCAGACCATTTTAAATTGTGGTGTCTTTTCACAATGACTTCTACAGAGATTTGGGAAAGAATTGCCTTACAATAAGGAACTTTTGGTTGTTTGGTTGGTTGGTTGGTTTGGTTTTGTTGCACAGGTTCAGTGGAAGCTAACTGTATACCTGGAATTTCATTTAAAGTAGACTAGGAAGCACAGTGGCACAGCAGGATTCCAGATCAGTCTAGTCACCACTAAATTTAGGTAAATTTAAATGAAACCTCTAAAATTATATGTCATTATATTCTGAGAATTTTAAATGATTTAAACTGAAAAGTAACATCTCAGATGTTTATTTTCTGTTAGTAAGTTATTTACCGCTTTTTCTTGATCACATTATGGCATTTGAAGATTTATATCCCCTGGAACCTATAATTTTCAAACTAAGTCAATTTTCAACCAATCTTGTTACAACAATGAAATAACCAGAAACAACTGCCTCAGATAATACAGTTACATAGCGTTCTGTGTTGATTAAAGGTAAGAAAAATAATTCAGTAGCATTGCTAATTTTTTTTAATTTACTCTGCCTGCAAAAACCTTCAGTGTCAAAAATCATGTAGGCTCTCATTTAACATTCATACTGGGAGTGCAAGGCTAGAACTGACATGATTTAGGACCTTCTATAACAGTTCAAAGTCATGTAGATCCCCCTAAACAGGATGATTTTCAGGTCATCAGTTCACCAGCTTCATGAGTGCTTTGAATTATGAAAGCAAGAACAGCTATCTGGTCTAAAGCATTACAGATTTTTCTGTTTTCAGAACAAGTGAGATGAAAAGCATGAGAAAAAAATAGAAGTCATGACCTAACTGACTTTTGAGTAAATCACATCTTCCTTCCAATCACCACCAGCCATATCTCTGAATGTTATTTTCCATAGGAGAAGTCTTGCAGTCTTTACTGTATTGCTAGATTATTCATAACATTAATATATTTTATTTTTTTTTTTAAACACTCAACATCAAAACTCAAAACACTGGAACAGTCCTTTGATTTCAGAAATTTAAGGTGAGACTTTGTAGCGCTTAAAGTTAACAAGCCTTCACTCATAATTATGTTGGCATACAAGATTAAAGCATTTTGGATGCAAAGCTAAGTTGGGAAGTTTGACTTTATTGATTTCACAGCAATTTTTCTTCCTTAAGATTACACTTATATTAACTGTGCCATCAAATATATATGACTTATAAAACATAGGAGTATTTTCTTTTAAGTATGCTAACACAGTATGTGCAGATAAAATCCCACTGAAGGAGGCAACATTATTTTTCTAAATCATTACCCCTGAATTTCTTTGCAGAATAGTAAGCTTTCCTCATCTTAGTGTACCTAACTAAATATGGGACATATCACAGTTGCTTGCCATTAATACATGATGGAGTTTACCACAGGGAAAATGGATCCAAATCCCCTATTAGGTATATAAAACATGTCGTAGAAAGCCAAGCAATAATGGAGATACTCAGCTATAAAATTAATCTTAACTCCTAGCTACAGTACTTGGTTTAAATTCTTCATTTTAATTTTTTCATTTTTTAAATAAATTTTGTATTTTTCCCTTTTTCAGAAAGTTGAAAATAAAAATTCTTATATTACAAACATCTCCTATGGTTCCTCAGAGTAAAGAATTTCATGCTTGATTTTGAGGAATTTTACAATGTTTAGATACAAAATCAATTTGGTGTTATCACATGGCTTATCTTATCTAGACTTCCTACATCACAATACACTTTAATATAATTTTGAGGTGTCTTATTTAGTTGGTATGGAAAAAGGTTGCTTTTACAAAAAAACAAAGGTTCCAGCAGTTACATAGACAGTAAGTAAGGAGTAAGGCTCCAAACATTTCAATAAAGAGGGATTATAAATATTTACAAGACACTACTCAAAGCTGAAGCACTACACTGAGTATGAATAATAAGATTTACTGAAAAACAGGAAAAAAAATCAAAGGGCAGCAGTGTTATAAAGAAAATGAAAGCAAACTTTTACAGGTTTTTAAATTAACTGAAAGAAATTATTTCATCTATCAATTAATTAAATCCACAGTAAAGTACTCTGAAAAAAGAGATAATTCTATAATTAATGACAACAAAAAAGATCTGTAAATACAGCACATAGGAAAACCTTAATTTTACTTTTTTTTCTTGGAGTAAAATGTGGGTAGGGTAAAAACGATGTCACAAGGCAAAAATTAAGTCCAGTAGGTGGTGAAGAAATCCTGGAAGAGTATGTACTTTGTAAAATAAATTAGTATCAGTCACCAAACTACTGATCTGTACCAACCTGGTGTCTGCAGGAATTGCAAATCACAGTTAACTGATGCTGAAAAACCTCTTCACTACCATCCCATACAGTGTCATGCTCAGTATAGAAAGCTGGGGGAAGAAACAGGAAGGAAGAATTACCTTTGGACCAATCCTCTTTTCTCTTTCCAAGTCACCATTACACATGGTGGAACCCTGCCTTCCTGCCTGCCAACGGGAAGTAATGAATGAAGTTCTTGTTTTGTTTTGCTTGTGTGCTTGACTTTTGTCTTTCCTATTCATCTGTCTTCATCTCGACCCATGAGATAAACACTCAAAAAACAAAAGTTACACCCCAAGTTTACCTTTCTTTCATTTTATATCAAAGAGTATGTCTAAATGAAAGAGAATAGCTAAGTTTTTCTGTCTTACAAACAACAACAACAATCCTACAAGCCTCTCTATGCAAACAAATGCACTGAGACATTTTCAGAACAACTTGGAATTTGGTAAGCTACTAGATAAAAGTGATAAAATCAAACAAGAAACATATGATTGACAGTGGAAATTCTATACTGTCATCCAGCACTGAAAAGAAGGAATAAAGCTTTGTTTGTTTAAACCACAATTTCCTCTAGAGTATTAGCATTGTCACAGACTGATGCAAAAGTATCAGAAAGGTTTAAATAGTTTTATAGTTTACATCATGTTTTATCTTCCTTTAGCTATACACAGATTAAAAATATACTTGATTCTATGGATTATAACTTTGAATTTATTAAAGTATTAGAAGATTAACACATCATCATGTTGATGTTGCTTTTGGAAGCAAAGTGTGTTTGTATTTAATCTGATATGTAATTACTTTATTATAAAAGCCTGCTCATTTTTTTCATTAAAAAAAAATTTTCTTTTCCATAGAAGACAATTCTAATATTTGCATTATAATAAAATAGTATTTTTAAACTTCATAAATAGGTAGCAATTCATTGTTAAAAACGGAATGGGAATTTTTATTACTAATTTTAATTCTACAATTTACAGAAAGATTCATTTATTCAACCATATACAAATCAGTGGAATTAGTTATTTACTGGATATTTGTTTTTAACCGATATCATGAGACACTTGTCAAGTATTTAATTATGCAGACAGGCCATTTAAAGTTTGTTTCAGAAAGAAGGGTTGTTATAATCATACTTTAGAATTAGAGTTTGTGATAAGTTAACAATTCTTCCCAAAGGTAAAATTCCAACATTTCTAGGTTTGTAAAGACTAAAAATATTCACTTATAATTCATTTACCATTTCTACTGTTTCTTGGTAAATCTGGTTTTAATTTTAAAAGGTATGACTGGGTATGGAAGGAAGTGAACAGAGCATACAATTGCCCTTCCTTTTCTCATGGAACTGCTATAGGACTGTTTTATTAGTCCAGAACTCTGAGGAAAACACACAAGTATTAATTTGCTTTTCTTTTCTATTTTTTTAAACTTGAATGTTGACTTAAAGTGAAATCACACCTAAAATTCATAGTATTCTTGGAAGCATTCTTCTTTTGGACACAGAAGACCCTCAGAGAAATAATACTCCAGAAGTAGATATCTACCATTGTAAAGAAATTATGATATTTAGATTCACTGCAATTACAGAATAAAATCAAATGCACTTCTGATACGCTTAATGCAGAGGTTGTTGTGCAGCAAAGTTCTTCTATTCACATTGCTGAAAACAAATCAGTTTAGCACAGGGCATCTTATCTCACCTTTGTCTTCTATATTCCATCCTTACCCTTTCCTACTCTTGCTCTTTTTCCCTCTACCCTCCAGACAGATACTTTTTGGGTTGATTCTGGTTTTCGATTGATTGATTTTAGGATTTAGTTTGCTTTTCTCAGTGTATCTCAAGCACCTAGCAAGTAGCAGAGTGAACCTTGCCAATGAACTGTCAGGATTTAGCTTTTACATTATTTGCTCATATTTGCTGATACCTTTGCAGGTGATTCTTTAAGTGAATATAAGATATTGAATCATAACACAAGTGTTCACCCAACTCTTATTCGAATGAACTCTCCTGCTCTACAGATCAAGAAGAATTTATTTGATTAACAAAATGAATGAATAAAGAAATGGGAGTATTTGTCTCTCTGACCAATTGACTTTTTTCACCTCTGACCATGGGTAGAAAGTATATATGAAATTAAAAGATCTGTAATTCACAATCTCTGTGAACCAGGAACCTAGAATAATTAATTTATATTCTGTTTCTAATAAAAAAAATTTCAAGGAGCAGTTGTATACACATTCACTTTTTTTTGGTCAGATTTTTTTATTAGACTACTTTTCTGAGATGCTCAGCAAGCATCTCAGAATTCAGTGCTTCAGTAGGATATACACTAATTAAGAGCACAAAGAGACTTCAAAAGGGTTGAGAATGAAGAAAATTATTTTTAAGCCATGTGATTAAAATATTTCTGTCCATCAGTGAAGAGAATTTTAGTTAAGTTTACTTGATTCAAAGTAGTATATACTTTAAACAATACCACTTTTACAATCATATAATTTACCTTCTGGATGGTAAAAACAAATGTTTTCAATCATATCCAAGAATGGTCTATTTAAAGTGAAGTGGTGCTTAATACTCTTGCCACAGTAAACCAAAACGCTCTCAGATGGAGATGGTGCACAACCATATTCAGGAAACTACAGACTCTCCTTGCTCAATCTTCATAATGTTCTCCTTCAGAGCAATCTCGTAATATTTACAGTAAAAACAAGTAACAGCAAATAAGAAAAAAAAAAATCACAGACTTATATTTATTTACCTACTTTGAAGCAAAACTAGCCAGCAAAATATCTGCCCATCTTCATGTTCAGTCTACTTTTCACGACATTTGCTTCAGACAGATGTATTACAAACCGCTAAAGGCTTGATGCTTCTTTTCTGCACTTAGACTTTAACCAGGAGCTTATCCTTTCCATGGTGCTCTGGTGCAACACAGACTAAAACTGAAATTTCTCTCTCTCCTACTTAGTTCACAATACCCATTACTGTGATACCTGAGTGTGTAAATTTTCAAGATATTTACCTTCACAAAACTTCTGAGACATACCAGATGGTGTGAATAAACACAGAAAAGGTTTGGTGGCTGTCTCACAAGCAATACACAACTAGACATTTCTTTTCTCACAATTCATATAAGAACTTAAAAAAATCTACATCAAGAAAGTTATAATGTTTAACTTGGTTGCCTACAGAAATAAGGCATAATTCTGTAACTATATATTTCTACAGTATGTATGACTATGTCTCTATTCTGCTGTCCAACTTTGCTTCATGTTTCCTTATTTCAACTCAATTTTAAGAACAGGAGAGGTTGTAAAGATAGTAAAGTTCCTAAAAACCTTGAGATCATAATGGAAAGGGATTTTATTAAAGGTGCCAGATGGACTTTCTTCTTATAAGGCATCAGAAAATCTACACAATCAACCACAAATAATCACAAACACAGACAAATACTTACAGTGGTACTCAAAATTACTTTTATCAGTTTATATACATTAAATTTCATACTGCAAAACATAAATCTATGGAAAAACGTTTATATCAGTTTATATATACTCAATTTTATACTGCAAAATGTAAATCCATGGAAAGGTGGTTTGTTTACTGCTGATATTTTCTTTTTCCTCCTCAAACAGAAACAAAATTAATTCATCTATATAACATAATTCACATGCAATTTATAGTATTAGAAAACCCCTTGGTATAAGAAACAAAAATATTTTGCATTTTTAATAAAGATTTTAAATCAAATTTTAATCAAAGTTTTAAATAAAAATTTTAAATATAAAAAATATTTTAAAAAATTAAATATATGAAATACAAACCCCTAGAAATTCAATTCCACCTTTCCTTATTTCAGATTAATTAATTACTCTCAAACCCATATATTTTTTAGAGACAGGACCAAGCCACACTATGACATATCTGCATGCACATATTTGCAGCTTTTGAAGGGTTAAAATCTTCAATCATCTACTACCAACCGCCTCCCCTTACAGAAATTCTTATTTGTAGAAGTGTAATGATAATGTTATGATAATGTCAGATCTGTTAGTTTTTCTTTTTGTTTGTCATACTACTTATAAATTTCAGGTTTCAATATGAAAGAGAAATAAAACTTGAAAGAGTAGGAAGAAAACAGAGGTTCTTTTCCTCTGCATTAGAGAACAGTATATATGCACACAGTCGTGTAAAATTACTGTGTGTGGCAACTGAAGAAATGTGCTGATGATGTCTTCAATACTGGTGGGAAAAATCAAAGTTGAAAAAGCGTCTATCAAGATTGAGATGTTTCAAAGGTTTTGACTGCCTATGAATGAGATTTACACTCATCATTTCAGAGTCCTGAGAACACTGACCTTTAGCAGGAGAGTTCATGGTGAGCTTGCCAGTAAATAGAATTTAAAAACAAACAAACAAAACCAAACAAAACCCAAAGAAACCAACCAAACCAAAAACCAACCAACCAACCAACCAAAAAAACAACAACAAAAAACCCCAAAAAACCCAAACAAAACAGAGATATATATGGGAGATGGATAACTAACCCTTATGCCCCATTTTTTTTTTACAATTGACAATACTTAGTGCACTCTGCTGAAACACACTCTAAAGCAGGTCAAAATTATTTTTGGGTGTTTTAGCATTTTAAAGTTGAAGTAAAAATACTATGTTTTCTCCTTATAAAAGTCATAAATATTTACAATTGGAAAGCTTATAAAAGCTTGAGTCAATCACAAAATGTCATCAAGTTTACTTTCTTCCTTCCCGTATTTTTATTCAGGGTTCAGAAGGCACAATGTTATTGCAGCATACTAATCTTTTTCTTTAGACAAAGCAAACAAAACCTTAAGTCAGGCAGAAAAATACATACTCTGATGATATTATCAAAACAATATATGATAAACAGCAATGAAAGCATATCTTATATAAGTTATCTCAAGGGACTGAGTGTCATATAAAAACACATTTTAATATAAGCCACTGGCAGGTTTTTCCATCTAAAGTCAATGAGGTACTAGTATAATATTCATATTGTTGTCCAATGCAACAGTCAGCTAAGAGTTGTTACATGGTAAAAGTACCCTAAAATTGGGATTGAGCCAAAGTAATTTTCATAAACCGTCATTACATTTAACTGCTTGTATTTATTCAAAATGATGGGCCATTACTGTTATAATGCAGCACAATTTAATAATTTTCTTTTAAGTTTATATAAATTGAGAGAAGTAAAAAATTTGGTAACTCCAGATAAATGACAAACACAGTATTTTTCCCTGCTTCATCTAGAAAAATATCTATATACTACTATTTTAACTATTTAAAGTCATTAATTTATGTTATTTCAGGATCTACAAAAGTACATATTTAGAATCAAGTTTCACAATTTTGGAGATCTATGCAAGATTTTGAAAAGACTTGATTAGCTGAGTGACATAAATTAATAACTCTTACCACAAAATCAAGGGGGTCTAAAAATTTCTATGCAGAAACTTCAAAGGGAGACATATTTTTAGGCATTAAAGAAAAGGTGTTTAAACAACTAAACAATACTAAACAAAATATTTCTACCAGGCACAACAGATTTAGGCGATTGAACAGAACTCACTGCTATTAGATCTGCTTTTGTTTGGTGAGGATCTAAATTTTACTAGGTATTTTTATTATATGAAAATAATTTATTCACTTGTAACAGCTCAAATATATTGCTTGATCTAACCAGATTAAGAAAAGCAAAAGAAAAGCCAACAGTAAAAAATTAAATTAGATTGTTCCCTCATAATATAATAAAAAGCAAATATAAAGTACACGCAAAGTATTTTTAGAAGCAATAATCTCAGAAAAATTTCCAATATTCATATTACTTACATGTTTACCAGCTGTTACCATCTTATTTTATGATGAAATTTAAGAATTAATTCTGAGTACATATATATCTTTTAATATCCATGCTTCTGCATGTCATTATTATACTCTACACATCATTATGTGTAGAGTATACACATATACTCTATGCAAGTATAGAGTGCCTATGTTTATTGATGAGACATTTGACCTTCCACTACACACATCTCATTTCCTCTTGAAGTATGGAAACATCCAGGCTTAAATGTGAAATTTCCTTGCTCCCCCAACAAATATAATGTTAGCTACTAAGCCATACAAAAATTTCTCTCAAATGATTTTAGAAGTGTGACTAACGACCAAAGATACTGAAGTACAATGCATAATGTGAACAAATGAAAAACAACAACAACAAAAAAAGTCAACAGCACCCCAGCTCTGTTCAGAAGTATCTGTCTCTGTATTCTGAAAAGCTGATACATGTTACTACAGATGCAAATAAAAGCACCATAAACTAATCTAACAGGGTGAATTGGAACTGAGTAAGTGAACAGAACCCTGTGTAGTAAAAATACGGAAAGGAGAGGATAACAAGGGTAGAATGGGTACAAAACTGGTAGTAAAAAATCTGTAAATGTGCCTTCAATAATACAAGAGAATTTAGGAAAATTCTGAAAGGAAAGAATATATAAGAAAATGAAGGTAAATCAAAACTACATCAAATGGAACAAAGTTTATGTCATGTAGATCATGTCAAATGAATCTGTGGTTTTCTGTGACAGGTAATTTTTAGATGGAAAAGCAGTGGCTGATTTTATCTATTGTTATAGACGAAATTGCTAGTCATTCATGAGTACATGAGAAAAGGAACTACATACTGCATAAAAACAGAAAAATGGTAATATGAGACACTGAGAAGGCAAAAACCAAACCACCTCTGACTTAATGATCACAGAATCGAGGAATTCCTTAATTTCATTAAGACCATGAAACAAAAACTATATGAATATAAATGAAACAAAAACTATTCATTAATTCATCTTCCTGTACAAGTAGGTGTCATCAATACAGAGAAGAATGAAGATATCAAAAGACAGAGCTAGGTGATGGCAGTGTAACAGAGAATGAAGTCTGGCATCAGAAAATACAAGGTCTTGTACCTGACAGGAAATAACAAGAATTTCAGCTCAACTCAGAAGCTTATTACACAGACATGACTGAAGTGTACTAGTCAGTCATAAGATGACATAAAATTACTTACAAGTGTAAAAAAGCAAGTGGGTGCTTAAAATTTATCACATTCAATTGCTGTCTCAACATGAAGAATTACAAATCCATGCCCCAGCCCCAAAGATATGGATATAAAGAATTTACTGTAGGCCAGTCCTAGTGTATAACATCTCATCCACAAACCTCAATCATCTGGACAGACAATAATGAAAAAGCAAGCAGAAAATTGTGGGGAGTTAGGTTTATTTCCTTTTGTTCCTTTTTACTTATAGAATTTTTTCCCATAAGTTGCTAGGAAATACTAGCAATGCGGTACTTAAGAAAACAAAAGCAATGGCCAAGTGGAGGAGGGCATCTGGTTGCACTTCTGTTATCTGGGAGTTTCTCTCGGAGAATTGGGCAGGTAAAGGACGGGGCTGGGGCAGCTGCTGGCTCTCTCTCTCTCTCTCTCTCTCTCTCTCTCTCAGTCTCAGCTTCGGAGGAGGACGGTCGGAGCTGCTGCTCGGGGAAGGGAATTCGCTGCTGCTGCCGGAGCCCAGCCCGGAGCTGCTTCTTCTGCCGTGGGGTGAGCCTCTGCCTGTGAGAGCAGCCACTGAACCGGGACCTTATTATCACCCACCTCACTGAAAGAGGGACCTGTCACCGTCTGCTCGGGTGCCCGCCATCCTGAGCTCGCCTCTCCCTGCCCTGCTGGAGCCGGGCCGCCGCTGCCCCGCCCCCGCCGCTGCTTCGGCACTGCTCCGAGCTTTCGCTGCACTGCAGCCCCGCACCCCCTGCCTGCCGAGACGTCCTGCAGTCCCGGCCTGGTGCTCCTCAGAGTCCTGCTGGGGCCCTGGGATCCACTGCCCCAGGGTTTGCGGAGCAGAGCCTCTCCTCCATCCCTTCCCGTCTCGGCCCAGCCGCCATTGCCACGTGCTCCCCGAGCCCGCGCCACAGCGCCCCCTGCAGCCGCGGGGGAATCACCGCACCTGCCCTGCCCGCCGGGAGCCCCCAGCGCCCCTGCTGGCCGAGCCCGGAACTGCCCCAAGGGAAAGCGCCCGCGGCCGAGAAGGCCGGGACTGGGCTCCTGGCTCTGCTCGGGGCTAATGCCACAGCTGCTGTTGTTTGTTTGCTTTATCATACACACTAGTAAAGAACTGCCATTCCTGTTCTCATATCTGTGCCTGAGAGCCACTTAATTTCAAAATTATAGTAATTCGGAGGGAAGGTGTTTACTTTTGCCATTCCAAGGGAGTCTCCTGACTTCCTTAGCAGACACCTGTCTTTCAAACCAAGACAAAAATAAATCAAGATTTTGTTCACTCTGAATTAAGAGACTTACAGAAAGGTAAAAAGTTCCTTTTTCAAGGGTCCTTTTTCCTTACACATTGACAAGGAAGAATACAGTAGTGAGACAGAAAACAAAATCCAGTGTTACTGATTGCTTGTTCTCAGATGAATGATAGAGTTCTATTGAAGTAATGGCATACTATAAGGCAGTAAAATATAGTGATGAAACCAAGCCTGAAAAATAAACCCCAAGTCTTAAAAAACAGATAAACCAAGCTTTAAATATTGACCTTTTAGTGAAAACCAACATCTTATACCTACTGTTTACTTAAAGTTTGCAAGTGCACTATAATTGAGGATCAATGAGGACATTTGGACAGTCAGCCTCAGGAGTTCCTGCTTTAATTCGATTGCTAACACTATCATATTAATGTGAGTATAATATAAGTAAAGCTATTCAAGCTGCCTATGTGAAATAATGAAAAACACAAGTAATGCACAAGGATATCCTCTTTCAACTTATTCCTGTAGTAGAATATTGCAAAATTATAATGAGATCTTTCAAGAAGAAATAGAAATAGAAGGAAAAAGATCTTTATTGCACTCCCTCATATTTCAGCAGAACTGAAATACTGCGTTAAAATAACATTGCAAAAATACCACATTTTGACAATTGGTTTTAAAGAATTAATAAGGCCTTTGAGGTATAATTTAGTTTTCAATTTACTTGCCAAATAAATCTTGCAGTCCAATAACTCTTTTTTCAAGAAGAAAGAGTATTTTGAAAAAACTTTGCCTTCATGGTTGTAAGACCAGCCTGCTTTGTTAGCTTAATTATCACATTTCTTATCATTATGTTAGTTTTTTAGTAGTGAAAAATTTGTATGCAATATCTACTGCTGTGCTTGCTCAAACTGTAAATAAAAGGATCATTTTAGGCTGCAGATAGTATCTTAATCTCTTGGCAAATACTGAAAACTCAAAAATACAGTAGATAAAATAATTATGGGTTCTGTTTTTTCTGAAGGGTGTGCATTGTTTGACAGAATTAATTCATTTTTTCTCTTAGCACTAGTTTGTCAAGTCTTAACCCTCTTCAATGAAGGCAGTCTCTGCATGGAAAGGAAATCCCTTGCTGGACATTTCTCTTTAGTACTGCCTTCTCACATTTCTATACAACGCTGTAAAAATCACTGTGGAGACAAAAAGACTATGCTGAGCTGCCTGTCTTATCTTGTTGGTCTGCTTAAAGAAATGTGATTCACCTTTAGAGAAAACAAATTGAGTGATCTAATAGCATAGCAGAGTGCCTAGAAAAACACTGCATTTCATTATTGCTTAATGAATTTACCTACCATTAAAATAAAACGCATCTTGTCATTGCACAGAATGCTCCTGCTCTAATTATTAAAGTATTATCTACCCCTTTTCTCTTCATGATAGTGCATAATTATAATATCAAACCAAGTATTTCTTACTGTTAGATCAATAATTTAAACTTACGGCAGGGGCAGGTGGAGTGGCGAGGGAAGCAGCTGTTTTAAGGGGCTTGACTGAATACAGCAGTATCAGAGACATACATATCTAGAGGAGGTCATGGCTGTTTTTCTTCTCTTTTGACATAAACCAGTGTTTTCACTTTTTCCAATGGTGTTATTTAACTATTCCAATAGTAAAAACTTCTACCAGCGACAGAAAAAGACATACTGAAGTGAAGCTTTCTGTTATTTGGAAAGGCATCCCCTCTTACAGATGTGAGCTCAACACACAGCAGCTGTGAATGACACATCTGAAAAAACAGAAAATGTTTGTGCAGAATGTTTGGAATTTGTATTTTTACTGTGAATGCATATCAGAACTAACTCTGAAACTTACTCTGTAGAGTAACGATATATATTTTCCTGATCATCCTTAGGCAGGGTCTGCATCAATATCCGCAATTCAATCACTTGTGTCCTTATTTATATTCACAAATGTGAATATAAACACATAAACATCAACAGAAAAACCATGTTAAAATTGAGCACAAAATAAAGGTCAAAGAGAGCTCTGCAGTGTGAGGCACATTAAAAAAAGCTAATGTATGTTAGCAATTTCATTAAAGAAAATTTTAAAAACACGATTATAAAAGTAATAACAAAAAAATCCACTGGTTTGTGAATTAATTCTTTACATATAGATTTGTGAATACAGTTACAAGTGCAATCCTGCCACCCTAAAGAATTCGTTGATATTATGTATAAAAATATTACGAAGTTTAACTCCTGACAATTAAATGATGAAAAGTTCTTTCTTAGTGGTTTGCTGCTTTTGGGGTTTTCTTTTCCCCAGATTTTGAGTTACTTGACAATACAACCAATGTTACCTGAAGGTTCCCAGCAATGAAACCAATTCTCAAATCAAAACCAAGAAACAGCTAAGATGCACGATCATTGAGAGATTCAAAACAAGGGAAAAATCAGGCAATATATTCTTGCTCTTTTACAGATGCTGATGCCAGCTAGGTTCCTGCTGAAATCTTTCCTTAAACAAGGATGGGCTGGGAGCCCAGAATGGGACTCGGACTTAAAATCCTTTAGAGCCACACGCAGATATTTCATGCCTTCACTGAGATAATTCATTAAGTTGTTTTATTCTCTTCCACAATTACAAAGTTTAATTCTTTAAAAAATCATTGGAAAGACTTCATTTTGTGCAACTGTTTGAATACTGGAGTTAAACAGAGGGTGTACAACAAAAAAAAAAGCCAGCATAAAATCTACACAAGGTAGCAACTCTGTGTGTGCAGTGCTGACATGCACAACCAACCACTGTGAGTAAACCCATTTGCTAACACACAGATGATGTCTTACAGATGTACACAGGTTTAGTGACTATTAGGCTCTTCCTTTTTTTATGAGTTGTTGCTTCAAATATTCAAATACATGCACGACTTCCAAGTTCAAAGGATCTATCTACTCATATCCCTATGAAAACTCACTAATAGTAAGAAACAGTAATGAGCAGAGTAGCACCCAAATCATGTGTCAGAAATAGAGATAATTCCAACTCTTGGAAAACTTGCCAGGGAAACAAATGAGGCCACAGTAAATGACACAATCGAGCATCTGAATTTCTGATGCCTGCAAAAGAGAATTGAGGGAGTTTATGAAATAAGAGGGTCCCTTACAGTCTGGTTCCAGAAACCTTTGTTTTTACTGATCATGTAACATTATTTTATACTACAGCAAACTCCACCATTGTAAAAAACCCTAAAACTGAGTCAATTTTAAAACAACACATACACATACACATACACACTCACACACACACACACACACAGACACACACACACGCACGCACGCACAAACAAGCAATTAAAAACCAAAAAAATTCCTGCATAAAAATGTAAATATTTCTAGAGTAAGTGAATGAATTTTCAAGTCTTAAAAAATCTGGGCCAGGCATCATTCTTCAATTTTAATATTCTTTGAAAACATAGTAAACTAAGACATGGGCACCTGAGTTTTGCCCCTGTCCAAATTCTACACCTTCAAACATAGTATGATACGTAAGTTGGGTACAAATGCTATTTTAACATTTGAGCCACAAAATCAGACTACTCAACTACAATAAAAAGGCAGTTATCTACAAAGCTACACAAGTACTAAAGTGGAAAGGGGAAAGTCAAATTCTAACTGGTCATCAGTAGTAAATTTGTGATTGAGAAATAATTTGGTATAGAGGGCAAGAATGCCTCAGAAGGGCTTAAAGAGTCTAGGAGCAAGGTGGCCAAATACACGACTAACTATTATCTTGTAGCAATCCAGGAATACCAGCAAGGTGCCTGGGTCCACATTTGGGTAGCAGTACTGGGAGAAGGCCTGAACTCAAGGGAGGGCTGAGGTGTGACTACTCACAGGGCTGGTACAGGGGCAAGTGGTTAGAAGGTATGTGTCAGGAGGCATCAATGCAGACTTGTTTTAAAACCACTTATTGAAGTGGGATTCTGCTCACTGTGGCGTTCATTAATTATATTTATACCGATAAATATTGAAGCATGAGCATGTGTTTTACATGCCTTGACAGATAAAATAAAAATTCCCCATCAGTAGTTTAAGCAGAAGATCACTTACTCTCTTAAAAAAGCATTTTATTTTTTTCAGAGTTGTGCAGTTAGGCTTTGAAAATAAAATTTCTGTTTGGTCTGAAGGAATAACACAATTCTTCTTTCATAAAAATTCCATATTCTAATACTGGTAATATTGATATGGCATAGTATTTCTTCTGTCAGTGATAATAGATTAATTGCTGGAAAAATGACAATGAATTATTTGCTTAGAATAAAGTTAAGTGGATCAAGATACTATCTGTCAAAAATTTTTAGGCAGATATTAAAAGATACTATAAAATAGACCACTATTTATACTCCAAGAAGGTAACACACTGAGTGATTACCACCCACTGCTATTTACCACCTATTTGCCTGGTTATGTTTTATGAAAAATTACAGTTTAAGAAATATCCAATATTTTAGAATCTTCTAGTCCAAAAAAAAGATTCTGTACCAAACAATACCTGATTTTCTGACTGAAATTACTGCAAAAGTGGTTCTACCATATTTTTAGCAGTGGGGTTCCAAAGTCAGAGGAGCACCATCTTCATTACCACTCTCTCCTACACGTGGCTCTTTACTGGCAAGAGGCAGGGTAGGCAGGATGACAAACATTTAAAAATTCTCATGAGTGTGGGTCTTCCATGTTTAAGGTTAAATTTATTACATCTATCCGTTGTCAATTACTGAGAAAAGGACGCATGTCCAGTTTGGGATGTTGTTTTTTAAATGTACTTCTACATTAATAAAAGCCACAAAAATAATATAAATAATTAATTATCTATGCAATCAGTAAATTATAACATATGAACAAAAATTCAGGTGTGAAAGATGAATCATCAAAAAAAAATCTACTGAGACGGTTTTAAAGCATTCAACAAGATAAGGATACATGTAACTATAAAAGCTAACACGTAAATATGAACACCATATTCATAGCACTGGTAGACTTCTTAATAATATCTTTAAATCTGTAATATTCAAGCATGCATAACCATGCATCGAAACTTGACATAATTTGATTCTACTCCACATACGTTTTCAACACCTGCGGCATTATCTTAGAAACACTTCCACTGAGACATTACGGAAATATATTAGAAACATCAAAACAGAGACTACTCTCTTTGGTACCTCCATCACACACACACACTTTACTAGAGTTGAGAGTTAGATCAGAGAATTTTCTGTCAAAATTTCTCAATATGTCCTTGTGTAGAATATCCAGAGAGAATATACTACCATCCTTCCCAAGAAGCAGAATATTGTCAAATATCTATGTAGTCACTGGAGAGATACAAGAAGAAAAGACTTATTTGCCATGGTAGATTCCCCACCTCCACCCAACCTCCCACCCTGCCCCAACACGACACAAAATGGTGAAAAAAAAGCTTGTTTTCTACTGCAGTTTCCTAAGTATAACAGAGATAAAGTTCAGCATAACTATGAATCCATCACTCACCCATCACTCTAAATTTGGGGCAGTCTGACTGGGTATCTACCACTTCTGGGCTACAAAGAGCAAACTAGCAAAGAGATGTAGACAATTTGCAAAGGGTACAGATAGTAGCAGTCAGTACAGAAATGTACATATGGGTACTTGCACATCAATCTTCCTTTTCCCCAGTCTCTACCTCCTGTATTCTTTATTTACCTGTCCACGGAGAATGAATCAGAACACAGTAAAGCAGAGCTATACAGCGTAAGTATGATCTGTGAGGTAATGACTGTTCACAAAAGTCAAAACTAGTTGAGTGGAGATGGGGGGTTTTGAGCCCTTGAGAAAGAAAAACTAAAAAAAGAAGAAGTCATCATACCCCAAACACATTAACAAGATACAAGGAGTAGATGCTAAAGTGATATTCCATAGAAAAACCTTACAAATTGCCTATCATAACTGAAAGGATTCTTCATGAGAATGCTATAGCTACATTTAACCTGTCACCTATGTCTAGGTGAGAGTTTTACACTTAATCATTGTTATATGCACTGCAAATTTTACCCAGATATAAAAGCACCTTGATAGTCTCTTACAGTAACAGCAGGTCTGTCAAAACCTAACAAAGGTTTGGTAGCTGACTGATCTATCACTGAATTCCTTCTGTATTTTATTTCACTTGACATCTAAATAATATTTTTACAGAACTGTGCCCTGAGAAAAACCCTGTCAATAGTCTTCTCTTGTGCCAGGCTAACCACTGCTATCTAGATCTTCCAAAAGTACATCAGGAAACAAAATTACAAAGCACATGGTTCTGTGTGTCCTGTTTTGCAGGGAGAAAAACACATACAGTAACATGCGTATTTTTTTACATATATGTTTTATTTAATAGCAAGTTTATCAGGCGTAAAATTATGGGTTAGTATTTGCAAACAAGTTTTATGATAATCCCTCCTTTCTCCAGAAGGCTGGTTTGTTCTCAGTCTTAATTACTGGAGGACATGTCTACTCTCTGGAAAAGTAGTCTCCGAAACAGACTTTGCTTGAGGACAGAAACGTAATCTCTGACAGGTATGGCGGAGCTCCAGAGCCTGCTGGCGTGGTGCAACTGAAAAACAGCCCTAAAACTTCCACACTCGGGCTGATAAAACTAAGAGTTTACTGCAACATACTTTATCAATTGCAGGGCAGAGCTCAGCAATCATCAGTGTGCTCCACTGCATCCAGATAGTCCTGAAAGAATTTAGTTTTAAGGGCTATTTCACCCTTCAAAATTAAAATCAATCATCTTGATAGTTTTTTTTTAAAAATTTACCACTGGCTCAGAAAAGCAGCAGTAGTTTTTCGCTACAGGCATAGAAATTCCCCAACCACAGGAGCTAGATAAAATTCTAAATGTCTTTCTCTTCTCATATTTATTTTTTGTCAAGTGGGACAAATGAGTAATTGTTTGTTACAGAGCTGTGTATCTGAGTCCTCCAAACAAGGCATAGTGAAAGGACTGGTACTTAGAAAGGAAATGAAGAGACCAGTTATATTCAAACTATGCAGCATATCAATGTTGAATGAATATTCAGCTCTATCTTTCTAAAGCTTTTATTCAATATTTATTTAGGCAAAGCTCCCACTGATTTCTGTAGGAGTTTTAGTTATAAAGAATAATGACAACAAGATTCAGTGCTATTTTTAATTGAAACAAAAACAACCTCCCCTCAAAAAAAAAAAAACCCCCCCCAAAAAAAAAAAAAAAAAAAAAAAGAACTCTAATTACTAAAGATTGGTTATTCTCCTAAAAAAAGAAGAATAAGTAAATCTCACCATGATTACAAAACTATTGCAAACTAGACTACTGCATAGCAGATAGGCTTCCTGTCATTGATTGGAAATTACAGTGAGAGCTACAGTTTACTGGCTTGAAGCTTCCTAATCTAAATAACAGTCAGTCTGGATGGTAGAAAGGCTTTAAAGTACCAGGATATTTTTATTTTTATTTGTTTTATTATTGCTTTGGAAAATAAATGCCATAGGGTTCTGGTATTTTTTTCATAATAGAGTCTCTTTATGCTTTCTTTAGAAGGAAAAAAAAAAACCCTACAGGTTTGACAATACTGGGGTTAAAATGGAGCTTTAATCATGGTTTATCAAAGGGGTGGAAAGATCAGACTGTTTCAGGTGGATAGAACAGGCAGTTTCAGCTTATTTAATTTAATGAGATTGCACTTTACCAGAACATCATGTATGGTCAAAATATCTATTTCACACTTTCAGGAATGAAAGACAGTCTCACTGGTAGGACATTTCCAGCTCCTTGCTTAGTCCCTATATTTTGTCTAGGACTAGCAATAGAGGCAGCCTTAACCCCTGGGAAATCAAGGAGAACCATTGTTACCAAACACAGAAAAGGGAGACTCAGGGAGTCTTAACAGCAAATATGAATGAGTCGCCAGGCATAGCTGGTGGTCACTGCACAAGATAATCAATACAGCTTGGTATACTTTTTTTCTAACACTTATTTACAGTAGGATATTTTGACAGAACTGGAACCCATCTCATCTAGTGTAGATGTCTATAAAGCATACAGATGACCTAGTTACTTAGACTCAGTCATAATCAGTAGTGAGAGCCAAATGGCACTTTTATACTGCAAATCGCCTTTGCATGTGATTTCTTCCATCTTTGTCATAGCTTCTTCATGTAAGATATGCTGTTTTCTTTCATATGACTAAAAAGAGACTTAGCTAGCTCAGATGCAAATATCTAAGTTTCAGATTTTTAACTTCAGACAGACAAATCCCATTTTTCCTGTCTCTGCAGAAGACAGAAGTTATTTATCTCAAAAGTAAGTCATATTTGCAAACAAATGAAACAATTCAATTCTCCCTTCTCCTGCTCATCCACAATTTCTAATTCCAAAATTCTTTGAGCTTCAAATGGTATTTTCTTATCAGTACTCCACAGCAGTAAACATATCTGACCTCTACCATAATTAGTAATCCTGAAGAAACCAACTTTACCTGTCCCCTCAAAATTTTCAGATAATTATGGAATATCCATATTGAGCACATCCAGTCTAATATAACTCGGGATTCAGCAGAATGCTGCAGGTGAACTAAACCAGTGTTTCGGGCTCCCTGTATGCAACTTGGTTTGTCTGGAGCATAATTTTTATAGTGTATGTTCCCCTCAAAGAATTTTGCTCTTTCTGTCTTGTTCAAAACCTCTGCTCCAGACCTTCTTTAATAACAAGATATTCTGTTTTCTCTCCAGGTGAGGTTTACTAGGTTACATGGCATCTGAGTAATAATATTTTTTTGTACCCTGTTTAACCACATATTTTATGAGACTTTTCTTTTGTTCTTTAGAATTTTCTATAAAGGTATTCTTTCACAATAACTCTGAAATTAGATGGGGATTTCTTGTAGAAAATATTAAACATAATCAGAAAAAAATTTATAAAATCTTATTTTTAGAAACAGCTAAGGTTTTGAAAAACACTTTCTACTTAGAGCTAGAAGAGGACAGAGAAACACTTGAAAAAGTGAAAGATCTTCTTCACCTATTGGCTGAAAAAATAATGATATTAAGTAATAAAAATAAATTCAAACATTCCAACATGATGTTTCTAATCTACTTTTCCTTCAAGACCCCATAGGCAAATATTTTAATTTTTAAAATAATATTATAGGAACAAACAGGCACTCTAACAGCAAGTAACAAGAAATAACTTATTCTTGAGCACAACTAAATAACAAGATCTACTTAATGAAAAGTTATTAGACCCACTACCCAGCTGGATAGATTTTCTAACCATATTTTTTTCTCTATCCTTTGAGACTTAGAGCCCTAGAGGCAGTGTTCTTTATTCGTTTATTAAGTGAATATGATATTTAAATAATATTTCTGTTGTTCCTAATTTTAATCTACTTAAAATGAAGTTTCCAGGATTTCAATCACTTTTCAAATTATTTCACTAAAAATGCTCATTAAGTAGATTACAGACAGTATAGTTTTTACCTCAGGTCCACACAATATTTTGGTTACTAAAAAATAGCATACCAGTTTGTAGTAAACACTTAAAACCTTCTGTAAAGCAAAATAATTGGACACCAATCCTCCACTCTGTTTCACAGATTTAACTCAAGGTTACTGTCCTCAACTTCAACTGAAAACAGATGACCTACAGAATATTCCATATTCTATAGAGTGTAACATTGGCCTGTAATGGTATGCTCACATTTATATAAAACATGACATATAAGTAAGAATGATAAAATGCATAGATCCAAAACATTGCAGAGGTAAAATTTCAGTAAACCACAGTTGGTTAAACCCTAGCAGTAAAGATGCATCATTTTTTACAAACAAATAGAGCAAAACATTTTCATCTTGATAGCATGCTGTTTCTCCTATATGTTTTATGTTATTTCTCAGAGTTAGAAAGACAGCCCTTGTTATAATGATATTTATCTAATATATATCAGTATACTGAGAAAGACATCTCTTCTTCAATTTTTAATTTAGAAGTCACACATAGGCCGTGACTGCCAAAATTACAAGTTACAAAGAAATTTTATATTTAAGAACTACCAGATCAATTTAACAAAACACTTAACAGTGCAGAATACAAGCAATTGTACAAAACCTCATCATAATCAATGTTATCACTATTGCTTTTGCTTTTCCACCCCTCTTCACAAAACAACTGAAAACTCAGAGGGAAAATCAGATTTTAACTTTTTACTTCAGAAATATCTTAAAGATAATGTATACTTCTGGAGTGAGTGGCAGACACAGACATAATTAATTTTAGTACTTGTTATTTCTTCACCATTTCTAAAAAATTGCCTGGAGTGTTCTAGGAAGGAAAGCCCTTTGAATTAGTGATGGCTCTCACAGCTCCCACCTCTGTTATCACCTTGTTAGATGAGAGCAGCTAACATTAAACATTAAAAGTACTGAGAAGCAGTTCTAACTTTCCCACAATCCTGTGTGATACAGCACACTAAATTCTCAGATCTACAAGCAGCACCAATGCACAGGTTTATTTGGAGGGGAAAGAAAATAAATATTTGAAAGATCTAATGCTTCTTGACTATTTAATTGTTCTTTGATTTGCTTGCTTGGAGTGGGGAGGTAGCAGGATTGAGAAGGGATGGGGAGGCGATATTTGGCCTATTTTTTCTCAGCTAAACTTGTTAGAAGGTGAGATTGTTGAAGTTTTTTCAGAAGATGAATCTGTAGGCAGCGTAATGGCAAGTATATAAGATGAGATATTGTGCTGGCTTTGGCTGGGGCAGAGTTAATTTCCTTCACAGTGGCTGGTATGGGGCAGTGTTTTGGGTTTGCACTGAACACAAGGTTGATAATATAGAGATTTTTTTTTTTTACTGCTGAGCAATGCTCACACAGAG